>QAOC01035521.1:70191-195742 GCA_003255005.1 Begonia fuchsioides | reverse complement strand
CAAATGAAACAAAGAGCCAGAATTATCGAAAACGGACCTTAGCGGAGCAAATTTCATTGTAAAAAGATCATTACAATCTTGATTTAATTATTTTTAGAAATTGGTTACATATTTAATATTTCCGGACGTAACGACTTCCTAATTCTGTAAATTATTTTTGGTAGGCAGCAAAGGGCCAGTAGTAATCATGTCTCGAACGACGAACATGTTCAATGTGTACAAAATTTAGAAGGGATATTTTCAGACAATCTTAATTTCACCTTCTTCCCTGAGAATTTCGAATGTTTACAGACTGCACAGCTCGAATCGTTCGAAGCTATGGAGATTCGGACTCGTAGTCGCTAGTGATTTTCTGTTGTTAATGAGACTCTTCGGTACGGAAGCGACGATCACCAATGGTGGGTTTTGAGCTTTTGGCCTGAGTTATGGAGGACGAAAAGCTTCCTCAAGAGCTTCACAATCGAAACCACCGCTGTCTTCTTAGTCGGGATCACTGTGCTCGAATTTTCCGGCCTTCTAAATCCCCTAACGCAACCAATTTGCACTTTCCGATCGTCGAACGAATTTACAGAGCTCAATTTCAGACTTCGACTTCTGCGCAAATCTTCGTTGAAATCCTCCCACAGCATGTCCATCTTGTCATCTCTTTCTCCACGCTCCTCTCTCGCCGTCATTTCTGCGTACGAAAAGCTCTTACGCTGGTCGTAATTGATCGATCTCAAGGGCGCCGAAGAACAATCCTCGCCGTAATCGTCTTCAGCTCCGATTCGACCTCCTTTTCTGTATCTGAAACCAAATTCGGGGGAACCAGGGGAGATTGATGGCGATAAGAGCCAGAGAGGCGGAGAATCAATGGCGGAATGGAAGGATTCAACGGTTGCTGGGAAAGTGAAATCTTCTGAATTCATCGATTTGGTGGAGGCGTTTTGCTGAATAAAATGACGATTTCAATGATGGAGTTGGGAAGAAGTCTTGGGCGCTGTTTTCTTCGCAAATTTCAGACCAACTGCTTCAACAAGTAGAAAAAACTACTCGTTTCAGGTCATTGCTAACAGCCACACAATTCTACAAGACGACACTATTTATCATTTTTTCTCTAATTTCATATCATATTGTTATAGAATAAAATCAAAGATCATTTACAATAAGAATCGGTCGAATTAGATAGATTTAATACCCAAAAAAGGAGTGTCCATGACTAAGGCTAGAGCTTTTAATGCAGATGGAGACAGTCTCATCTACCGCTTGATTGATCGTGAAGTTCAAGTTGGGCTTTGGAATTCCTGCATCGTGGTTTTGACATTTGGCTGTTTGAAAGTGATATGGAGAAGTGGATCCACCACTCCATTAATGCTCTTTTCTTCTACCAAATTTCAACATCTCTATAATCTTTCAGGTAAGCTCAAGAGCTCTCTCCGATGGTTCATTTTTTGAAATTTTGCTTGATTTCCTTCCAGGTCACTTCTCGACCATCCTCTTTGACCAGCCTAGCTTTTTTAGTCTCATTATGAAAATCTTCACGAAAGGAAGGAATCGTCTAATTGCATGTCAAGTTCAATCAGGCGTCTTTATAATTGCAAGTGAGGTCGAGGTAAATAATGGATCATGATAAATGCCGTAGAATCAATTGAAGGACGTGAATCAATCCATAGTTGCTAGAAGTTAAAGGTTCATTAAAACTAGAAAAGCCTCTTGGTAGGGCAATTAATTTACTGAGATACTCGTGGTGATATATACAGCAAGTGGGACATCAAGAAGTCTTCCCAAGTCTTCGTCTCTGCCGTGTTTTCTTGGATAGTTGGATCAACAGATGTTCTATTTTTCAGTATTGCTTTTGAAAGTAATGAAATTTTTATCATTATTGCGAATAAAAAGCTTTGAAAATGTTTGGTGTGATTCCTATTTCCATTTTCTGCTAGTTTTCTTGGGAACGTGTGTGGAAATTCTAGATGGGTCCTCTTTTATTGGCTTAGACGTAAATTTTGGTTTTGACAAATGAAAACGTAGACGGAAATCTGGAGTTGTCCTTTTCTGACCTTTATCTTTTGTACCCCTTTCACATTCCTATGCTAATACAACTGGGGATTGTTTGCGTTGTTGGTAGGTAAAATAGTTGCATGGGTTTTAACTATTTACAGTCAAAGTAAAATGTTAGAACTCGAGAAATATGATTGTTTTTTATAATTAGGTTTGAATATGGAAATAATTAAACTTTTTTATTACAATTATCTTCATTCTAGCATCTATTGTTCTTATTTGTTATCCCTTTTTTCTGATCTTAATTTGTCTTACTGTGCTTATTTTTCGGAATAGTATATCTATGGCATACCCTAATAAGATCATTACTTAGTAATAGAAATCTATGGGTATAGTACTTGTTGATATTTGAAATGGAAATGATGGAAACCTGATTTTAAGACTGAAACTTTCAAGTTCACACTAATGGAGAGAGATAGGGTCAAGGAGAAAGGGTGTGTTGTAAAAGCAGCAGCGTTGACTGATGTCAGCAAGTCTTCGTCTTCATCAGTAGCAGACCACCATTTCGTCAACTGCATTCTTCTCAGGTTAGCAATCCTTCTTCTTCTTCTTCTTCAAGTTTAATTCAAACTCACCCACTTCATGTCCGCTCTCTATTTCTCTCTCTGCATCTTTTTTTTCTCTTCGTCAGTGGAGGGCCTGGCGGCTGCCCGTTTGCCTTCTTCTATGATAGTCCATCGGAAAATGAGACGATAAATTTACTAGTCTTAGTTTGGATAATTGGAACTGTCTGAATAGTTAATTGGCAAGTTTGGGAGCGTCACTCTCTTGACTGTTTTACCATGAGGAGCAGGCTGCATCTCGGTTTCTCTCTTCTATTCTCTGTCTTGATCATCTTGCTTTTTCCTTTCGTGTTTTCTCGACTTTCTGCTGACCAGAACGCCACCATGATCCAACTTTCACAGCTCCTGAACAGTGCTGCTTCATGGGATATCAGAAAGCTTCCCAATCCCTGTTCATGGAATGGAGTCGAATGCGACCCCGGAAATTCCTCCATTTTTCGAATTTCTCTATCTGGGTACTCTTTAAGTTCTTCGGATTATTTCCCTCTTTTTTGCCGCCTTAAATCACTCCAAGGGCTTGATTTCTCAAACAATCACATAAGCTCAATTCCAGACGGGTTCTTCAGGGATTGCGGAGCAAATTTTGGGCTGCAGACACTGAATTTCAGCAAAAACAGTTTGGTTGGTCCTTTGCCTAGTTTTGTTGGATTTGCGGGGTTGAAGGTCTTGGACTTCTCTTACAATAAGATGACCGGAAACATTGATAGCCAACTTAACGAACTGGCTAATCTCGCAAGTTTGAATCTCTCCTCCAACAACTTTTCTGGTCCTGTTCCTGTTAATCTTGGGAAGTCCAAAACTTTGGAGCAGCTTGTGCTCTCTGGAAACTCATTCTATGGAGGATTCCCAGAAGGTATTCTTGATTGTGAAAATTTGACTCTTATCGATGTTAGTGGCAATAAACTTTCTGGTTCTCTTCCATCTAGAATAGGAGACCTGACCAAGCTGGAATCTCTGATTCTATCTGCCAACAATTTTTCTGGAGAAATTCCCCGAAAGCTTTCTAGTATTACTGCTCTTCTCCGATTTGCAGCTCATCAGAACAACTTTTCAGGAAACATCCCGGACGGAATTACCTCATCTGTCAAGAATTTGGATATTAGTTATAATATGTTGAATGGCCTGATTCCTTCTAGCCTGTTATTGCAACAGAACCTGCAGACTGTTGACTTATCTTATAATTTCTTGGAGGGAATGATTCCGAATAACTTATCTGAAAGCTTGGTTAGATTAAGACTAGGAAGCAATCAGCTTACTGGTGGGATCCCTGAAATAATTGGAACACTCACGAATTTGAAGTACTTGGAACTGGATAACAACAATCTGAGTGGATTTATACCTCCAGAGTTGGGCTCCTGCAGAAATCTTTTGTTGTTGAATTTGGCTCGGAATAATTTGATAGGAAATATGCCTTCTGAGTTGGGTAGTCTTAGCAATCTTGAGGTTTTGCAGCTACAATCAAACGAGCTCACCGGAGCAATACCTACCCAAATTACAGAACTAAAGGAATTGTCCATACTTAATGTTAGTTGGAATTTTCTCAATGGGTCGATTCCATCTACGATATCAAACTTGCGGAAGCTTTTTAAGTTGAATTTACAAGGAAATAAACTCAGTGGTCTCATACCCGAGTCGATAAACAGCATGGATTCTCTTTTAGAGCTCCAGCTAAGTAGAAACGAGTTAAGGAGTCCTATTCCCAGGATGCCAGTAAGTCTGCAGATTGCTTTGAATCTCAGCAGCAATCTCTTTGAAGGGCAGATTCCTCACACTCTGGATCGATTAGACAACTTGGAAGTTCTGGATCTGTCAAACAATAAATTTTCAGGTGAGATTCCTGAGTTTATGACTCAAATGGCATCTATGACGCATTTGACACTTTCTAACAATAATCTTACCGGATTTACTCCAAAGTTTAAGCCATGGGTTGAGGTTGAAACTGGCGGGAACCTTTATCTAATCAATAATACATCTACCAATGAGGGACTGTTTGTCGAGAGGACAAATAAAGTGACACTCACCATTATAATTGCAGTTGCAGCTTGTATTTTCATGATCGGAGTTATTGTCAGTATTACCGTGTTGCTCTCAAAGCATTACGCGAAGGGTACAAACATGAAATTACACTCAGCGGAAGATCCTTCTGTCACTCAGGTCTTTCAAAACAATCTTTTGACCTCTAGCGAAGTCCATATATCAAACATCGACTTTGCCAAAGCCATGGAAATGGTTTCTGACCCATCAAATATTGAGTTTAAAACTCGGTTCTCAACTTACTATAAAGCAGTTATGTCAACTGGGTCGAGCTATTATGTCAAGAAACTCAATTGGGAAGATAAATTATTTCAATTGGGAAGCCATGAGAAATTTAGGAAAGAACTTGAGGTGTTGGGGAGATTAGGCAATGCAAATATCATGACCCCTGTAGCTTACACTTTGACACTTGACATTGCTTACCTTTTTTATAAACACACTCCCATAGGTACCCTTTCTGACGTTCTTCATGGTAATTTAGCGAACACATTAGACTGGGTAAGCCGGTATAGCATAGCCATTGGAGTAGCTCATGGCCTTTCTTTCCTCCAAGGACGCACCTCTGGTTCAATTCTTCTACTTGATTTATCGTCCAAGAACATCTTTCTCAAGTCTCTTAAAGAGCCTTTGATTGGAGACATTGAACTCTGCAAGGTGATCGATCCATCGAAGAGCACAGGAAGCCTTTCTGCCGTTGCTGGCACTGTCGGCTTTGTTCCTCCAGGTGAAGCTTTACAATCTCATATTTTAGTTTCTCATTCTCGGTAGTGCTTGTTAAGCTCATTAGTCAGTATAGAATAGAAAACGAATACGAGGAGGAAGAACAAGTAGCAGTACTTGCATGGATATAGATTATAAATAGATCTTGTCTTGATTCATTCAAATATAACATAGGCAACCGTATATATACATGTTTTGTATGTCTACAACTATTACAGAAGAATATCTTCAGCTGATTTATATTGATTCAATCACTAAAGCTGCGAGGTTTTTGCTCGTGTGGCAGAGTATGCTTACACCATGAGAGTAACTGCAGCTGGAAACATGTACAGCTTCGGAGTTATTTTACTGGAATTAGTGACTGGAAAACCAGCCATTTCAGGAGGGGCAGAATTGGCCAAGTTGGTGTCAAGTTATTCTACGAATCCGCATAAATTGGACAAAATCCTGGACATGAACATCAGTCGGACATCTCCGGCCACTAAAAGCCAGATGTTGGCCGTCCTCAAAACTGCTCTGGCATGTGTTTCTGCTTCTCCCGGTGGCAGGCCGAAGATAAGGAGTGTGCTGCGAATGCTACTCAATGCCAGGTGAACTCAGCCCCAACTCTGGTTTCGAGATATAATATATTTTATTATCACTTATACAAGCATGAAATGATCTTGGTCTGAGTTTGATCGTGCTTTTTTTTCGACCAAAAGGGGTTTGCTAGATGTGTAATATAAGTGGCTAAACACATTTTCTCAAGAACAAAACATAGCGTTTTATTATTTAATTCTTCTTAGAAGCTAGATAGATCTTCTTTGATCCAATTGAATTTTGCATTTTCGCACCACTTAATTGACGCCGTAGCATCTCGTATCGTAAAGAAAACTAGAACGGGATATTTCTAAATTCTGCCGACTTCTTCTAGAAATTAAAATAACATATTAACGAAATGAACATAAATGATTCTCTGAATTATTGACCTTTCATTTTCATTTATCTTGCCATACTCTGGGAGTTTTATGATTTTCATCCTATTTTTAAATGTTTTATTTGTCATATTTTAAAACTCTTAATTACTTAAACTCTTATGTGTCATATTTTTGTAGTTTATTATAATGATATTGTTGGATAATATAAGCGTGCAAGGATAACATAACGAAATATATAGAAAGAAAGAAAATACATCGAATAATCACGCTTAATAAAAGTGTTGTGTTTTCAATTAAAGAAAAATACACTCAAATGATAAGCACAGTAGATATCGTACACACAATTTTCAAGCATTTAGTCAAAGCACCGAGCTCCATACCAAATTTGGCTCTACATCTTTCTCTCTCTTACGTCATAAATGCTAGTATAAGCTCACAATTATGAAAAGAGAGAAAATTTAGCAATTAGAAACACAGACACGGCAATTAGGCTCTTATTCTCATTCTAAAACCACAATAACAACATCACAACGGCAGCCCTTTTTAAGTAGCCCGATCAATACCATCTCGTCACAATATTCAATGACAATGAATCCTTAAAAATACTCACAAACACGTTTACGAACATCGAGATAAGCATAAGGAATAATTTCTTCGAGATGTACGCATTTCCCAAAGTCAAGGGCACTTGGGCCGGTTTCCGTGAGTCTTGAGGCGAGCATAGCAAGGACAGACCTCTTTGTTGCCGTAGGTGCCGGGAGGAACGCAATGGCACTTCCTGCAACATGTCATGCATGCTCTAAGACATCTATTCTTCCTCGACGCCTTCCTGCACCTCCTCGAGCATCCGTATTTGCAATCTATCCATAATTACAAGTAAATGTCTTATTTCAAGAACACCCTTAGTAGAAAGAAACACAATGAAGGAATCCAATCCTTCTTCCATATGATATGATACTGAGTGATCTTCCTTTGGGTTGAAGCATCTAACATATGCACACATGCATGGCTTCATTCTATATTGTTCCATTATTCATTTATAAAGTATACTATCATATGCATACGAAAAATCAGACAGTAATATAATTGACTAGCATTGCGAGCGATCTTAATTTCAATATCTTAAACTTTTGAAATTCAGTGGACGATAATGTTGGCCGGCAGATCATAGAAGCAAAAGTTGCTTACTGAAAGTTGGCCGATAATGTTTTCGATAAAGAGCTGGCCCAGAAGTTTCTCCACCCATCTGAATTCAATGAATGAAAAATTATACACAAATGCATTTAATTCCAGAGTTGATATAATATAAATGCATTTAGTTTCAGAGAGACTCACGCTAATATCAGCATTACTCAAAGAGAGAGCTTCTGAAAAATCCTACAAATGAAAAATAATTATAATTAAACTAGAGAGAAAGAGAGAGAAGCACCAGAATTATTTGTATAATGTAAGATTTACCTGCATGATGAGAAGCAGAGAGAACAAACAAAGAATGAAGAAGAGCTTCATGCTGAATATGGATGGCTAAAGGTAAGGATAGTGCAAGTATTGGATGAAGGGGTTTTATAGAGTTTTTCTTTTGTATTTTCATTTTTAATTTACATAATAAAAATTAATAAAAAAAAGATGGCATCGTTATGAAGCTTTATCTATTCAGTATACACATGCAAAGATTGAATTGAAGCAAACTCACTCACAGTGGGAGAGATGTCGCAGTTGAATTAAAGGTAAGCCTTTTTGGAACCTTCTTCTGCTTTATTTTAATGTTGCTATTTCTCAACCGTGACCACAGGCTGTGCTCATTGACTCTCCTTTTCTTCGGATGATTATATGGAGATGGATGGATGGATGGGAGATAGAGAAGAAGAGAGGAAGGTCCCGATGACCTGCATCCAATGTTTGCAAGTCAAACTACACAATAATGTCAGGCTTACTGTCTAATAATACACTTAAATCCTGCATCTCGAGGTCTTGATCATCTAATCAGTGCAACTAATGTATTGTCTTAGTTATAATACAAAGTAATGCCAATTTATAAAGTAAGATTGTAGCATGGAATTAAAAAATGTAACATTTATCTTAACAAAATTCAGCTTATTACCATTTGCGAAGAATTAGTCAGTCTATAAATGAAAAAAAAAACAAGGTTTTTGAGATAAACTCACAGAAGCGACAGCCATGTAAGAAAATGACTTTTTGAATTAAAGTGCCTTTGCATGGGCATGCACATGATATCTGCTTTTTATGGTTGCCATCAATTTATCAAGACTTTATTTTATTTAAGTCACTGAGTCACCCTTTAATCTAATATTCATTTCCTGCCATAACATATTTTTTTCTAAGACGATTAAAAAATTATTAACTACTATATTTCATATCAAGATCAGTACAGATATCTGTCTACGCCCATCATAATAAAAATCAAAGAAAACAATTTTCAATCCATAGAAAGTGAAAGAAAACTCAAAGCAGCCCCTGCAACTATTAATAGTTTATACAAATTGCATCAGGACTATAAATACGTTTCACTATTTAAAAAAAAAATAACTTTAATAAAAAAGCAGAAGAGTAATCAGATTATTAAATTAGAGGAATATTACCTGAGAATACAAATCTGTCTATAGAGGCCTTTCCACCAATATGCAGTAAATTCCCTCCTTAGCTCAAAGCTTTGGACATATTTACAGTCAAGCTATTCATTTGTCTTCTATTTCAACCAGTTAGTCAATCAATTAGGGAAATTTGGATTATCTTTGAAAGCTTGGCACTCCCATGAATACAACATCCTTATTCCTACCAATAGTCACGACAAGAGCAAGAACCCTCTTTGAAATGATGAAAACGAGTTGGATCTCTTAGAACTATCTCTCTTTGTTCGACTAATGAGATACGTTTCATAGTACTATGACATTCTACACAGACTCTTAAATTCTTCATCACCCTCACAGGAGCTGATCTTGGCAAACTCAGAAGTCCAAAAGCAACAGCTAACTTTTCACTATGGAAGTTCTTTAATGAAATGGCGTCGTCGAATAAAAGCGCATTATCTGAGCAGTTTAATTTCAGTGAGTTCTCCATCATATCTCTCAACTTGTCATATATTAATTCAGAATTCGGGTGAGATGAATCACCCACTACAAATGAGTGAACTTTATTTCCTACCTCTATCCAGCTTAAACCAGGTTCCTTCTTGATTTTCCGGTCTTCAATTAACCCTCTAATTCCAGATGCAGAGGATTTAATTCCAGCTTCGGTGTAGAGATTGTAAAGAAGAACGTAGGGGGCAGATGCTTGAGGCTCAAGCTCAATTACTTTCTCGGCAATGCGTTTTCCGTTGATTGTGTCCTTATGAATTCGACATGCACTCAGCAGAACACGCCACATCACCGGTTCGAGCTCAAAACCTGATTTCAGAATCAAACTTTCAGCATCGGCTAATCTTCCAGCCCGTCCCAAGAGATCAACGACGCATGCACAGTGCTTCTTATGAGCCATTATGCCGTAATTTTGTTTCATGCTTTCAAAATATCTGCTACCATGTAAAGTATAAATGATGCGAGTTAATAAACTAAAAATATGGACGACGAATCAATATTTCTACAAACCAAAACAATATCAAGCGTAGGACTTTTGTCGATTAAAATATAATTTGATTGTTTACTCTAAGGTTCACTATTCCATGAGTTAGCCAGCAAAATACTCGACATCTGGGAAAAAAATCTATGCTGCTTATTTATATAATTAAACTAACAAAGAAATCAAGGCATCAAATTATCACCCGAGAAGAAACTTACTTTCATAACTTTTATGTCCTACCCCCAATTGTTCACCGATGATTGAAAAATACGAGAGGCCTATATAATTATTGAAAGCTTTTATTTGCTTCACCAAAGAAATACACCACATTGACTGAATTCTCGAAAAGAGAGATGAAAAATGTAGTGGAAAGGACAAATGGATTAAAGGCATACCTTAATCCTTCTTCTACAAGCCCTCCATGACTGCATGCAGTTAGAACCCCAAGAAAAGAAATATGGTTGGGCTTGATACCACAGCCTTTCATCCTATCAAAAAGTCTTAGAGCTTCCCAGGCCAATCCATGATGTGCGTTCCCGCATATCATTGCAGACCATGATACGACATTAGGATTATCTATCTCTCCAAACATTAGAGCAGCAGAGCATATGTCTCCTGACTTTGAATACATGCAAACCTGTGAATTTTGAACAACGGTGAACTTTCCAATTCCAGTTTTTGTACCATAAGTATGTAATTGTTCTCCAGATCTCACTGTTGCCAACTCTGCACAAGCTCCTAAAATACTAGACAAAATATACTCATCTGGCTTAATTCTGCATGCCAGTAATTTATAGAAGCAATCTAATGCCTTTTCGAATTGCCCATTTTGAAGGTAGCCCACAATCATGGAAGTTATTGAGACTTCATCCACATGAAAAATTGAATTGAAACAAGTCAATGCTTCTTCCATAGAACTAGACAATGAGTATGTATCGATAAGAGCACTTCCAATGTACTCATCAGACTGGAGGTTGCCCTTGCAAATTTGTGCATGGATTTGTTTTCCGGTCCCAAAAGCTTTTGTGATCTTGCAAGCTTTTAACACGATAGAATATGTAAACTTTGAGGGCCTTATTCCTTTGTTTTGCATCTTTAAGAACAGTTTGAGAGCTTCGTATGCATATTCATCTGTAGCATAATTTTCCTGAAGCATCGCATCGATCATGGTGTTGTACATTATAACATTATGATTGGACATTGGTTCAAATATTTGGATGGAACCTTCCAGATTCCCAAGATTTGCATACATATCAACTAATGCAGTGGCAACAACGATATCCACATTCAGACCAACTCTAATAGTGTAGCAATGAAGAATTTCCCCAGATTTTGTTATATCACTATGATTTATACCACATGCTTTTAAGACACTTCCCAGAGTATAGGAATTCAAGCTCAAGCCAGATTGATGCATTTTCACTACAATTCTTAATGATTCCTCGTAAGCCCCGTTTCTCACATAACCAGCGATCAATGAATTCCAAGAGATATCATCCAAATTATTGGAATTTTCAAACAAAACCCTTGCCTGATCAACTTTTCTACATTTCGAATACATATTTATCAGAGAATTCGTCAAAACAACCTCATTATGCAATCCATTGATTGAAATCATTCCATGAATCTTCATCCCTAAACTAAGATCACCAAGTTGACAACAAATAGAGAGGGCACCTGCATAAGTAAATTTATCCAGTTTTAAACCTATCTTCAGTGCTTCGTCGAACAAAACTACGGCCTTAGTAAAGCTTCTCTGCTGGCTATAGCCAGAAATTAAAGAATTGTAAGTAATAATATCGTACCTTGGCATTTTATCAAACAGATTATGAGCACTAAACATATCTCCGAATTTACTATACAAGTGAAGAAGATTGTTCAACAAGAACAAACAGGATTTGAAACAGGCTTTAATCATGTGACCATGAACAAGCTTTCCGTGGTTGAGGCACCCGGATTTAGAAGCAGACTGAATGAGTTTGGTATAAGTTACAGAGTCCATAGAAAAGTTTGTAGAAAAAGGTTGAGAAAGCTGTAGTGGAAGATGCAAAGAGGTGAGAGAACCCTTCACCGGAGAACTTGAAAGAAGTTTAGGAATGTTAACGGTGGAGAACGAAGACACGAATTTCCCGACCTCCATGATTCTCGGGCGTCTCGAGTTCGACGGACTTCAGAGTTAAAAGCCTTTTTTTTTTCTTTTTATAATAGTTTATGGAATTATATAAATATATTTTTAAATTTATCTAAATTAACTTTATAATGATTATTCTAATCAACCATTGATTCTAAAGTCAATTATGAATATTCATGTTAGGTCAACTTTTAATAATATTAAAAATAGTATATAAATGGACTAATTATATAATTTAAAAATCTATAATTTAAAATAAACAATTTAAATCACAACAATAATTCATGAGACTTTTCGAAAAAAAAAAAAAAGAAATCGTAAATCACAGTTTTGGATTTTTAGAACCGATGTAAAAAACAACGGTTTCGGTTCTGTTCCAGTTTTAACTTGAATTTATTTTATATTTAAATTTTTTAAAATATAATAATAAAAATTATTATTTTTTATTATATTTAGGTCAGATTTTAAGTAATTAGTCGACTTTATAACTAATTTTAATATTTATATATAATTTTATTATAGTTAATGTCAGATTTTACTCGATTTTATAATTTTTTTGATCAAATTTTCTTGTTTCACAATTTTTTTACTTCTAAAAACTGACATCAGGTCATAAATTACGATTTTTTAAAAATTAGAACAAATATTAAGATCAACAGTTTTTGGTCGGTGTATGATTACCATTTGATTTTGCATTTTGCCCGCTTCTAATTATTTTAACAAATTCTTTTTCCAAATAAAAAGAAAATGGAAAAATAGATGGGATAACAACGAGCGCATTTACAAATTGAGCAAAAGGTGGCAACGACGATCATGGAGTCTGTTTTCCTCGTTTCTCTCATCTCCTTTTCTATTGTCTGTATATAGTATGTGGTTTGCTTCCTTGTTTCTCGCTCCATCATCCGAGAGACAAGCGTCGATTTTCGCCATTTTCTTCCTTTTTGTTCATTTTCCTCGCTCAATGCGTGATTGCTTTCCTAATAGGACCAAACTTTTGTAACCCCAGAAAGGTTTTTGAATTCTTTTTTCCTTTTTAGCGAGGATTCTCGTGAACCCAACGAACCATATTCGGGGTTGGTGCTTGTGTTGACGTGTTCCTCTGGAAACAAATTTATTTGAAATTTGGGGTTCAGAGGTTTGATCTGGTTTGTGTGTGAGGGGTCTGGTGATTAAGAAGTCAATATTGGAGCCTGCGGTGGGTTCTACTTTGCAGAGAGAGAGAGGGAGTTTTTGAATGTGATGGCTGAATCTGGAAGAAAATGGCGGGTTCTGAGATCAACGACTATGACTATGTTGAATTTTCTAGTTGCCCTTGCAATGGTTTCGGCCGAAAGAAGCTTGAATTTTCATGCTTCGAGATACGGGGAACCAAAACAATCTGAAAACTCCAATTACCTTCTCCGAGCTGTAAATTTCTTATGGCAGTCGGACTCTCCGGGTTATCAACACGTTTGGCCAGTAAGCTCAAAAACCCCTATAATTTTAGCTCCTAAATCGTTTGTAACTTTGTTCTCTGGGCTCATCGAATTCTTCTGGCATAAGCGACTGGGCCATTTTAAGATTTGTTAAGCTTTTGATGATTGAATTGTACAGATAACTGCATACGTACGTTTTGATCTGAGGAAAGCAGCCTAGTCTTTCATCTAACCCATTTGTGAAATTGGATTTACAGGAGATGAAATTTGGGTGGAAAATTGTGGTGGGTTCTTTAATCGGGTTCTGTGGAGCTGCATTTGGGAGTGTTGGCGGAGTTGGTGGTGGGGGTATATTTGTTCCTATGCTTAGTTTAATTATTGGCTTTGATGCAAAGTCATCCACAGCTATCTCGAAATGTAAGTTGTTTGGAACTGACATTAGCTTATGAACATCTTAATTATGCCTAAACTGCATTGCATAAATTTATAAATCAAATTGCAGTGATAAGTCAAAAAGAGTTTAATGATTTGTGCTGTCTTTTTGAAGGCATGATTATGGGAGCAGCCGCATCGACTGTTCATTATAATCTAAAGTTAAGACATCCGACGCTGGATATGCCCATTATCGACTATGACTTGGCTCTTTTGATCCAGCCAATGCTCATGTTGGGCATAAGCATCGGAGTAGCTTTCAATGTAATATTTGCTGATTGGATGGTCACGATTCTGCTTATAGTTCTCTTCGTAGGTACTGGTTAGCTAAATCGAAGCTCACCCTTTAGACTCGTTATCTTCCGTAGCATTTATCGATTTTCTTTTCTTGTAGTCATGTCGACTAAAGCATTTTTGAAGGGTGTTGACACTTGGAAAAAGGAAACAATCATGAAAAAGGTTATTTATCTTCTTTCGGATTTTGATTTTTTGATGGAATCATTCATTTTGATCTGTCAATGATTGACTTCACATTTTAACCTTTTGACATTTCTTTGTTCCTACTAGGAGGCTGCACGGCAGCAAGCCGAGTTAAATGGTAGGCTTCCATTTTGATCACTATTTCTGTCATGTGTCAAGTGTGTGTCATAGTCTTCTTCTTAATCGAATGTTCGTCCTTGAAATTAGGCACGGGAAATGGTGACGTAGATTACAAACCTCTTCCCGGAGGTCCAGGAAATGTTCTAAAGGACCGAAATGATGAAGAGGTTAGTACACATTTGCAATGGCTATGGTTGATATGGTTTTCATTGCTGACCTGCCATTATTGTTTGCAGTTCTCTGTCATCGAAAATGTTTATTGGAGGGAATTTGGACTTCTGGTTTTTGTGTGGGTCACATTTCTCGGATTGCAAATTGCCAAGGTCCCTTGTCCTTTTCGGTCTCTTCTTACCCCAAAATGATGATAAAATAAACTAACGAACAATAAGTTTTTTCCTCACAACAGAGCCATACAAGTACTTGTTCAACGTTGTATTGGTCATTGAACTTGCTTCAGGTAAGGCTGTGGATCTCGTGTTCATCCACTATTCTCATTTTCTGACCCTCTTTTGATGCATTAATCAATTCTAAGTATAATGTCTTTTGCATTTTTTAAAGATCCCCATATCGGTTGGCGTATCGACGTATGAGGCAATCGGTCTTTATAGAGGAACTCGAGTAATCTCTTCCACCGGAGATCTAGGGACGACTTTGAAAGTCCACCAGCTTGTCTTGTATTGTGCATGTGGTGTATTGGCCGGAGTTGTAGGTGGCCTTCTCGGACTTGGCGGAGGATTCATAATGGGGCCGCTATTTTTAGAGCTCGGAGTTCCTCCTCAGGTACAGTCATTAAGGAATATCTCATATGAGTAATGTTAGGTTTAATTTCTTAATATACATTCTAAATGACGTATCGAATTATCATTGGTTTCGTTAAAATTTATTTAGTATATTATAATAAAAATAATTATTTATAATGTTATTCTACATATCACAAATCAATACGTCAGAAAATATGTTAACAGTAAGAGAATATGTTACAAAAGTAAATCTAGAATTACCATATTTCCAAATTGTTTGTCGATTAGGATGTTTGACTCGTTTGATCGTTTCTTAACAGGTCTCTAGTGCTACGGCGACCTTTGCAATGACATTCTCGTCCTCTATGTCTGTCGTCGAATACTATTTACTAAAACGCTTCCCTGTTCCTTACGGTAAGGCTAAGTTTTAAAATTCCGATGAAATAAACATTGAAACTGAGAATGGAAGAAACTGATTAGTTTGTCGCATTTGCAGCGCTTTATTTTGTAGCGGTGGCCACGATCGCAGCCTACATCGGGCAGCACTTTGTGAGAAGGCTCATAATTCTCATAGGAAGAGCTTCTCTAATCATCTTCATTCTTGCCTCCACCATATTTATCAGCGCAATCTCACTAGGTGTGCAATGTGCATTCTATGCAAATGTGCTTTTGCTTCTTCTGTGCAATCTGAAGAAAGTTTATCGCCTTTTGTTTTGTAGGTGGAGTTGGCATATCGAATATGATTGGGCAGATCGAGAATCACGAGTACATGGGGTTCGAGAACCTGTGCAAGTACAATGCTTAGATTTTTTTCCCCATATTCGGGAACAAATCTAATCACGCATTACGGAGAAATATTACGTTCATTTTCTATTTTTACTTTTTGAAGTGTCAGGTATAATTCATATGATCGATTAGAATATTTGAAATACATATTTGATCTAATCATTACATTATCGTATTATTTAAGAATTTGTGGATTAATTTGTGCTTCGGCACACGACCATGCAGTGTATTTTTCTTGTGCAATTTTGTGTAGCACTACACTTACTTTAAAATAACATTTTTGATTACCGTACAATTGAAACATTAAAATTTGACAATTTAAAACTATTTGAGCACCATCCGCTCTACAAAAAATTCATAATCCATCCGCCGACGGAGTCTTGCATGCGGGCATCGACCAGTATTTAAGTCGCTCTTTTCAAACATTATGATTTGATTTTTGTTCCAAGACATGGTTTGACTTACATATAACTCTTTGGTAGATAGTCAAATCAAATTTCGAGTTTTAGAAAGTCAATTCAAACCCTACCAGATGTTAGAAAGTCAAATCAAATTGCTGCGCATTACCTTTACAGGCAAACGTTGATGCATTTACATATGTAAATAATTTCAGTCCGCCTCGTTCGTCAACTCTCTTGTACGAGGCTTGAGAATGGATTCAGAGCTGTTATTTAAGGTAGGAAAAATTTAAAATCATCACAATCACTTGCTCTGAATGTGTGTTACTTGAGTGAATGTGGAACACCTGGAAAGGGTCGAGGATAGAACACTCTCTTCATCATTTTACCAGTGTATTCATATATATATGTATATATATTGTAATCGATTAGAATTTCAGCTATTGAGCTGGGTATTAAGCCAGTTTTTTATATGAATAGTTTAATTTAGTGTTGGCCAAGATCCAATCCCTAATTCTTATGCTTCTAAAATCTCCGATTCTCTATTTGACATGGACGTCGGAGGTTTTGCCAGATCCTTTATGCTTTGACAGTTTTACTCCCACTAGTAGATCGCCTGATAAAATGAATGCAGATACAAAAACGAAACACGCATTTTCTGTAAAAATTTAACAAGTAGGCAAATAAAAGACGAGCATTCTAAGAGTAAATCGAAATGAATCTGAAATTTATAACCACCAACATATTTCAACCAAAATATGGCAAAGCCTATTATTATTCAATTTGAGGACAATCAACGAGCTACTGATATGTCAATGAAAATGACACTGCAGTGACCCTCACTCTTCCCTTTGTTTCTTGCCCATAAAAGGCAAAACATTATTACAATAATTATGACAACAACAGATGGCATGAAACTGGACTTTACCAGAGGTGCTGCCCAGAGAACAGTCTACACAACCCGAATCACAGCTGCATTTATTGCATCTGCAAGATGTGGAACCGTTTTGGAGCTCAGACCTGCCATGCTTATTCTCCTGCATTTTTTTCAAGGACAAGTGTGAAGTATCATCGTCGAGATTTGAATTATATCGCCAGTATTCAAAGAATTCAAATAACTCCAATTACCCGTCAGATGTCATGTATATGTGGTACTCCTTGGTCATGAAAGCAACTTGTTCCGACTTCAAGCCTGTAAATGTAAACATTCCAATCTGCTTGATAATATGACTCCAGTCTCCTGGTGTGCCTGCCAATCAGTTGAGTAATTTATCAACAACCTAACCTTTCCAAATCGAAAGTGTTTGTTACAATACAAAATTTCCTCTGACCTCTAGCACATAAAGCGTCAAAAAGTTCCCGGCGCATACTAATTATTCGATCAGCCATTTCCTTCAACTCAAGAGTCCACTCATTGTACAATTCTCTACAAGTCAAAGGTACAATAAGTTTACGCCAGAGATATAGTAGTTGAACACAGCTACAACGTATGCATATTAGAAACAGCGCGTGGAAAAATAATGATACACACTAGTTATTACTAACATCTTGCAGAAAATTTTGGTTATACATTTCTTAATCGGGATAAAATTTTCAGTCACCTTTCTCTTAGGATGGTAGCCACGATGGATGCTCCATGGATAGGTGGATTTGAATACATAGGCCTAATCACAAGTTTCAGCTGGCTCTCCACCCTGCTAGCAACGTCAGCTTTTTTGCAGACCTGAAGTACGTCCCAAGATAATTATAGAAATTAAAACACATAATCCAAAAACTCAAGCCAATTAATTTATTAGGGTGAAAGTGCAAATCCAATCATTTTGTTGAACTTTAAAAAGGTAGAGCACTACATTTAAAACAGGAGGAAATGCAGTCTTACAATACTTAAGGCGCCAACTCGTTCCCCATAGAGCCCCATGTTCTTTGCATAACTTTGAGCAACCAGACATTCACCTCCATCGGCAACAAACATGCGAACAGCCTGTGCATCCGTATCCAGACTTCCACTAGCAAAACCCTATGATGTCATAGGGAAAATAAATACATAAATCCTTGAGTGAGAGCATGAAAGGAGTAAGATATCTAGTAGATCAATGACTAATTAAATTTTATTAGTTCATATGAAAAGGCTTACCTGATAAGCACTGTCAAAGTAAGGTAATAGCCCTTTTGATCTTATTAACTGCCTGATTCGTTCCCACTGATCAATGGTTGGATCGACACCAGTAGGGTTGTGAGCACAGGCATGAAGCAGTACAATGGCTCCCGATGGAGCAGAACCAAGGTCTTCTAATAAGCCTATAACATAAAATAGAGAAATTTAGAAACAAGGGAAAACACGCACACAGAATAGAGGAGATGGAAACTTAAAAAATATATATTTCCAGACCTTGGAAGTCCAGTCCTTGTGTTGCAGGATCGTAGTATCGGTACTTTTGCACTGCTAGCCCTGCAAGTGCGAATACTTTTATGTGGTTCCCCCATGTTGGATTAGGAATGAATATCACGCGCTGCGCATCAAGGTACACAATGAAGCAGAGCATAAACCACTAACATTTAAAGTCAAATTCAACACATGACAACACGACTGATCAGGGATCAATTTACCTCATGATAATGTCTAGCCAAAAATTCACCCCCAACCCTCAACGAACCAGTACCAGACAAGCATTGAACAGTAGTGACACGATTCTCTTGGATAGCAGGACTACAAAGAATGATTTATTAGGGAATCAAGAAAGAGTAGAATCAAGCGTCCAAAATAGATCAATCCCTCTGTTCATGGTGAACAAAAAGTAGAAACTGGAATCCAAGATTTCATACTAAACATTGAGAATATACTACCTATTAGCGCCAAAAATAAGTTTCGCACTAAGTTTGTTGAATTCTGCCAATCCGATGATAGGAAGATATTCCTTGACCCGCGACCTACATATTAAGCCATGAGAAATCAAGTGATAGTCCCTCGGAGAACTACCACAGCAATATTCTGAAAAGAAGAGACAAAAAGAAACAGTACATGTCATTGACAAGCATTTGCTCTGCCTGTCTGACGACATTAAGGACAAGGGGCTTTCCTTCCTGTCAAGCCATGAAAAACCAAGAAATCTGTTTAGTCAGAGAGAACAGCAAAGTAATAATAGCATGTAAACCACATATATCTCTCGATATAGGCTGTTCAGATAACTAGTAACTACCATATTCTCCGTGTGATCAAACATGAACTTAAGATTTATCCATACAGGTAAATAATATGAAAAGTGCTCATTCTATGCAATCAAAGACTTCTTCCAACATAGCTCAGTAATCTGTAAACTCACCTCTGTCCGATATGCTCCTACACCTAAGTTCAACTTGTCTGGGCTCGGATCTTTATTAAATGCGACAGTGACCTATTCAATCCAGCAAAGAAAGAATAATCAGAGAAGGTTGATATAGTTAATAATCTAACGATGTTAATGCATATGAAAACAAATATGAAATGTTTGAGAAATTAATCTTTTCTGAAGCTGGTTGAACTGACTACAGACGGAAGAGTAGAAAACTGACAGCCGGAAAAGAACAAATATCTATCCAACGTCAAGAAAACGACAAAATCAACCGTCGCGGATCCTCTCTGCTTTCTATCGATTAAGATCTCTATCTCGCTTGGAATTAAAAAACGCAGAAACTCGATGATCGGACACGGACGTTCGACAAAAGAATCTAAATCGACATTCATTTCCACTCACCTTTAAATCTCTAGATAATCATAATATATAAACAGTACAAAACTCGAAACATGTAATTGTTAACATCCATCCACATAAACAGTAAAAAGAGGGTGGATGCACGCAGAGAGAAGGAAAGAGAGAGACTCCGAGGATGGGGTCTTCAGGAGCTTGAACAACATTTGCGAAGACAGAATCAAGAGAAAAGGAAGAAGCAGGGGAGGCAGAGATCGCATCGTTGGGGTTCTGAGAATCCATAGAAGACGATGGACTTTCGATCAGATGCCGAACGAGAGAATGTTGAGCCTCCTACCAGCGGGATCAACGTGAGATGACGAAGAAGAAACATAACCATGGGCGCCACCACCCGGTGGTAAACTAAACTGCGAGCCCATTTTTACATTAAGGCCCTTGCTCTCTCTCTATTTTACAATTTGCTACCTCGGCTACGCTTCTTAACCCCTGCACCTTCTCGTCACGCTTTTTGATGGACGACTCGTCGTAACTGAGGTCCCACAACTTCTGCGTTGGAGTTGCCACGTCGATGATGTTGGCTTGCTTAAGGTTGAACGGCAGGTCATAGCCACGTGGTCGGCAATCAAGCTGGTTGCCAGATATAGGCGATCATATGATTGGTCCTTATTTCCATCTACGTGGCAGGCAATCCGCCGTTTGATCAGCCAGTAACGGTTCAGGTTAATCGTTGACTTATGATCAGTCCGATCAGACGATCAACGGTGCAGGTCGCCAGGCACTGGCATATATCTTGTTTTACTTGTTGGAATTTATTATCGGATTCGAAGTAATTTAGCTTTTTAAGTTATTTGTTTCGTACGTCGTTAGAATCTTGAAATCGGCCCAGAACTGATCAGAGCTCCGAGAGTCCGCTCTTGATCTCGAGGTTCTTCAATGGCGTCTCTTCCTTTTCTCTTCAAACCCGTCTCCCAAAACCTTCTTTTCTCCACAAAACTCTCCGATTATTCCCAAAATCCTCCTCGATTCGGACCATCGTTCAGAAAATTCAAGAATGTCAGAAGCTCCTTGGCCGGTAAGCTCTCTCCGAATTCTGGTTAGCTATAGCGAGTGAGTGTTTATATATTCTTCTGAACACTGGATCGTTTATCGCAACAGATTCTTCCGGTCAAACGTCCGATATTCCTTTGCTCAGCAGCTCGGAGGTTCATTCTCTCTGCCCCTTTCCATCGTTTTTCTTTTCTGCATCGAATTCAGTCGACAAATTAAAAAAAAAATGGTTTTTCAGAAATAGTTGATGGGTTCCTTTATTTTTGGTCAAGGCAATGGAACGATTGAGAAAATACAGAGACATTTACCAAGGGAAGCAACAATATCTGGCAATGTATTCCAGTGTTTTGGGAGGTATAACGACTGATCCAGCCGCCATGGTTATCCCCATGGACGACCACATGGTCCACAGAGGACATGGCGTTTTCGATACGGCAGCCATTGTTGATGGGTTGGTGAATTTTTCCCATATCTGCTTAAACATTTGTCCAAGTTCTTTCCTTTCTGGTTTGATTCTTATGTTCCATAACTTTGACAACTTCTCAGACATCTCTACGAGCTGGACCAGCACCTGGACCGCATTTTAAGGTCGGCAAAAAAGGCGAAAATCGACCCTCCATTCGACCGAGAGACGATAAGGAAAATCCTTCTACAAACTGTGAGTTCTTCCAAGTGTCGAACAGGCTCACTCAGATACTGGATCTCTCCAGGGCCAGGCGATTTTCAACTCTCTCCGGCTAACTGCCATGCGCCTGCGCTGTACGCAGTTGTGATCAAAGACCAAATCTCTTACAAACCGAAAGGAATCAAAGTTATAACTTCGTCTATCTCGATTAAACCTCCGGAATTCGCTACGACGAAGAGCGTAAATTACCTTCCGAATGTTCTTTCCAAAATGGAGGCCGAAGAAAAAGGCGCATATGCGGCCATTTGGCTGGACAGCCGAGGGTTCGTTGCCGAAGGGCCGAACATGAACGTGGCTTTCGTTACGAAAGAGAAGGAGCTCTTGATGCCTTATTTCGACAATATTTTAGAAGGGTGTACTGCGAAAAGAATCATGAGACTGGCAGAAGCACTAGTGAAAGAGGGGTTTCTTGGCGGGTTAAGGGTCGGAGATGTGAGCTTGGAAGAAGGAAAAATGGCGGAAGAAATGATGCTCATCGGCAGCGGAGTTCTTGTTTCGCCTGTGATTCAGTGGGATGATCAGATCATCGGAGACGGTACACTACTCTCATTTGATCGATTATGTTTAGCTTTTAGAAACTCTGATCGATGATTTTCTGTACTGCAGGGAAAGAGGGTCCGGTGGCCGGAGCTCTGTTGAATCTTCTTGTCGAAGATATGAAATCTGGTCCCTCGACTGTCAGAATACCAGTTTCCTATTGACAAAAAGTTTGGCTTTCATCCATTTATTTGAATTTCCTTCCAAGAAATGCAGTTGTTCTTCGTGTAGGCCGCTGCTATATGCATCTTAATCGAGTGAAGTTAAGCTTCGTCAAATTGTTTGTAGGCTGCGAAGCCAGAAACAACTTTCAAAACACTTTTCTCGGTGTCTTTCATTGCTAATTTCATTTTTTACATAGGGTGGCCGGTTGGGGTCGGTGCTGTAACTATGTAACCGATCCGACTATTCTGTTTGGTTCAGTTTGTGGAAGGCTAAAACCGAGTTTCGAATCAAACCTACAAAACCGAACAAAATAAATAATCATGGGTTTGAATCTATGTTTTACCTAAAAACTGAGAAAACCGAAACCCAATTGCTGATTTAATTTAATTTTTTTCTAAAAAAATATAGGCATTTAAAAAAGGTTTTATGATATAAAACAGGAAAAGCAGAAAAAACTCCAAAGAAACCCGAACCAAAACTGAATTTAAGGAACCGAAAACATGATTAGATACAGTCTGGGTTTTGTTTTCTTGACCCAGCGTGGAACAGACTTCGATTACACATTTACACTGCACACCAAACACAGACGACTGAACCAATGCTATCTCTAGCCTCCCGCACGATTATTAGTTGCAACTTTCCATAGGTCGGCCATTTTCAATTGAATTTGAGAGATTGGAGTTGTTACATACTTTTGTTTTTTGTTTGGGGAAATGTTATTCAAAGCCGTACCCGGACATTGCTTACGTGGAAACTGCATGGTATAATTAATTTGGTTGTAATTAGTTTAATATAGTAATTATTTATTTATAAAGTGTAATAAAATTAAGTTTGCTAATAATAGAGGAAAGAGACAATTTTTACAAGAGGTTACATAGCTTACGTCGATAAACCCGAAAAAGAACGGAACAGGCAAAGAAGGGGTTGGAGCAGAAGGCAGCAGGCAGGTGGGATCGGCGAGACAGTTGGGGGATTCAAGTTTCGAAGGGCGGAGGCGACACCGGAGTATTCCTCTGAACGGTTTGTTCTGCTGATCGCCGGCATCGACCCGGGTCGAAGCTACTGTCGAGATCGTGTTAAGAGATGGTGAATTCTTCGGTAGAACGCGCGACTAGCGATTTGCTGATCGGTCCTGATTGGGCAATGAATATCGAGATCTGTGACATGCTCAATAACGACCCCGGGTAGGAGTTCCCTTCCATTTTTTATTGATTCCCCTGATTACTTTCTGGAATAATGAAAGCAATATTTAGAATTCAGTAAAGTTGTTTGGTAATTATGATTTTGGAGTTTGATAAAACAGTTAATTCGTCTATATTGGGAGTTAAGAAATTGATGTAAAATGGAATATTAAAATTTGGATTTGTGTTCCTCCTTGTTTCCAATTAGATTTCTGAAATAATATATTGCGATTCACCCGTATCAGAGAGAAGAGAAGCTGTATGGTTGACGACTAAGCAGAGTCACTTGTTTATTTGGTTAATAACGGGACAAATAAACTATATCAGAATTTTGAACTTCTACAGAAATCAAGTACACGAGAAGGAATCTGGATTATAGCTAATTTTTCTTTCTCGCTTTAAATTTATAAACCTCGAAGAGATGTTTCTAGGAAGCAAATTCGTCTCTTGGACTTCTTTTTCAAATTTTTTGTATTATTTTAATATGTTTAATGTATGCTGACTGCTGTACGAAATCTTGTGTGTTTTTTTAACGATTGCCAGTCTAACCAAGTATATATGCTTGAGAAAGTAATCACATAATTTCCCCTTGGCTACAAGAACACTTCTTACCTCTGCTACAAATGCTTAAATTGTGGGTAAATTCAATCTCCCCTCCAAGGCTGTTGAACCGAACTGGATACTGTTCGTAATATAAAGCTTTAATACGGAGATAATGATCAAGCTGCTACCTTATTGTTTGAAACTCATTTTCTATTGCGTGACATTAAAGTTACATAATTTGCATTGCTTGGCTGACACAGAGGAAGACCAAAGTTTGTTTTTGATTGTGGTACAGCTATCATTTTGGTAGTGTATTTATTTTTTTTGAAAAATCCACTTGGGTGAAACTAGAAGGCTATATGATAACTTTTCAGGCAAGCAAAAGATGTTATTAAAAGTATGAAGAAGCGCCTCAGACGTAAGAACAGCAAAGTTCAACTTTTTACATTGACGGTGAGCCTTGAGATCTTTTATAAATTATATAATTCTTTCTACCATCCCAAGCATGGAACTTATGGATTTCAGCTTAAGACTGTCAAATGTTAAATTGCGCCACGATGACTTCTAAATGCTCTATCTTTTTTAATAGTGAATTTTCTTCTTTGCTCTCCATGGCTTCACTTGGTCTTACCGTCTTTTTAAGTTAAAAATGCTATAGAGGTTATAGATTCACACAGAATTAAATTGGTTTTGTCATGATCTGGTTTCTATCGTAGTTGTTGGAGACAATAGTCAAGAACTGTGGCGACATTGTACATATGCATGTGGCAGAGAAAGGTGTTCTTCACGATATGGTAAAATTGGCAAAAAAGAAGGTCAGTCTTTTAGTTTCATTGTGCTATGAGTTGTTTTTAGGCAATATCTATTCACAATGTTTGTGGGTCCTGGCATTATAGTCCGACTCTAATGTCAAAGAGAAAATATTGATTCTGATTGATACCTGGCAAGAAGCTTTTGGAGGACCAAGGGCAAGATATCCACAATACTATGCTGCATACCAGGAATTATTGGTATAATCATGTGGCTATTGTTGGATATTATTCTCTGACAGTTTTTAGAGTCTTAGCTACTTGTCTATTTCAGCGTGCTGGGGCAGTTTTCCCTCAGAGAATGGAGAAGGCTCCCCCTGTGCTCACACCACCACAATCGCAACCATTGACATCATATCCTCCCAATCTGCGTAATCCAGATATTCAGCCCAACATACCTGGATCTTCTGCTGACTCTGAATTTCCAACATTAAGGTTGACTTAGTCTAGCTGTTCAATTTTTGCATAGAGCTAAAAATATTAGAGAATATGTTGGGATGTTTATTATCAGTGCATCCAGTTGTTGGGATGTTTATTATGAGCTCATCCTCAGTTCATCCAGTTCTAACTTGATGAAAAATTGCAGAGCTGCTTATGCTTTCCTTCTCTGTTGTGTTGGATTTGCGTTCAAGTTTATGGTTAGGCTGAAGGCATTGTTTTACTTGGACTGTCTCTTTTTTTTTTTCTAGCTTGTCTGAAATTCAAAATGCACGCGGGATTATGGATGTGCTTGCTGAAATGCTGAATGCAATAGATCCGACAAACAAAGAGGTATTTTTCTTGGCTTGTTGTCAATAGTATTGATAAAAATTTTATTTACTTGCATGATTTGATTTATTGAGAATTTTAGATATTAGTTTCTTTAGAGGTAGAGTATAAAGATTTTTTTTTCAAAACTTTACCCTTCACTGTTTCATTTGTAAGACACTTCCTGACTGTGCGGAACAACATTTTACTTCACTCTGAAACGTGTTGTGCTATGTTCCATTTTTCAGGGGTTAAGAGAAGAGGTTATCGTTGACTTAGTGGATCAGTGCCGTACTTACAAGCAGAGGGTGGTTCATCTTGTTAACTCCACTGCGTAAGATCTTTGTTTTCTTTTAGGGTTGATAGCATTACTTACTCTGTCGTTTGTTTACTTGGTTTCTGTGTGAATGCGTATGTCATTCTGATGCAAGCTATCTTGCTTATTGTAGTCAAATCATGTATGTTTAACCGATGGGTAAGGAAATCAACTGTTGGTGTTTTTTTTGCCATTCATTTTAATGAAATACTTGAAAAAGGTGAAGATGATGGCTCAGCGGCAGTAACATCTGTAACTTTTTTGGTTTAATATTGTTCAAATATTATTTTCCAGTTTTACCATGTTCTTAATTTTGCCACCCAGAAATTTCTGTTCAGAAAACTTTTTTATTCAATTTCATAGAGTAAAATCTTTATAAAGTTCAGCATCCTTGCATTTCTTGTCTCCGTATAGAGATATGATGAGTGCTACTTGACTTTATTTTATCATATCAATTAAGTTTATTATCAATCTTTGGTTATGTGACGAATATTGTTTCTTGACTAAAATTACTGTTTATCATTTTTCATTGTGTGGTCTCTATGATATTCGAACTCTCCAATAATGTTCAGGGATGAGTCGTTGCTTTGCCAAGGACTGGCACTCAATGACGATTTGCAGCGATTGCTCGCCAAACATGAAGCGATTGCTTCTGGAACTTCACGTGAGACACAGGAGCGCAAGTCTGACTCTTCTAAAGCACTTGTTGACATTGATGGTCCTCTTGTTGATACTGGAAATGTCAGTAAAGAATCTGAACCAAGGTAATGTTTTCTTACTATGTTATTTATTAACTGCATATATTTTGTGGTATGAAGTTATCCGAACATCTAACATTATTTGATCAATCAAATAACAGCAACCCACTGACCACGGTTGTGTGTACTTGTTTCTTATAACAAAAACAAAATATTAAAAAATTACGCTTTTGGGATTTGTTTTCTTCTTCGCTTGTGTTATATTTCTTTTGAATATGCTGTTAGATCAAGCATGCATGCTGATGATAATAAGGATGCGTTACTTTAAACATTTTACCAAAGGTTCTTGAAATTTATTAAGGATTTATTAGCTAGATTTTTTTGTGGTCGTTTAAACTGTCAGTTTCATTTTTATTCCAGAGCATCAAGTGCAGGCACAGGATCTCAAACACTCAATCAGCTATTGCTTCCAGCGCCTCCTGGTGCAGATTCTTCAGCACCTCTGGTGAAGGTTGACTCCATTGACTTGTTGAGTGGCGATGTGTTTGACTCTCCAAAGGCTGATATCTCTCAAGCTCTTGTTCCAGTTCTATTGGGAGAGCATCATCCTCCCACTCCTCCATCCAATCAGAATGCTCTTGTTCTTTTTGACATGTTTTCTGGTGATAACAGTTCAGCAAATTCTTCCATTCAGCCTGGACAACCTATTCCCTTGCCCTCTCAAACTCTGCAGCAGGAGAATATCCAATCTGCACCAATTGGATTTTACCCCAATGGAAATACGCCAAGCTTGGAGTTGACTCATTATGAGCATTCAGCATATGTGGCTCAGGATCCTGGTTCTTCGTTGAATGGTGGCCAGTTTACTCAGCAACAACACCAATCAATCCCAGCCATCTATGGTATGCTTCTACGGTAGAGAATCATAGCATCTGCATACTAGTCATCAACTTTACTCGGTCGAAATTCCGAGAATGCTTCTGCAGAATATTTTGATCTCAGCTATTTAGGTTGATCTAAACTCTGCAGGTGCTCCAAGTGGCGAATCATTGCCAGCACCCCCATGGGAAGCTCAGCCTGCCGATAATAATGAGACTGTAGGAATTCAGCACCCTTATCCAATGATGGGAGCTCATGTCATACCCCATGGACACCAACCAATGGGGAACAATCCTGTGTATGTCCAGTCTATTATGAGCGGGCAGTCGCCGCAAATTACTGCCCAGGTTGGTACACTCAATCAATTTGGCCTCCATCCGCAACCAATGCCAGGATCACAGATGGCTATATATCCCCAGCCTATGCAAACTGGTCAAATGGCATCTTATTATCCTCAGCAAATGTACGGCTACCAAAATGCCAACTATGGTTATGCTGCTCAACCCCAGGGAGCTCCATATTTGGAGCAGCAAATGAACGGCCTTTCTATGACTCATGGGAGAAATCCTTCTCACCAAGCTTCCATCTCATCATATGTCCCGCCCAGTCGGCCTACTAAACCGGAGGATAAGCTGTTTGGAGATCTTCTAGACATGGCAAAGTTGAAGTCCTCGAAACACTCTTCCACCGGAGCTGGTAAATCGTGAAACTTTTTCAGATTCTCCAATCACGTCGTGGCAAATCTTCATTTTTTTCTGTGACTTGATTTTCGATCTACATACTGTCTTCACTGCAAAATTTATCTTCCCATCTGCCTCGGTAGGTGTAGATTCCTTGTGTAGATTGAAATGGGCAGAAAATGGAAGACCTTTCTTAGCTATTAGTCATCATTGATGCGTTGTTGCATTGGATATGTAATACTCATTGCTGAGATTCTGGATCCTCAACTTGCCTCACGTGTTCATTTAATAATTTATGAGTAATTAAATGTAGATAATAATTATAAATATACGTTAGATATTGAGGTGAAATTATTCTTGAGATCTTACTAGGGTGTCAATAAATGAATGAAGCAAGTTGATTACATTCTACGTGTCCTATTATTTACTGTAAATAAGGCCTGGGAGGTTGAAACACGTCATTGAAGCTTCCGTTGATTCGCCTCTCCCCCTCTCGCCCATTGGCCTGCTCCTATAAGCCAACGAAATACGTCCACGCCATCCGCTTCACAACGACATCGTTTCGTTTTTTATTTATTGCATTCAAAAAGTAACGGCTAGTTCACTTCTCCTCCTCTCGCCTGTTGCGAGCCGTTTTTTCTCCCCAAGCTGTAAGCAGTATTCTTGATCGTTCGGCCTCCTGTGGCGACATTTTCTTTTGTTTTCAATTAGGATTGGCTCGTGAGAATCTGATTCGGATGGACTTGGCTCCTAGATATTTCCCAACCTGAGAAATATCCGATTACGTTTCGATGTGGCTCTTGCGAATTCTTTCTCCTGACCACTAGACATTTGAATTTGCATTTTCATCTTCTTCACCGTTCTATTGTCGATTACGCTCGTTCTCCTTGAATTACTGGTTCGAATTCTTATTTCTTTTATCTTTTAATACCTCGTTTTATTATTCTTTGTATTCTTTAGCCAATTCATGCTTATCAAATTGTCTTTATTTTCCACAATGAGCGAAGCACCTCGATTGGGCTCTAGGAGCGATGACGCAGGTACGTTGCACCGACGACTATGGATTTAATCTCTTTTTAGATGTGGTTTCTGAAGGTATTGCTTTTGGTTTTGGTGTAACCTAGTAACTTCATGCTCGCAGTTTTTCGACATAATTATTAAAGTTTGTGGCTTCGAAAATTTATTCTTACACGAAAAACACGTGTAGACATTTGGGAGGTTATTATTTCCACTCTTTATGATAATTCGGTTTCCGAGCTTGTGAATCTGACCGCTGAAAACCATTGTTGTTGGATATACAATAGTGGATAATTTATACTATAATCCTTTTCCACTTGACTTATGCTTTCATAGCCATAGGAGTTTCACAGGCTAGGTGTTTGAGAAACTTGCAAGTTTGTATTGACAGCGGCAGTACTGTCATTCTTGTGGAAAATGGGAGATTGGATTTTGAGTTTGCAGATTGTTGTGTACTCTTTGGTCGTATAACTCGAGTTACTGACATGTTAACAGGCTGTGTACTGGATTCTCACAGTTTGAGTGGTTCCCTGTTGTTGCTTTTCAAATATATGCCATTGTTATATAATTACAGTGATGATAAAAAGCTTTCTTATTTGACTTTAAGATCGAATCATATTCTTGCTTCATAGTTTCCAGTCTTCACTGTTTCAGCATGAAATCAGGTATATGTGCCCTTGCTGGTTGCGGAAGCTCGAAATAAATCTTGTCTGGAGACTTTTGACCAGGCATCAAGGGCTAGGCCGTTCAAGGAATGCAAGGAAGTACATAGAGAAAAGACAGTTGATCCAGATGTTCAAATAGTTTGTGATGATTCAAACATACTTAAAATGGACAGCTCTTATCAAGGTGTATCTGCTGCACTGAAAATTCAAACCGTGACTGCTTGCCTGAATGTTTCTTACCTAATATGCCCATCAGAGACTCCTTGTGAGGTTGGAGTTTTCCAGCTATCATCTGCTGTTCCCGAGCAGTAGTATCCTTTGCAACCTCATCAAGTGCGATTTTTAGCACTTAAGGTTAATAATCCTACATTGAACTTGGGTGTTGACTATGTTGTTTTTATTGGTTATTAGCATGAAATTGTATAAAAAAAGCAATATGAGCCAATGGTTTAACGTGGTTTATTCATCGGGTAAAGAACACAACTTCTTTACAATATCCAAATCTGGATCTAGATTGAAACCCTCACTCACCTTTTCTCTCTCGGCAGTGGGCAGCCCCCTGAAGTATCAAGCTTCAGATCTCTGCGTGAAGAAGAGATCCGCCACCACTAGATAATTCTTCTAGCTTATCTGGTTTGCTTCCTCTTTCTTTCTACGCACTCTATTATGCTGAGCTGAGAGAATAGTTATTTAGAAGGCCAGATCTACTCTGTTATTTATAGCTTGTGAGTGTAAGCCATTTTCTCCTTCTCGATCTTTTTTTTTATCTTAGTTGTATTGTAGCCGTTTTTCTTCCAGGTGGCTGAAATCGAGCTTCAGGTGCTTCAATCTCCACCTTGAAGTCCTTTCAGACAAAGAGGTACCCGATCTAACCATCATTTTCCTTTATTTAGCTGGTACTGACATTGACTAAGGCCAAACAGTCTTTGAACTTAGTCGTATTGCGAGCTTTTTGTCAGCATATCTAATGGGTTCTTCTTTGTAGAAATTTTAGCTATCTTGATTTTTACATGTGCTTATTTATCACAGATAATTTTTTATTTACATTTGTGTATTTAGTCCAATCATGAAAAACAAGATTTTTCATTAAGTGTATTAGACTCTGATTATCACATTTAACTGTGGTAAAATTAAAATGAGATTTATTGAGATTTAATATTTACTAGAAAATATTATAATATTTACTGGAAAATGAAAATACATAAATATTAAATCTCATTAAATAAAGAATGAGAATAATAAATTATTCATTTCAAACCCAAGAACATCCCGTAATTAAAAATGCGATATGCAATCATTAACAATATAAATTGTTCAAAACATAGTCCATCATCTACTAATATACAAAACACAAATATTCATATGTAAATACGAGTAGATGACCATAAAAAATATCCAAAACTTAGTCCATCATCAAATCAAATAAAAGATTCAAAAGATAATTATCAAATCTATAATATTGACTAAAAATCTATATATTGAATCATTATCATCTTCAAGTGTAAATCGCTCTTCAATGATGTAATCTACAAAATAAAAACGAACACGTTAGAAAATATGAAAACGTAACAAACAAGTAATAAGTTGAATAAAATTAAATTACCTTCATTGATACATTTGGTCTTATGCTTTATTCATCAGTTTTGGCAGAAATCTTGAATGGATTGAAAGATTTGAGCTAACTTTGAGTACAAATTAGAGATTCAATCGATTTGAGTCAACGTAACAAACAAGTATTAAGTTGAATAAAATTAAATTACCTTCATTGATACATTTGGTCTTACTTATGCTTTCTTCATCAGTTTTGGGAGAAATCTTGAATGAATTGAAAGATTTAAGCTAACTTTGACTACAAATTAGAGGTTCAACCGTTTTCGTTGATAGAGAATTATGAAACGCATCAAGAAAATAACCACCACAGCTAAAAGCAAATTCTGATGCGATCGTAGAAATATAAATAATCAATATGTTTCTCGCTATTTTGCTCAATGATCTGAATTTCTTTTCCACTAATATAATATGTTGGCACTATCTGAAAAAATCTCTAATTTTTTACTTAGATATCAATTTATTTTTGACATATTATTTTTATCATTGACCTCACTGATATTTGAGGAACCATTAAACCTAGAATACACAATCGTTGAACGAGCTTGACCTAAAGCAGTATTTGGTCTTGGGGCCCCTTGAACCCTTTGATTGTCACTTGATATTTGATCGTCGTTGATTGATTTCTTTATGAATTCTAAATATAACTTGTAAATTATGTCATCCATTCGTTATATTTTTAGATAATGCTGACATACTATTTTGATGTCAAAAGAAATTTAAATCACTATCTAATATTGAACAAAATAGCAAAAAACATATTGGTTATTCTTATTTTTACAATTGCAACAGAATCTGTTTTTAGCTATTGATGTCGTATTTTTATACGTTTCATAGTTCTTTATCACAAAAAATGATTGAAGCTCTAATTTGTATTCAAAGTTAGCTCAAATCTTTCAACACATTCAAGATTTCTACCAAAATTGATAAAAAAACATTAGTAAGACTCAATCTATTGATGAAGGTAATTTAATTTTATTCAATCTATTATTGTTTGTTACATTTTTATAGTTTCTAATGTATTCATTTTTATTTTGTAGATTGCATTATTGATGAGTAATTTGAACTTAAGATGATGATGATTTAATGTATTGTTTTATAGTAAAGATTACAAATTTGATAATTAAGTGTGATAGAATAAGTTTTGAATATTTTTTATGTCATAACTCAAATTTACAGAGATGATATTTGTAGATGATGAACTATGTTTTGAATAGTTAATATTGTTAATGATCGTATATCATATTTTTTATTATGTGATATACTTGGATTTGAAAAGAATAGTTTATAATTCTCTTTCTTTATTTAATGAGATTTAATATTTTGCATATTTTCAACAAATATTATTTATTTTTAATCAGATTTTAAATTTAAAATAAAATAAAAAAGAATCGTGTCCGGTGCTCAAAAAATTACCTTCATGCTCCTGATTATTACACTGGGTTGAAACCGGTCTGGCTCGTGCCTACCCTCAATTTAGACTCCTCCCAAACTGAAACATACTCAGTCTCGGTAGTTGAAAATACAACTACTTTTTGTAGATTTGCCTTCCAAGTAACAATTACTCCAAAACTGTAGATAGATAACCAGATATAGATTTTAGTGAGTCTTTGCAACAAACAAATTATTTCCTTTCTTGTTCCTTCTTTTCTCGATACTAGAAAAATATCTAGGGAACTGGAAATGTATCTTAAGACCTGTAGAATTCTATATAGGAAGTTAGAAGTATATGGAAAATATCCATGTATTTCAGATTATTAGGAATTTGTTATTATTGTTTAGATTTGATTAGTTCTTAATTTTAGGAAGTAGTTTTATTTGTTTCCTAATTTATAGGGGATTCTTTGTGTATAAAATGATGATGATATCAATGGAAAAGATAATAATTTTTCTTCCAAATTTACAAGACCCATTTAAGAGCACGCCAATATTCTCTACCGGGATTAGTCATGTACCGACTTCCTAAATAAGCTAAGTCAAGTTTTATACAAATCATGGTGTCCATTATACAGCCTACCACGTTAGAATAAAAAATTTTCTGCATGAAAATTATGTCACCTTCTGTCTTAGACTTTGTTCCCCATTCTGCTTGAAGTGAGCTCCCAAAAGATATAAGACAGTCTGACTAGAATATTTTGTCTTTGTTATATCTAAATCCCTAACATCTTTCTTGTTACTTCAATGTCTTTCGTATCAAACTCACTGTCTAAGGTCTGCTTCAAAACAACTAACACGCTGCTGTCTCTTCCATCAACATAAACCAGTGTCTTTGGAATCTTCAACATTCTTTGTATAGGCAGTAATCAAAGTTGCTTTTTATAAATCCTAAGGTTAGAATGTAATAGTTAAACCTTTTATTCTGAAGTCTTGGGGATTGTTTCATCCATATAAGGACTTGTGCAGCAAACATATCTTGTTGCCATCTGAGTTTATATATCTTTCAGATTGCTCAAAATAGAGTTCTTCATCAATTTCTTCATATAAAAATGCAGTTTTTACATTTATTTGGTATATTTCCAAAACAAGAGTTGATAAGAACATTTGAATTAAGGAGAGGGAACATGGAGGTCGGAAAAACGGATTAGCAGTTGGGAGAAATGAGTTTTTAAATAATTTCAGGCGTGTAAGACGAAGAGTTTTCAGATATCATCAAAGAGCGGTCGACACATTTAAACAAGGTGTCGACCTACCACTGTTCATAGGTCGACCTCTATAGCTTGAAAAGTCAAGGTGTCGACCGCTTGTGTCAAAGTGTCGACCGGTTTTCAAACCCGAGAGTTTTAAGGCGTCGATCGGCTATCAAGGTGTTGACTGTAAGTTAAAATTTTCATAACTTGTGTTCTACTTCATTATTTTTCTTATTGAGTCTAGTTTAACTTTGTAGAAGACATAAACTTCAAATTCAGAGCGTAAAGGTATCACATATACGAAACACCAAATATCGCTCAAAAGTTCGTATTTCCTTAGTCCAGTTTTCATTCGTCAACTTCTAATCGAGTTGTTCAACCTATAAATCTTCTCATTTTGATGTCTTCTATAATTTCGTAGAAGATTGCTTTATTACGTAAGCTCATCTGTAGCATGATAAAACAGGAAAACCGAAACTACCCAGTTATCGATTTTCGACCCGGTGGTTATTACTAACTGTAAATTTCCAAAACCCATAACTTTTTCTACAAATCTCCAAATTGAGTAATTTTTGTTGTTATAGTTCAATCAACTAATTCAATTAATTTCATTAGAAGGACTTAAACTCGTTTAAAGAATTTATCTCTTCGAAAATCAATTAATCTTAACGGTCAACATAGGTTTACTTCGTTCATCATTTAACATTGATAAAACTTAAAGTATATGGAAAAAATCGAGTGTTACAAATATAAAAAAGCAATATCACTTTTCTTTCATCACCAAGGCAAAATAGTATTAGACTATGTGCCTTTGCTTCTATATTCTCAGCTTTAGCTTTGTCGGTCTCCTTTAGTTTGAGAGAATCTGCCATAGACTAAAGTCATTATGACCAGTAGACATTGATACTTAAAATTTGGGCATAGTTCTTGAGATTCTAACATTTACTGTTGAAAGTTTCTTCACTTAACCAATGTGATCCACGCTCATTGCACCAATTGTTGTTTTATTGGTTATTAGCATGAAATTGTTTAAGTATAATAAGAAAGCAATCTGACCCCTTGATTTAACGTGGTTCGGACTGAACAAAAGTTGATCGGGTCGTTTCTTCACTGGGTAAAATAACACAACTTCTTTACAAATTGAAAACCCTCACTCACCTTTTTTCCTCTCGGCAGTCGGCAACCTCCTGAAGTATCAAGCTTCAGATCTTTGCGTGAAGAAGAGATCTGCCTCCTCCATATAAGTCTTCTAGCTTCTCTGGTATGCTTCCTCTTTCTTTCTAGCTGAGCTGAGAGAAGGCACGCTATTCTCTGTTATTTATAGCTTGTGAGTGTCAATCGTTTTCTCCTTCAAAATCTTTCTTTATAGTTATTAAAGAATGCATGGAGTCTAGCTTGATCGCTCCAATGTGTATGTAAGGCAATAATTGCTTTGATGGCACATCCCGAAGCTGACAGTCTGTTGAATTGTGATTCTAGTAATTGGAGCTACTTCTATAGTGTTCTAGATGAAAGGGATCAATGTTATATACAAAAAGTTCTTCACCTTTTGGCTAGGAAGATAAAGCAGGGAGCATGGAGCAATCAGCCAAGGGCGAGGGGAGATTGATGGAACTGAGCATGGAGGAGAATCAACGAGGGCAGATAAAGCAGGAGCAATCATATTCCACACCTGGTCAGTAAATCACAATATTCCCGACTTCAGATCTCGATTTCGAACAACAAAAAACCATTACTACAGAGTCTTAAAAGAGGTAATAAACAGTTCATCAAAATTAAGATCACACTAACCTTCTTCACTACTTCTTTGTCTTATATTCAGCAAGATTGTTGATTTGAAGCAAAGCAGGATGGATAAATCGAGTAACATCTTATGGCAATTTTACCTTTGAAAAGAGGTTTAAAATACTGTCAACCCTGCTTTGCCATTGATCATCATCTAAAGCCCATTGGGAATCCCTTGACTTCAACTTCAGTTACATACACTTGAATTAATACTGTTGTTTGGGCATGGTAGTGGTCCTAAGCTCACGAGGAACTAAAATCGAGATACTGAAGAAGCGAAAAAATTGAAGGAAAAAAGAAGAGCAGATAAAGGCAAGGCTGTTCACCCATCACCAGCTCGGAGCTTTTCGTAGCTCGGAGCAGAGGCTGCCATTTCTTTTGCTGGTAAATTTAGCACTAAATGAAGAAGACCAAAATCATCGTGTTTTGCCAAATGGGTAAATGTTTGATTCTTGTACCCAAAATCAAAATCTCTAGCCTCAGTGCCCACACCCCCGTCACGACAGTTTGATTCTGATCACATGCGAAAGAGAAGCTTCAAGAACACATCTTATTCGGATCCCTATTTTACGACTTAAGCTTACACTTTTATAATCAAACCAACCAAATCCAAAAATATCCAGTTTTTCAATTTGTAGTTAATTGACGAGAGAATGTATTTTAAATTACATTTTTACAAAATTATCTTAAATTATATTTTTCACCCATAATAACTATTTTACCCATAAATTTTCTTAAATTACCATTTGACACATAATGTTTCTTAAAATGCATGTGTAGTCAAAACTTTCTTAAATTACATTTGTACCCCTAAATGTTCTTAATTTATAACCATAAATTTTCTTAAATTATATTTTGTACCATAACTTTTCATAAATTGAATTTGTGCGACATGGTAACCCCTGATGTTGATTAATTTACATATGTGACCCTGAAAGTTCTGATATTGCACTTAAACCCAAGAAGTTTTTGCAGACTGAACTTCTTTAAATTAACATTCTGCCCCTATGCTTTCTGAAATTATAGTCTCATCCCTAGATTTTGTGAAATTACAATTCTACCCTGAAGTTGATTAAATTACATTTATGGCGGAGACTTTTGGAAATTACATGCTTACCCCTGATGTTATTAAATTTTCCTATTTTAACCCTGAAAGTTCTGATATTGAACTTGTACCCCCGAATTTTATCAAATTACATTTGCACCCTGAACTTCTTTAAATTAACACTATGCCCCAATGCTTTCAGAAATTACACTCTCACCCTAGACTTTCAGAAATTAAATGCTTAACCCTGATGTTATTTTAATTTACATTTGTGACCATGAAAGTTTTGATATGGCCCTCTACCCCAGAAGTTTCTCAAATTACATTTGCACCATGAACTTCTTTGAATTAACATTCTGCCCCTATGCTTTCAGAAATTACATTCTCACCCTTGGATTTTTTGAAATTCCATTTATACCCTGAGGTTTCTTAAATAACTGTTGGGCCCTTGACTTTCTAAATTACATGCTTACCCCTGCTTTTTTTTAATTTACATATATGCAACCCTGAAAGTTCGGATATTGCACAGTACCCAAGAAGTTTTTCAAATTACATTTGCACCCTGAACTTCTTTAAATCAACATTCTGCCCCTATGCTTTACGAAATTACATTCTCACCCCTGATTTTTTGAAATTACATTTATACCCTGATGTTTCTGAAATTACAGTTGGGCCCTTGACTTTCTTAAATTACAATTTTGCCCGATACTTTCGGAAATTACATGCCTACCCCTGAAGTTATTTTAATTTACATTTGTGACCCTGAAAGTTCTGTTATTGCACTCTACCCCGAAGTTTCTCAAATTACATTTGCACCCTGAACTTCTTTGAATTAACATTCTGCCCCTATGCTTTCAGAAATTACATTCTCACCCTTGGATTTTTTGAAATTCCATTTATACCCTGAGGTTTCTTAAATAACTGTTGGGCCCTTGACTTTCTAAATTACATGCTTACCCCTGCTGTTTTTTTAATTTACATATGCAACTCTGAAAGTTCGGATATTGCACCTGTACCCAAGAAGTTTTTCAAATTACATTTGCACCCTGAACTTCTTTAAATCAACATTCTGCCCCTATTCTTTACGAAATTACATTATCACCCCTGGATTTTTTGAAATTACATTTTATCCTGCCACTTTTTGAAATTTCAATTTTGCCAGTAAATTTTTTTGGAAATGTCATTAATGCCTCAACTGAACTTGTACCTAGAAGTTTCTCATTTGGACCTTGAACATTCTTTAAATTAACTTTCCACCCCTATTCTTTCCGAAATTACATTCTTACCAGTAGATTTGTAAAATTACATTTGGGACCATAACTTTTGAAATTGAATTCTTGCCCTAAAGTTTTGCAATTACATTTTTACCCCAAAAACTTTTTAAATTTGCATTTGTACCCCTTATTTTCATATTACATTTATGACCCTAAAAGTTTATTTGTTTTCCTCTAATTTTCCTGAACTTCTTTAAATTAATTTTCTACCCCTATTCTTTCCAAAATTACATTTGTACCGTTAGATTTGTGAAATTACATTTGTACACTGTAGTTTCTTAAATTACAGTTGGGCCCTTGACTTTATTTAATTACATTTATGCCTTGAATTTTCTTAAATTACATTTGTCACCCTAAAAGTTCTTAAATTGCACTTGTGCCACAGAAAGTTTCCAAATTACAGTTGTACCCTGAAAACAAAGGTACTTCTGCTATTCTCAACTTTCCCGAACTCGCCGATTCCCTTCCTCGTCCGGTCTCCGTCGCCAAATTACAGCAGAACGGGCTTTTCTGCTGGGTTGAAAGTCTGGTAGATTCCGTTTCGTGGATCCTGACGGGAGGAAAGTTTGACGACATTAATAAAAAACCTCAACCTGGGTTCTTTGTCATAACGATCCGACTGGAACGGATTTGGACATATTATAATTAAAAAAAGCTGGCCTTCTTTTTCCTATTTCTCGTCTTCTGCTCTTAAGCGAAGACTCCGAGGATACAAACTAGCAGAAGCGAAGGCAGCGCAGTGCAAACAAGCACAAGAACTTAAAAATGGAGGATTATGAGGACGAGACGAAGATGATGCTCAAGCAAAACCTTGTGGAATCCCAAACTCATCAAAAGGATGAAGAATTCCTCGCGGTTTCACATCACAAGGGTGGTGTTCGGACCTTGCCTTTCATCATAGGTAAACCCTCTTCTCCTCCTCCTCTGAACCAAAAGCACAGAATTCATATACGCTTGATTTTCCCTTTTGCGAGTGTACTTGTGTTTTTCTAGCCTTCTCTTTTTGTGGGTTGATAGCAAATGAGGCATTTGAGAAGGTGGCTACCTATGGGTTGACTCCAAATATGATTCTGTATTTGACGAGAGATTATGGCATGGAAATGGCCACTGGGACCAACTTACTCTTCCTTTGGTCGGCTGCTACCAATTTTATGCCTGTTGTGGGAGCTGTTCTGTCTGATTCTTTCCTCGGTCGGTTCTTGACGATTGGGCTCGGCTCCATTTCTAGCCTTCTGGTATGTTGTCTTGCTATAGAAAACTCAACTTGTTACTCTTTCAATGGACTATGTGGTTTTCATGATGCAGGGAATGATTATGCTTTGGCTGACAGCCATGATACCAGAAGCTAGACCAAGTCCTTGTCCTGAATCTTCATACATCTGCGGATCTCCGACAATTCCCCAGTCGACAATATTATGTTCTTCATTTTTGCTAATAGCCGTCGGATCCGGAGGAGTCAGGTCAGCTTCGCTCGCCTTCGGCGCAGACCAACTGAACAGAAGAAGAGACAGCTCTATAAAAAAGAGCACCCTCGAAAGCTTCTTCAGCCTGTACTATGTTTCTTCCACTTTCTCTATCCTCCTTGCTTTCACCTGTGTTGTATACATACAAGATCATTGGGGATGGAAGTTGGGATTCGGAATTCCTGTCCTTCTAATGTTCTTTTCGACTTTATCATTTTTCTCGGCTTCACCATTTTACGCCAAGTTGAAGCCAGACAGCGGTTTATTGACGACATTTGGTCGAGTAGTTGTGATGTCTTATAAAAACAGACATTTGCAGTTGCCATCAGAGAACGCAGATGCATTGTACAATCGAAACGCAGGATCAGACCTCTCCATGCCGAGTATGAAATTCAGGTACTGCCCGCAGTAAATGTTGTCGATTCGAGACATTGACATGGAAAATATAGCAATCTCATTATCATGTTTGACAGTTTTTTGAACAAAGCTTGCATCAACTTGGAATCTCCGGCCATTTTAGATCTGAATGGAAGTGTCTCAAGAGACCAACTGCCTCTGGTTTTTTGCACGGTGGAACAAGTGGAAGAGTTAAAAGGACTGATCAAGGTGGTTCCGATATGGTCTGCGGGGATCATGATGTCTGTAAATATCAACCAAAGCTCTTTTTCCTTAATCCAGGTTAGCTTATTCATTGTAGTAAAAATAAGAGTAACTCTGCTCGTTAGAATTCGAAGAAGCCGTATATAATCAAGGAGATTTGCATTTTGAATTTCGACCCATTTTTCCTGCAGGCAAACTCCATGGATAGGCACATAACTTCAAGCTTCGAAATCCCAGGCGGCTCTTTTGCAATGTTCACCATTCTCAGCGTAGTAATTTGGATATTTCTCTACTCCTACATAATCCTACCCTTGGCAACAAAAATAAAAGGAACCCAAGTTTACATCGATGCAAAAAAGAGGATGGGGATGGGCCTACTAATATCCTGTTCAAGCATGGTTGTTTCAGCCATTATCGAGACAACTCGACGAAAAACTGCGATCCAACAAGGCTTCTCCGACAACCCAGAAGCCATAGTCTCCATGTCAGCAACGTGGTTAGTCCTCCCCTACTGTCTCAATGGCATAGCCGAGGCTTTCAATGCAATCGCCCAAAACGAGTTCTACTACTCGGAATTGCCGAAGAGCATGTCGAGCATTGCCACCTCGTTGTTTGCAGTGGGAATGTCTGCAGGAAATATTATAGCTAGCCTCATACTTAGCATTGTGGATAAGGGTAGTAAGATTGGAGGGCAGGAGAGTTGGGTTTCTAATAACATCAACAAGGCTCATTACGATTACTATTTTTGGGTTCTTGCCTGTCTCAGTGTTGCTAATTTTGGCTACTTCGTCGTCTGTTGTAAGGCCTATGGCCCTTCTGCCATGGAAGAATGCTCTGCTTCACTCTATGTAGATGATGAAGCTCACAAATATGTTTCCAAATCAGAGCTTTGATGCAAACCTTTTTTTTAAATCTCAAAGGTTGAATTTTGGAATAAATTTGACAGAATTAAGAAACACGAGGATGATTATAAAATTCTAAAAATAATTTTTATTTGAAGTGATGGCACATTTATATAATTGTTTATAGAATGGGACGACAAAGTTGAAGATCTCACGATTATATTAATTTTTGTAATTTTGTATTGTTTATAATCTATGATTTGTTTTATTTAAACTATAAAAATTAATAAAATTTAGCATTTTGAAGATCCTGGTTACGTTTACCTCCTGTTATGGTTTCTTTAAATCCATGTCGGCGTTTACAGAGCACGGATATCGTTTTGAATTTAGGTCTTTAACTTCGATAACTGTTATTTCATTTGAGATCGATAACGAGAATAACATGATCCACAATCGAGGAGAATCAAAGATCGAACAGTTTAAAAAGAAACATTATGGAAACGCGGTTTTGATCAATTCGATTAGAACAGAGCATAGTTGGACCAAAACAGAGCTTCGCAAGAAACCCAGATCGAAGAATGAGTTCCCAGTGGCCATAAATTCGGTGAAGAAGAGTATTCTCTAGTGCAGCTCATTTGTAGCTTGTTCAATCTCTCTGTGCTTGCAGATTCTACTATCATTGATCAAATAGCACGCCGCCAAATCCAAGTAGGTCAATTCTGAGCAATTTTTGATAGAGAGAACTCGTGAATCGCCCATTTTATTACTCCTTTTCAGCCAAACTCTCTTCAATTTCTGACATCTAATTCCTTTGTCCCCAACCCCATCGAAATCCGATTGCTCAACAAATCCATCGTGATTTCAATTGAGGACCACAATCTCGATTCAAGGGCCCGTCTTCGCCAAGAACTGAAGTTGATTGTGAGCTATGAAAGTAAATCTTTGGAAAGAAACGAAATTAGGAAATCTAGGTGATAGACGATGAAGACAATCGGAATCGAATACTCGAATTTTGTTTAATCTTAATTTCTTTACAAATTTAATATAATTTAAATTTTTAATTTATTTTGTGTTAATAAAAAACAAAGTATGATACATTGACTGAGTTGGTAATTGAATAATTTCAATCAATGTGGACTGCATATGTAATCGATTCAGCACGATAGACACAATAGGCATTAGCCTGGTAACTGACTCCTTCACAACTAACGCAGGTCCATGGTTCTACTCCCCAATCTACATGGAACCAGTTTGGTTTTCATTTTCTGCTCCAAAATAAACACAAATTCATTGTAAAACTCAGGCAACTGATTCCTTATGTGCTTCGAGTTCGAATGCCATGAGAGGGGTTCCATGGAGTTTTATGCAAAACTAATCTAAGTTGAGTTGTCTACAACCTCCAGTCGAGTCAACTTGATCCGTTTACCTATGTACGATCCGCGCTGATCCACTCTCAACTTGATCCTTTTTAGTCACGTGCGTTTTCCTTTTCACTGCAGGGTTATTTGGGAGTCACGCGATGACCTCAAAAAAGCTTAGTAAATAAACTGCTTTGATCTTATTACTGAATAATAACAATCTCTCTCTTCTTTCCTCGTTTTCACTCTCTTGACAGAGTCGCGTGATTACGTTGGATTAGGTTACTTACCCTGTTGGGGCCCGTAGTAAGCGTTGGGTTTGACGGATTTTGTCGTGAAACAGTAACATTTTTCTGCGTGTAATTTCTGACAACTTTCTCAGAAATTCATGGAGTATTATTAAGTTGCAGGGGGAGAATAGAAAAGAAAAAGAAAGAAGTTGATAATTTAAAATATAGGATTGAGCAGATAAGAAAGTCAGAAAACACATGAACATGGAAGCAGGTTTACGTTAGGAAATAAGAAAATGAGTGAATATGTTTGGATTAGCGACAATTTTCTGATGATTCCGACGAGCATGGAAAGCTACCATCTTGACGAGAAGATTGAATCGGCACCTGCATGCTGTTTGATCGAGTAGTCCTCGTAGTTTGGATTATCAAACAGCAAGTTCTGATCATGGAAGATGTGATTTTGGGGTCGCGTGATCTCCTTCTGACGTCGGAGCTCCATTACTTTCCGATGCGAGTTTGAGTGCTTTGTCAGCACGAACGTCGGGCTTGCTGCCGGCCGGTATTCCGGCACCAGTCTCCCGGATTTGAACCGGACGCCGCAAGCATTACAGAGAGTTTTTGGACCCATCGGTCCTGTTCGCCACTGCGGCGTCTGATCAGTGTTGCAATGCAGGCACTTCCGGCTCTCCGCCGTCGTTTCCGATGCTCCGTCGTAAAATGGCTTCACGTTTGGTGATGCTCTCCTTCCTTTTTTAGCCGGATTTGGTGGCGCCGGAGCTACAATGTCGGTCTTCGAGGATGAAGATATCGGAGAAGGCGAGGGGAAACTAGAAGTCCATATGCATGGCGCAGCACGCGATCGCTTACTACGCGCCTTTGCCGGAACAGATACGTCGCTGTGGAACACCGGCAAGTTCCGGCCAGTATCATCGGTTTGGACTGCTTTCATGCCTGAAATCAGCTGGAGCTTCTGTAAATCTTCGCTAGAGAATGATTCCTCAGCGACGTTCGAAAGCCATTCGAGCTCCGCCAAATCGTCATACTGTAAATATAGATATGGATGGCCAACGTATTAAGAATCTCAAGAAACTCAGTGTGAATAAATAACAATGTTGACTTTTAAGAAAATTCTGATTAAAATCGATAAATAGCATTGTATTGTATATCCTGCCCATATAAAGAAGCAATTACCGCAACACAGAAATCGCCGGAGAATTGAACGTCAGCGGCAAAATCACCGGGGAAAGACGCCGGATCACCGCCAGAAAACGAAGAAGAATTGGAGGTGTCGAGGAGGGAGATGGTGGATGAGTCGGCGGAGCTGAGATTGAGGCAATTCAAAGAGCCATTTGCCTCGAGCAATGCCACTTCATCATTTGAGAAGTCAAGGAGTTCCTCGACGATAAAACTGTCCGTACATCCGCCCATCTTCGTGTCTGAGGAATGGCGACTTTCGTTCAGAAACTGTGAGCAAAAATCTGCCTCGAAAAACTCCGGAGCTTCCATTACCGTCTGGCGAGGGAAGAAACGTGGCTGACAAACTTGAAAAATAAGCTATTGTCGAAGAGCAGAGAGAGAAAGAGATGGAAATATATGCAGAGAGAAAGCGAGAGAAACTGGCGTGGCGTCTGAAGGGGACAGGAGGACCGCTAAAATGGAGGATTTCAACGAAGATTAGAAAATTACGCTACTGCCCTTCTTCGCTAGGAAGTAAGAAGAGTTAGATGGAATAAGATCAGGCCACGACAGTAATCAGTAATCACGACCGTCAATTTGTTGGGCTGGTTAAAAGGTAAATGGAATTAAGGCAGATTAACGGGGGTAATTGGCAGTAAAAATTGAAACCCTGAGGAATCGATCTCTCTCGCAGCTTTGTCGCTCAAGATTAGGGCCATGATTTTGTTAATTAATTCTAGTTTTAATGTGATATTACAATTCTAACCCTGTCCATGACCAGACCGCGTCTAACGTTACTGTAGTGGCTCTAGGCCATAATTAAAACAAAAAAGATACTAAACATAATTAATGATTAATTTATTAATTTCCAGAAAAGGGGTGACGTGTAACGTAGAGTGAGAGTATCGGCTGCTTGCTTGCGTAGGGAGGTTTTCATTTTTCAGAGATTTTTCTTTTTCTTTTTTAAAATATCTTTCTTTTCCACATTTTTAGGCTGACGTGTGGTCCACTCTCACGTGATTGCCATGTCAGCAGCACATGTTACTAGTCACGTTCAACCCCACGTGGCAATATTATAAGGTGAGAGGTCAGCCCGAGCGCACTTGCTGGTTGCTTGATTGCTTCCTCTACCGTTGCGAACTTGCGATTCGAAGAAACGGATCGTTTTATTGTGACCCGTCATGTCGTTTTGTCTGTGAATAAATCGAGCAAACCGATTCTTGTGTGATTTGAAGTGGAGATGGAATGGTGGAATGGAATCTGATGGTGTCCGAGCCGTATTTTCGCTCTCATTCTTGGCTTTTTTTCTCATGTGCAGTCATTCGAAGCTCAGCGATCGTGGGATTTCCCTTAACGTCGCTTTTCGTTTTTTTTTTCATAGGGTAAGTTTTTACATTTTTTCAGATTTTTGTGTGTAATGGAAGGCTTCTGGTGCCATTAGTTATACATTTCTTTCGCATTTTTAGGAAATTCAAGCGACTTTGGTATTTTGTATGTTGTCTCTTGTTTAGGTATTAATTATTGAGTAATCTGTTTACGTAAATCAGTTTTGGAGTTCTTGGTTCCATGTACTATTTGAAGTCTAGTAGTCGACAAATTGTGTTGTAGGACGCAAATTTTTAAATTCTTTCAAAGTCTTCTGGTTAAAATATAAATTCAATCGAATTATTTTGAGAATAACAATATTTTGAGCAAATTAATTAATGCTTGGGAGGAGTGACACGAACTGAAAAATAAACTTAGAACAGCTAGTTTTCCAAGTTGAAGTCAATGAATGTACTTGGAATTTTTTGGTAACCAACCAAAAAGGTTCATTTATTTTTTCAATCACCAGCTAATTTTGTTGCAACTTTTTTTATTATGCGACGAAGGTTTTTGTTTAGCTTTTATTTTTGTGTTGCCCAGATTCTATTTATGGCTTGTACATGGCTTTATTTGCAAACATACGTTATTGTTTTTCCCTTTTTTCGTTTATATTAGACACCTTCAACTTTGGAGGACCATTAAATACAAGAAGAGCAATGCATGTCAACTGTTTTTTTCTGCTCTTTGAAGAACCATGTGAAATGATTTGTTCATATATTGATAAGTTTAGTCTGATTGATTCAATGTCACTTAATCGTTGTTTTTTTCTTCTGCAGCAATTCATATGTTTACTCAATAGCCTCTTTTTTCCAAAACTAGGTAAGGCAAACAGGTTGAATGCAAATTGGTCCATCTTTTAACATAGGTCCATTTTTCGCTTTTAGAAATGAAGAAGTGAGCTATTGGATTCTAGATGCAAGTAATGTCTTTCTGAATTGAGAAATCATGAATGGTTCTTTGTAGGTACCTGTTGTAGATGAACCCCATTGCAGCTGGAAGCCTTGCTGACTGAAGGCAACACATGAAGACATTGGCTGGTTCATTTCTGCATGCTTTTCCTTCCCATTCTTTATACTGAATGCATTTCATATTTTTCATTATCCTTATGTTGTCTTAGTCTATTTAAGTTGCTTCTAATAGAATGATCTCTCATATCTTGCAAAGCCAAGTGCAAACCTTACCATCCATAGTTTTGTTTAGCATGTCAAGGATATGATCTGTTTTTATCAGCTAATGAAATTATGAAATGGATACATGTCAGTTGACAAGTAAAAGATTTTCTATAAAATGCAGGCTGAAAATGATTTGAGGACTTTCGTTTTGTTCTTTGAGTTGAAGAAATGCTTCATCTAATAGCTTCAGTCTCTTTGTTCGTTCATCTGAAATGCAGGATGGAACACTTGACCACAAGTGTTCTTTTGAGACTATTTCCAATTTACAGTGGTTCTCTGGCTTGATTGCCACTAGCTAGCATACTTAATGGCCATATTAATGCGGTTTTGATATACACTCAAGCACACGAACTCAAGGTGAAGTGAATATTAGTGTGAGGATGTTCATTTTGGATTCCGCCGGTAGAATTTCGTGTTTCCCTCTCTGCTGATTGTACACACACAAGCAGTTAACTTTCCCGAACTATCAATTACATGAGTCATCTCTCCCAAACTTTGAGCTATAAAGAGGGAGAGGGGATGGAAGAGGTAGAGCTGTTTACCTAACTTTCAGTTTTTGTTGCTAACAAAGATTTGTCGCTTGGAATAGTTGGTCCCTCTTTCCTAAAATTGCTGAAAATTTTGGAATATCAGTTGGAGGTCTTTGCTTGCATTTCTAAAACCTTAAATCCTTCCTCAGACTTTCATGATCGCTTTCCATTATGTTTATGAAGATAACCATGAGGTTTCATATGAGCAGGCAGCGGCCATCGTTCTACAGACATCCTATTTAAGAAAGCATCTGAAATTGCACGCTTTCCAGATTATGATTTTGAAGCAAAACCGCCTCCCTTTCTCACTATGGTGATTGCCCTTTTGTGCTCTTTGCAAAGCTGAAAACCATTATCAAATCCCATTATCAAACTAACCTTCATCCTCGCCCATTTGTATTTCTCGCGATTGATTTTTCAATTCGATCCTTCTGCATCGTATCTTCAAATCTTAGTCAGATCACGCTTGTCAAACTAACCAAGATGCTAGTTTATTAACAAGTAAATAGCAGTGTTTTCCATTTGGTGTGTGAGAGACACTGAAAGAGGAAGCCATTATATTACGAGTTACAACACGTTGCTCAAGAGATGGGGCCACCCCACCTTCACCCTTTCCCTTACCCGCACACAGTTGCTTGCTTATGAATGGAAACCGACCCCGCCATAAAGAACCGCCGCCGAAGATTCTGGTTCAAAAGAGCATTTGTTTCATGTCAACGAAAGAGGAGGGGCATGTCGCCGAATCATCGGCGTCCACCTGGCTGCGTGTCCGAATGGTAGGCTGTGGGCCCTTGTCGATTATTTGTTGTCGGCTGACAGGGGTCTCTATTCCTGTGCCAGCTTAGTGCTTTGGGATGCTCGGTGAAATCTTGAGGATGTGCTTCGCCTCTGATCCTCGATTAAAATAATTAAAGTACGATACGTAAAAAATTATATAAAAAAGATTTCCATGAAAAATAGACTTCTTCGAAAAAAAAAGTTATTATAATAGTATGAAGTAAACGGAATTTACGTTTCTACCCTTCAAGATGACGTTTTACTATTAATGAAACTATTTATTAATTTCAATTGAACATCTGTTAAAAAATATTGTAAATAAAAATGAAGATTTAATTACGGTCACTGGATAGAGATAAGACTGATTTTTGTGATTCAATTTTAAAATGGATAATTAAATAAAGAGTAAATTTCACTAGACATTCTATATTGTTCGAGGATTTTGACGTGATATCACGATTAAATTTTCAGTCATCTAATATCTTATTTATGTTACACGTAAATTATTAAATGTTTAGAGTATTAGGTGATTGAAAAATTTGATTGAGGTATCAACACATAAATTATTAAATATTTAAAATATTAGATAATGACGTTCTGGTGTCGTCAGGCTTGCGCGGCATATTCGTCCGCAACACTTGTGGGCTAGCCATTAGAGAGGAATTATAAACAGAAGATAATGTTTAGCTTTTGCGATATGCACATTGCAAGGCACTGGATTAATTAATTAATCTAATGCGACTCCATGTCACTGTCAGAGATTAAGTAATTACTTTAATTTCAAATGGGAGCATGTTTCTTTGTGCGGCTAAAGGCACGATGAAGCGATGGACTAGGAAGAGGAGCCATGCGTGGGCTCTTAAGAGTGGGAAAACGCAGAGCAGAGAGAGAGAGAGACGGAGTGTTGAGGAGAGAGAAGCAAAGGGGAACGGTAGAAAGCAGGAAGGCTGCTGGAAGATCAGCGAGAACACAGAGAAACGAAGAAGATGATGTGAGAAGGAAGAATGCTCTGTTTGCCTCTCTGTTTCTTTGAGGTTTGTCTTTAAACCCCTTTGATTTTTATTTTTTCTTGAATCTTCTCGCTCCTCCCCTCTTTCATTTCTTTTCCTTTTTTCGCTGCGTTTTTTTTCCGATTATGCCCGTTTCCAGTTTAAGACTTCCCCCCATAATTCGTACAACGACAAAAGCTACCCATATCGGAAAAAATTGCCGTCTTTGTTCCTCCTCCTCCTCTGTTAAGGCCGTGGACATGAGTCGGTAAGAGGAGGGACAGTTTTCGTAGCTTTTTTGGTCTTTCGATTTCTTCAAAAGGGTAAGCTCCTGCTCGTTTCGGGAAAATTCGTTGTGTAGTATTCGATGGAGCTTACTCTGTTTTTGTTTTTGTTGTGAAATTTGTAGTTGGTATAATGGCTGTCACTTCCTCAAGTAAAGATGCAAATAATATATCAATGGATAACGGCAAGTATGTAAGGTACACACCTGAACAAGTAGAAGCCCTGGAGAGGGTTTATTATGAATGCCCAAAACCCAGTTCTATTCGTCGCCTACAGCTCGTCAGAGACTGCCCCATTCTCCGCAACATCGAGCCCAAGCAGGTTAAAGTTTGGTTCCAGAACAGAAGGTAAAAGACTCCCACAGAAATCAAAAAACCAACATCCATTATTCTAGTTTATTTGGAAGAAACTTTAGATCTTTGTTTTATTTGGGTGCTAATCATCAAGACATTCTTGTTAACAGATGTCGAGAGAAACAACGAAAAGAGTCGTCGCGACTGCAAGCAGTGAACAGGAAGCTAACGTCCATGAATAGGCTTTTAATGGAGGAAAACGATCGTTTGCAGAAACAAGTATCACAGCTGGTTTACGACAACAACTTTTTTCGCCAACAGACTCAAAATGTGATATTCTTAGTACGTACACAGATGGATTGAAAATGGGTATTTTGAATTTCGAATCAGAATTGTTTATCTTGCAGGCTACTCTAGCCGCCAACGAAGCAAGCTGTGATTCTGTGGTAACAACTCGTCAACGCCATCAAATTTCTCACCATCCATTAAAGGACGCCAGCCCTGCAGGGTGAGTGGATTCGAAAAAGAATGTGATATTTTTTTTACTGTGTTCATGAAGACTGTGCTTGTTTGTTTTCAAGACTTTTGTCCATTGCGGAGGAGACTTTATCAGAGTTTATTTCAAAGGCTACTGGAACTGCTGTGGAATGGGTCCAATTGCCTGGGATGAAGGTTTGCCTTTTGCTTTCTTTATTCTATTGCCCCACCATTAATTCCCATTTCTTAACATTCTTTGAAAATTCTCAAGGAAATTCCTTTGCCAATCTTTCAAACAACATGCATTTAGCGTTTATAAAGTTTAGACTGTTCTAGTTAAGGTTCACAGATTCAGACTCCCTGTTCTAGCATGTCTAATTCTCAAAATAAACCTCCTTTTTTAACTCGATAAAACTGGAAATTATGTATTGAGCTTTCTTTAGATTGATCCTTTTTTAATGTTGTGTGACTGTATTTTTCATAAATGGCTGTTTAATAATCTTAAACAGCCTGGTCCGGATTCCTTTGGAATCGTTGCTATTTCTCCTAGCTCTGCCGGAGTAGCTGCACGAGCATGCGGCCTTGTTGGATTAGATCCAACTAAGGTAATGATTTTTCATCTCTTCTTTCACAATTCAACAAAATAATGATCTGCTTCATTGAGCTGATGTCGATGTTGAATAGGTTGTTGAAATCATCAAAGATCGGCCTTTGTGGTTTCGGGACTGCCGAGCTGTAGATGTTCTTAGTGTGTTGTCCACAGGCAATGGTGGAACCATTGAAATTCTTTATATGCAGGTAGATAGAGATCGATCAGTTTTTGGCTAAGATGTATATTTCTATTGAAAATATGATGCATCTAAGGGTAGATTGACCTTCTAAATTTTTAATCAAACCAATTTCTTTGAAAATTTCTAGTTTATTACTAACAAGACGAGCACGGTCTTGTTGAAAAAATCTCAAATTTAAAGTTTTTATAAATATTTTTTCACCCGACTTTGACACTTTTTACAGAAACAAAATCGGTTTTTGTTACTGGAATAAAATCAAACATCTGTTTTAAAGAAAAACGTCTAATCTTTTACTTTTTTCGTTTAGGCATTTTCTCATTTGTTCGATGAAAATTGTGTCTTATCCTAGCTCTACTCACCGACAACGCTGGCCCCTGCTCGTGATTTCTGGTTGCTACGCTACACCTCTGTTTTGGAAGATGGCAGTCTTGTGGTAAGTGAAACTGCATGTTCCAATTCAAACTATGAAATAAATATCCTATCAAGATTCACTCAATGAATTATAGGTCTGTGAAAGATCACTTAACAACACTCAGAATGGTCCAAGCATGCCACCAGTGCAGAATTTTGTGCGAGCCGAAATGCTCCCCAGTGGCTGTTTGATTCGACCATGTGAAGGGGGAGGATCCGTCATTCATATAGTGGATCATATTGATTTAGAGGTTAAAAAAAATCTATTTTTCTCTCTTACTTTGCTTGTACGACCAAAATTTAGAATTGTCATTTACGTGACAACAGCCTTGGAGCGTGCCTGAAGTTTTACGCCCTCTATACCAGTCGTCTGCTCTGCTTGCTCAGAAGACCACCATGGCAGTAAGTGAATTAGTTGCAGATTCTCAGCAAATGCAAAAGATATCGATTTTGAAAGCAAACTTGTTTTTCTTTTTTTGTTTTTGTGTAGGCTTTCCGGCTACTGAGACAGATATCTCAAGAGAATTCTCAGCCGAATGCATGCGGATGGGGAAGAAAGCCTGCTGTTCTTCGTAAGCTTAGCCAGAAATTAATTAGGGGTTTTAACGAAGCCATTAATGGATTCTCGGACGAGGGATGGTCTATGCTAGAATCTGATGGTGTCGATGATGTTACTCTTCTTGTCAACTCATCCCCTTCCAAGATGATGGGAGGAGCTCTCTCTTTCACCAGTGGCTTCCCTTCCACAAGCTGTGCAGTTCTATGCGCCAAAGCTTCCGTGTTATTTCAAGTAATCATTAATTGCACGAAACGATGAATTGTGCTGTGGATTAATCAGTGTTTACTCTTTAATTAATGATTTCTCTTCGTTTTGTTCTCAAAGGATGTTCCTCCGGCAGTTCTTCTTAGATTTTTCCGAGAAAACCGATCTGAATGGGCAGATAGTAGCATCGATGCTTATTCAGCTGCATCGATTAAAATGAGTCCATGTGTTGCCTTCCCTAGTAGTACTCAGGTTGGAGCATATGGTGGGCAGGTTATTCTTCCCCTGGTTAGCACCATTGAACAAGACGAGGCAAGTATCATTTGTTTATTTTCACTTTTTTTTTCTTTATTTTCACTTCAAGTATGATGAAATTTGGCTGTTTAAATAGTTTGTAGAAGCGATTAAAATAAAAAATGTCGGTCATTATCAGGATGGAATCCTCATGCCTGGCGACATCTTCTTTATACAAGTAAGAATAGTTCAAATATTAACAATTATGAAGATCGAGTTGAATCGCTCGCAATCTCACTATATTTTTATCATGTATTGCTAGGTTTGCAGTGGAATGGATGAGAATTCTAGCGGCACATGCGCAGAACTCATCTTTTCTCCCATTGATGCCTCCTTTCCCGATGATGCCCCTATTTTATCTTCTGGGTTTCGCACAATTTCTCTGGATTCTGCAACTGTAATTGAATACATCAAATTTAGTACATGGAATCTTTACAAGTTTGAATAGTATGCAGTTTTCTTTTTACAAAATGATATTGTTTTTGTTGTTTTTTAGGATGCCTCGAGTCCAAACCAAACGCTCGATCTTACGTCTGCTCTTGATGTTGGAAAGGAAGGAAACAAAGGGCTGGGAAATAGCGATGAAAGATACCGAAAATCAAAATCGGTGATGACGATTGCCTTCCAATTTGCATTCGACATTCAACTTGAAGAGAATGTAGCAGCCATGGCTAGGCAGTATGTGAGGAGCATTATAGCTTCTGTCCAGCGCGTAACTTTTGCCCTAGCACCTGCTCAATTCGGCTCTTTCTTGCCTCTTCATTCATCACCTCAAACTCCCCAAGCTTTCGCCCAATGGATCTGCCGCAGCTACAGGTCGGAAACATTAATCGATGCACGTGTTTTAAAAAATGTTTGTTTTTGTGTTCACAAAAGAGTAAATTGAGGATGTTTTGGCAGATGCTTTGTGGGGGTGGAACTCGTGAAGAATGAAGAAAGAGATTCTCTTCTGAGAACCCTTTGGCATCACTCTGATGCAGTCATTTGCTGCTCTTTGAAGGTACTTCTCTCTCTCTCTAGCCAAGAAAAAGACATTCTTTGCCATTCTCTGTCATATAAACTTGAATTTAATGCAGGCGCTCCCAGTTTTCACATTTGCAAATCAGGCAGGACTAGACATGCTAGAGACAACCTTAGTAGCTCTGAATGGAATCACTCTGGAAATGATACTCGATGACACTGGAAGAAAGACCTTTTTCTCTGAGTTCCCCCACATTCTGCAGCAGGTATCCATCTACTTTCTCACTGATAACTTCAAATATGAATGCATTTTAATCAAATAATTATTTTCCTCGGCAGGGCTTTGTCTATCTTCAAGGCGGCTGCTGCTTGTCTAGCATGGGGCGGCCGGTTTCCTACGATCGAGCCATGGCTTGGAAGGTGCTGAACGAGGAAGAAAATGTTCATTGCATTTGCTTCATGTTTATCAACTGGTCTTTTGCTGAAAATTAGCCTTCAAAGTAGGAAGAAGACAGACATCTAGACAGGTCTAACTGGTAGTTTATTTTCATTTGCTTGAATTACGGATCTTCGTGGATTCCTTCGGGGAAATATTTGATGAAGAATTCGAAAGTGTTCTCTCTTTTTTCCATCAGAGCCTCATTTTTTCGTTGCAAGATTTCATTTACTCCAATCATGCAATGTGATTGCTTTGTTTGAGGGAGACAGGTAGAGAGAGAAAGCTGACGCAATCCTGTCCGTTTCTGTTCCCATATTTCCTAGTATTTCTCGAATAGGCGTCAGCATTCTGCCCAGAAATGGTTGGTACGAAGTGAAGTTTTACACTTCAACTTTCTTAAATTGGGCACACAAGCTCTATTCTTTTGCACCAATTTTTATCATTAATCATATTTACGTATAGTTAGCGCTATTATAAAACTGAATGTATTCGGCCAAAACAAATAATGTTATAAGTGTTTAGGAAAATAACCACATGCACGGACATGGACAGAGTAGTTTCGTTTTTTTAGACGTGATTTCCGTTGCTAAGGTTCATTGTCACAAGGGACATGTAAATACATGACTTTTATGAAACATGCCACGTCAGAGTCAATTATTAGACCAATTTCTGTTGGTTGGTGTTTCATTTCTGAGAAATTCGACACAGTGGGCTGTTAATAAAATGCACGTGCGTCCAAATTTAATATATATAATCAGAAGCAAATAAACACCAAGATCATCTGTCTCGAGTCAAAGAAACACAGCAATGGCTACAGCAGACGGAAGAAGATGAAGATGGGGAAACCCTAAATCATGGTCGTCGTCGTCGCTTTCTGAGAGGAGAAAGCGAAAGGGAAAGAAGCTTTTCTGCATGGTCTCCAAGAAATGGCGATAATTTGACAATTTTTTTAGGCTTTTAAGAAGAAACCCACTTCTAAAATCATGTCTCTGCCAGGAGGATTTAGCTGGGTTGGCTATGGCTTCTCTCAAAATGTCAGCTAGTTTATGCTAATCTGTTTGGACTTGTCTTTTTGGGGTCGAATCTTCTACAAAAGAGAAGATCTCTTGCTACTCCCATCATTGCTCAAACAGGAATATCCAATCTAGCGACAAAAGCACGTTTATAAACTAAATATATTCTCAGAGAAACCCGAAATTGAAGAACATGATTTAAAACCAAAAGTAAAGTGAAAGGCTGTGGCTCAGCTTGGTTGGACAGGAAAAGAAAACTCACATCCAAATGGTTTACTTTTGAATCAAATTTAATTTTAGCCTGAATTTAGCTTAAGTAGGCAAAAAAAACTTAAGTTTAAGAAAAAACTATTTTAAGGTTCATCGGACGTATCGAACACATCGACACTCCTTCATACGTCAAATACGGACAAACCAACCTCCTTCAGACGTACGAAGAGCCCAAAAATCTATGAATTTTCCTCATTTGCTCAATTTTTTCACGGTGATTTTATACGAATTCTAATAATTTTTTTATTTTCTTTTTACAGAAAATGCATTCTAATTGTGTAAAGCGTGTTAAAGGCACTAGCAACAGTGTGATGAAGATGAGAGATCATCTCGGCCTTGGACACTAGAGGTCGTGCAGGTGTACCGCGGTCACCAATGACAGTTCATCGCAGAGAGTTTCGATCAACTGCACAAGAGATGTTATTTCGCAGCGTGTTCGCGTTGGGGGATATGATACCGCCCAGGCCAATTATATTTGCATCTTTCAAGGGCTTGAGCATTAGGCATATGGTCGATGATATTGAATTGCTCGATTTGTATTAGTTATATGGTCTATCTGTGGAGCAGTTAGTGCAAATATTTTACACTAACCTTATTGTAGATGTAAAAAGTTGTTATGGGAGGACGCTCATCTTTGATCGAGGGATGCTGATTAAATCAGATCATATCAATTGCGTGATAAGATATGCACACAATTCGAATGATAGTGAGGAAGAGATATGTTATAATTCTAGTCATGTTGCACCTTTTATTATGGATGGATCTGGTGTATATTTTATGAGGTCGATTCAGGCGTCCGATAACAATGTTGAGATTTTGGTGAAGCCTGAATCAAACGAGTTCAATGCGGTTTCCCGGTTGATGCACAACATGATTTCTCATACTATCTTCCTCGCGATAGGTGTCAGAGCTGGTAAGACATATGAATTTATATATTATATATTATTTTCATACCGAAACTCGGTCTAACCCGGGCTATATAGTTTTGTGCCACATGTCAAAGATACTTACGGGGGTTAAGAAAAACCTCTCATATGGAGTTTTGATAGCAAAAATCATTAAGGGTATATGTGAAGAGATTCTTTATAATGAGGAGATGAAGAGTCTCTAACAACAAGATGTCTTTGATCACCTTCAGCTTAAGATGATGTGTTTGGTAGAGTCTAGCGGTACGTGGGTAGTCATGAAAGATGTAGAAGTTGATCGTATGAACTTATGTCTGGACGTTGATCTTCCACGTCAGAATGACCCATTGAATTTGGGTTAGATGTTGACTCCTCCATATACTGACATGGTGGGGTCTTCCTATAGTAATATGTCGGAGCTTTCTAATTAAATGCAGGATCTCACAATGTATAATGGATACATCCTCACTTTTTGTAGTGTTTTTTGAATGTATGAATTTCCAGTAATAAAAAAACGTATTTATAGATTTTTTGGGGATTTTAACACTTGAAAGTTGGTGGGTGTGTCTGTATCGGATGTCCGAAGGAGGGTCGTTGCGTCTGTATTATACAATCACCCTCCTTCGATAGTCCAAAAAGCCATTAAATAGATTTTTTAAAACATATGCATTTTTTCGTATATTTAGGCTAAACTTAGGCCTAATATTCACTTTAACCTTTTACTTTTCGTACTTTTTCTGTGGTTGATCATATAAAGCAGCCTCAATATTTGAAATTATGATCATGAGATGATAACAGTTTTCGAGTTTTATTCACCTTTTTCACTTTACTGAATTGAGTTAGTAAAAGATTGATGAAATATGAAGCTTTTCTTTCTTTTTTACAGTGTCTCAAATGGCTTTTTACAGAAGAAGCTGCGAGATTGTATCGTAGTTGTTGGATTTTGTTGTGGCCGTGGTTCTAAAGCCTGCTCTTTTTTTCCGACAAATGGTATAGCCAATCAGCTGATCGGTGGTCCCTGTCAAAGTGGGTGCAAAATGAGTGTTTCTGAGATGCTATTAACCGTCTCTGTTGACATGTTATGTTTTCTTTACCCTATCCTCTTCCAAAAGTGTCTTATTTACAGACCAAGGCCTTCCATCTTCGCTGAGTTCAAAATTTCGGTCCATTTTTTCAAATCTCGAAGACGATGAACACAAGGTCATATAACGGTTGATCTACAGTAAAACTGAAAGAAGAAGAGAGAATAAACTCGTCGCCACAGTCGGGCTGTTTGTTAATTACCTTTATCTACATTTCTTTTTTGAAGTTCTGAAAGCATTTTACATTTGAAAAACAAGCCAAAACTAAAGAACTGATACGGAAAAGGGAATGCAAGAGGTCGTCGTCGTCGTCGTCTTCAACAAAGTTTCTAGGGTTTCGCAGGCGTCGTCGGAGAATGGCCTCGCCGCCGGATCGTCCGCCGTGCAGTGGAGTGCTAGTTTCATCATCTCCACCATCTCATTATGATTGACCGCCACGTTGCTTCCTCTCATTCTCTGATCGACCCACGAGTCCAAATGGCAATCTGTGTAGCAATATCGGGCCCATTCAACGACGCCTTTGTCAGCGCCGGGATTAGAGTGGTCGGCTGGAGTTTTGCCGGAGAGTAATTCGATGAGCAGCAGTCCAAATCCATAGATGTTACTCTTCTCGGTTATCGCCATGCTTTCTTTTGCCTCTGTAAGTTAACATAGAGAATTACGTGTAACTAAATGCATGTGTTCAAACAACGCCGTATCAAATCAATGTATGAATTTTGAGAGAGATACCTTGAACAGAGTAGCTTGAATGAGTAACAAAGGCTTTCGCCAGAGGACTTGGTAAGAGTCGGGGCTCACCATCTCCGTCAATGATTATTTTGATCGGAGACAGATTTCCGGCGATAAAACAAGGCGAGTAATGACAGTGTAGAGTACGTAAAGCTCTGGCAATACCAATGGCGACTTTCCGGCGGCGCTCCCAGCTTAAACTCCCTATAATTTCGCTCAGGTATTTGTCTTGTTCGTATTCATAAACCAAGAACGAAACCTTTCCAGATCGACAAATTCCCACTAATTTGACCAAGTTGGGATGACGAAGCTTCCCGAATTCGAAAATTTCCGACCAAAAGTTAGACAGAATGTTTGAATTGGAGTCGCTCCGACGTATTTCCTTGGCCACGAATTGCTGGTCGTTAGCAATGGATTTCACCAAATACGAAGCCCCTTCTTTTTCTCTTGAAACGACGTTGGCGTCTCTCGCGGACGATAAAATAATGTCGACGGTGAGATTCTTCGAGATGTTTGAATCAAAAAAATGTAGTTTCCAAATCCCATCTTCGTTTTCCACCCGTCTCAGCTCCATCTGGTCCTTTCTCCGTCGCAGAAAAAAGACAACATAACCGGCGACGAGGAAGGCGGCTAGCACAGCCAGGAAACATGTGAGTATAAACCACCAAATTGAGTTTCTTTCTAGGCTTCTGCATGGCGGCAATCCACTGGTAGGTTCACCGCCGCATAGATCATTGCCGACGACTGCGCTTGCGTTAATGGCTAAAAATGCCCCGGAGGACGGTAAGCTTCCGGTTAAGTGATTGTGTGAGAGGTTAACTTGTACAAGCGATGCAACTTGGCTCAATATCGTCGGAATTTCGCCGGACAATTTGTTGTCGGACAAATCGAGCAGGCTGAGAACTGGCATTTCTCCCAAGCTGAGGGGTAATTCTCCGGTGAGAACATTGTGGCTCAGGTCTAAGCTAACCATCTTCTTGCATGAAGAGAATTCTTCTGGGATTTTACCGAAAAACTTGTTATGGCTTAAATTCAACGTCATTATCTCCGTTAAGCCGTTAAAACTCAGAGAGATGGAACCAGAAAATTCATTTTCCGACACGTCTACGTTCTCGAGCTTACTGCTTCTGTACAACTCGGGTAGAGTACCTGAAAATTTATTCTTCGCCAAGTTGAGCATTTGAAGCGCCGGGGCATCCCATCCATGGCCGTCGATACTTCCGGAAAGATTGTTGCTGGAGATATCCAAGAAGTATAGAAGTGGCAGTTTCGTAAATTCATGCGATAATTCGCCGGAAAATTGATTATTCTGAAGACGAACCCTCTGTAAGCTTTTGCAAGAACCAAGACTCCGGGGGAGTTCACCGGTGAGAGAATTTGAGAAGAGGATAAGTTTGAATAGATGACCTGAACTGCACAGCGTATCAGGAACTTTCCCGGCGAGATCGTTGGTGGAAAGGTCAAGAACAGTGAGATTATTTCGTTCGCCGAGCAGCGGAGGAATTTCGCCCGAGAATCTATTCGACCATAGCTGAAGAACCTGAAGGCGGGGAAGCGAAACTAAAGCCGCCGGAATTTTGCCGCTGAAGTTATTTCCGAAGAGTTGAAGAATCTCCAAAGATTGGAGCTCAACTATAGTCTCGGGAATCTGGCCGGAGAGAAAATTGTCGCTTAAATCAAGCGAAATCAATCTTTTGAGCCTGAAAATTGACAGTGGAACTGAACCGTTGAGCTTGTTTTGATAGAGGAAAAGAAACCGGAGATGATTTAGGTTCCCAATCGACGAAGGAATTTCTCCGGAGAGTCTGTTGTAAACAAGATCCAGATGATCAAGTGAAGTCAATTCGCCAATCTCTTTCGGTATTTTGCCGGAAAGATTATTATACCCCAAGTAAACCCACTTCAAATTCTTCATCCGACCAACTTCAGTCGGAATCTCTCCGACCAACTGGTTTGAAGCCAATGTAAGAACTTGCAAGCCGGTGATATTCGCTATAGAACTCGGAATATTCCCGGTCAAAAGATTCCCTCCTACATCAACAAACTCTAGACTAGAAAACATACCAATATCAATGGAAATCGTACCCGAAAGCATATTGTTGGAAAAATCAAGGCTTCTCAGGACAGAACTGGAACCGGTCGGCAGTGGCCCCGTCAAATTATTATCACTGAGGTTGAGAAACCGAAGCGAAGAGCAAGAGAAAACATTAGCCGGAATTTCCCCGACGAGTTGATTATTAGACAGATCAACAGTTTCGACCTTCGATAACCGAAATATAGAGGGAGAAATCTTGCCGGAGATGTTCTTCCCGGAAAGTCGAATTGCATGAACAGCAGACAGATTATTACAGGCGACGCCATGCCAGTCACATAAATCAGAGGAGGATTCGTTCCAGTCGGAGAGAAAGCGAGAAGGGTCGTCAATGGAAGCCTTAAAAGATAAAAGAAACTCAAGCTCATCGCCAATGGAAGATCCTAGAAAGATAAAGAGCGCGAACAAGACGAGACCTTTTCGAGGTCCATCCATGGTGAATCCACCGCTATGAAAGAACTCAGTCAGCCTTCTTCAAGCTTTGACAAAAAAAATGGAACTTACTACCAAATAAAGAAAAACTTGGATTCGCAGAATGAAGACGAGGAAAGGAGGAAGATGATGGTGGTATAAATACAACTCAAGAAAGAGTAAAAGAGGCGGGAAAGTGGGCTGAAATCAGCGTATAATTACGAAATAGGTCCTGGTTTATTGGAATTGGCCTTTAAAATGACATTACAAAGGGCATAGTCGAAAAGAAACTAGGGGTAGATGTTTGGAAAACAAAGTCTGGGACATTGTCGGATAACGTCCCTTTGACTGAATTTGGATTGATGACCTCTAGATCAAGTTTCCCTTCCTACCCCTTTCAATCTCCCCTAACTCAACCAAGAGGTCAAAGTTTTATGTCATTTCACCATCAATTTCGAATACTTTTATTTCTTTTATAAATTAGTGAATCTATTGTATTCATTTAATTATTTATAAACTATCTGGAGTATTATTGGCAAGAGGTAAAATAATTAATACTCTGTTACAACTACCGTAATAAATTGTTATCTACACAAGAAAATATTGATTTTTTTATTATTCATGTAACAAATAATCTCTTCCGAGGTGCTGGCGTATAAATGTAATTCAACTAAATAAACCAGTAATTGCAGTTAGATAGATGATGTGTATGCTAAAACTGGAGGGCAAAAAATGGACTAAGATCATCCTTTGCAAAAACGACTTGGCTTTGACAAAGATAAGGAAAGAGATTTTGATCGGGGTTGGATAATTTGCACTTTCATCCCATTCTTCCTCTCTTCTTCGAATTAGCTTTCATTGAGTTGTGACTACAATATGAATATGAATGTATACGAATACCATTAATGTTAGAGTCATCCTATTATTCTATTTTCTTATCATATAAGTTGAGTTGTAAGATGTTGATAGATTGTATTAAAATATAAATAATTATTTATAATATTTATTACATAATTATAAATTAATATGTCAACAGATACATAATAAGAATATAATCGTCGAATTACTTCTAAGATTATATGATGGAATAGTTTAAAAAAGATTATCCATTTTGCACAAGTAAGATCGATAATATTAGAAGAAAAAAGTCTATATTAGAAGGATGCTATGATGACGACGGTGTGGAGTTTAAAATACGATATAATTAGGAAATTAAACGAAGAAAAGTGAGTGCGAGTTGAGAAGATGTTCTAAAGCATGCAAAAAGAGAACTACATTCTTGAACCCTTTTCCGGGTCTGGTTTCTTCTCTTTAGTTTTTAAAAACTATTGGGATTCTATCCTTACAGAAGAGAGAGAAACTACTTTGTAGTGAGAGAAAGAGAGAATAGTGTTGAGAAACTCTCCCTGCAACTCCGAGCACGTAGGAGAAGAACTCAATAAGAGAAGGCAGAAGAGATGAAGAAGAAGAACAGTCTAGCATGAAAATCTAGAGAGAGAAAGCTCGAAGAAAGGGAATGAAAAGAAAAGGTCGACTGTCTTTATGTTACATGGACAAATGCTATTGCTCGTGCACAAGCACTCCCTTCTTTCTTTCTCTCTCTTGATCCAAAGGCTGAATTCCTCACCTCCAAGCCCCACACCCGATAGCATGTGAAGGGTTATTCTTTCTTCCTTTCTCTCTCTAGATTTGTTTTTGGGTGCTTTTATGGGACCCGTAGTCTCTTTCTCGAAGGAATATACAGTGTGTGGTCCTTTTCATTCCCAGCATGCTTTGATCACCTCCATTTTCTAGGGTTTTACAATCTTTCATCTCATCTTCCACCTCTACTTCCACACTTCCCCCAACCTCCTCTCACTTTGTTTTTATAAACCCTAACCCTACTTATAACCACCTTTATTTTTCATGTTCTTATTTATTATTCCATTCATTTAATCCACAGAAAAATCATGAAATTTACCAACTTTTCCACTTTTATGGTTCAATGTTCTAAATTTGCTTTGATTTGGTTGAATACATATTTCTGATCTATCATCTAAAATTGTTGAAATTAGTGTGAATTTTAGTGGACCCAAATTAAGCCAACAATTCAAAAATAACATTTTAGTTCACAAACTCAATTCAACTTTGAATTTGATATCATGAATTGCTCATAGTTTTTTTATGTATGCGACTTTTCTCATAAATCTCAGTGTCTATATTTTCTGTATATTCACTTTTATTATTGTCATTAGGTTCTCATCACTCGTTATCTACCTTCGTTTCAAATGAAATCTCAACACCTAGTTAGGTCAAATTTATTGGGCAATTTCATGATTACTCTTTTCAACAATAAATGGGGACAAAAGGGAATGAAATTAACATGGTGGGGTTGGCAAAAACCAACTTTAGATTAAGAATATGCTTTTACTCCCATCAATAAAGATGAACACTAGAATAAAACTATTTATGACAACCCTTTTTCTGTTTTTTCTTTTTTGTTCATCTCATCCCTTTGATGGCCGGAATGAACGTCCATTAAGAATCTCTCCTCCATCATTACACAGTAACTTGTTCAGTACTTGCAATAGTTCCAAGAATTATGCCCGATCCAAACTATCAAATATTGTACGTTAAAATCACTGTTTTTGCTGGTGTCCCTCCACTTTTTTCATTAATCGAATAAAACAAACAACATTATTCAAAATATGTTGCTCTAACCCTACTAGCATGACGACTGTAACCCACTAACTGTGCATGCATGTATGCCCGTATAAAGTTGATCACTTTCCATGTCCCTGAATGCATGATTCAAGTTTGACTAGGGCTCACTTAAATTTTTTTGTTATGTTCTTTTGAAGTTCTGAGTTCTGTTCGTATGGATGATGAACTAGACTCCTTTTCTTCGTGGATTTTGCAGATGAGATAAGACTAAATCCAGCTAATTGATATGAAGCATTATCATCTATATTTATTATATTTATTTCCATCCCGATAAAACATTGAAAAGTACATCAGCTTTTATGGCTAATACTATGGTTAGATCTTGAACTTTCTATAGTTAACACTATACGTGATATCTCAACGACATATGAAGCCTCTGCAAAAAAAGTTTTTCCCGTTTTTCGGAAATTTTCAAAGAACGTGAGGTGTGCATGACGGAGAATGCGTAAAAATTCCTTGATCGGTGGCAAGAAGCACCAAAGGGTTTAATTGTTATCTTAAGATAAGATGGTGGACCAATTCATTCACTAATCTCACTTTATTACTTCTTTGGTTAGTTTAAGCATCATTAAACGAAGCTTTTGAATTGGTCATCTTTGTAAATCGTAATCTCTTCTTTTTATATTGTGTTTTGAAACTAAATATCTTTGGTGGACTTGTAGAACCATTTAGATTTTGACAGCATACTCTTGTGAGGACCTAAGGTTCGATTCTAAGCAATGATATCACAATTCTATCTTGTTTGAGTGCCATCTAGGAGAATGGTGCACGAGTAAGATCCGACTTATAACTTATACAAGATCTTACAGGATATAGTTTAAGAATAATTCATAGATATATAAGAGCAATATCTTAGCCGAAAAAATTACGGATTTTGATGGATATGTCAAGCCGCTCTTAGGGATAGTTGTGATAACACGATTTCGTGTGGGCTTGTAGCCAAAATCTAATAATGTTATTACAACCTCAAATTGTTTGAATCTCGGTGTACGATGAAGTTATAGATAACACCCTGTCACCAATGAGTGTAATGTCGTTTGAAATGAAACTCGAGAATGAAGTTTCCAAGACAGCGCAAAAGTCGACCAAGGCAACTATCGAGCTTAGAATGTAGTTTGATTAGGGCATATTGAATCTTATCTCGTTCAAAGAAATCGTCATCCAACGCTGACCCTACCACTGAAGTGAATCAAAATTCACATGCATTTTGTTTTTAAACCCACTATGTCTTCGAAGCCTTAACCCTAAAAGTAGGAGAGAGTTGCACGTGTGGAAGACATTTTTGAAGGAGATTTCTTCACGCAATACTAGTCGATACGAGTTCCTAGGGTTTGGGATAGTGGTTTGATCCCACCTCAAATATGTATTGCATTGATGTAGTTATATCTACGGAGTAAACAATTAACTAAATCTTGACCCAAAAAATAATAATGATTATTTAGATTTTTTTTCTGCCAAAAATAATTAATATACTTAATGATGACAATATAATCTGGGTTATAGCCCATGTATAGCTTAGCTAGTCTCCAGCCCGTCCAAAAATATATAATCATTTTGCAAATAATAATATACTTTTATTCTTTTATTGTATTATTAAACCTTTCAATAGCAACCAAAGTTAAAGTTTAAAAACCCAATAAACTCAAATTTAGGAAAAATACATAAAAAAAACTGAGTTTTAAAAAATATAATTTTGCCCTGGCAGGACGTCTCAGTGCATGTGCCACCGTCCGATCAATTTTTTTCTTGAGAATTCTAATTTTATTTAAATTGGGTAGGTGAATATTATTTAAATAATTTAACATTTTTATCACATATTTATATTATTGTAACACAATATTTTCTAAATTTTCGTAAATTAGAACTTGAATCAAATATGAAAATGCATATTTGCTATATTTACAAATATATTTTAAATCGTTATTTATTCAAGTTTAACTCTTTTCAAATCAATTAGCAGTGGGGTAAGAAAATATTGTGAGAGATTATACTTAAATACGTAGAATTTTTTATGAATTTTTTTTGTATTTTACATTAAAAAACTTATAGTAAATATTATGATTGTTAAAAATTCACGAACTTTACAGAATACTATCTTACAATATTATAAATATGTAATAAAATTTTAAGTCATTTAAACATAAATTTATTTTTTGCATAATGATAATAGTAATTGTAAATATTTCAAATTTTAAAAAATTATAATTTTAATTTATTCTTCTTTGTTCTTTGAAATTTCTATAATTTTAATGAGTATTCTCCATTTACGATGTCATTAATTTATCGATCATTTTGTTTCGCAGTCAACCAATACCATGAAAGGATTATCGAGATACAGTGTGACAAAAATACTTGCTTTTTTAAAAGTTAATAGAGTTGAAGAAAATAAAAACTCTTATTTGTTTAATTTCTCGGCAGATCATTAAAGTTCTAAAAATTAATAAAAATTGTTAATTAAAGATATACGCATCACATTGACTAAAGTTGTTCGTTAATCGTGACACGATTTTCTAATGATAGAGAAGTTCAAGATCAACATAGACAACAAGATTTAATATATTTATTGTGTGATGCATATTTCATCCCATTAAAAATGAAATTAATTTATACAATTTGAAGGCAATTAATTAATAAATTATTATTTGGTAAACACTAGAATTAGAAACGGTCGTGCATCTCTCGTCTTGTGTGCTTACCTTTGAGACAGAAGTCTGCGATTCGGACAAAGCCAGAAAGCGCTAACTTGTTATAAAAAAGATTTTTGACTTTAAATATAGCACCTAATCAGTTTATAAGATTTATTCTTGGAACGCAGCTAGAGCTTCGGGCAATCTTGGATATGGCGGCCATGCTTTCGGTCTTTCGATTCTCAGAGCTTCGTCTAGCTATCTCCCTCATCGCGAACGCTAGGGAGAGCTTAGGGTTGAGTCTGGTGGTGCTGTTGAAAGTCTGGCAAAAATCTTTATGCAAGCTCATTGCCGCTTCCATGGTCATTTTTCGCCCAGGCCTGTTCATTCTCTCCTTTACTGCTTCTGAACAAAGCCCGCATACCCATTTCCCTGAGAATGATTCTTCGATCTGTACGATGTAGGAAAGAGTGCAATCTTCTCGAAGCCCACAACAGACGCATTCCACTTGCTTCACTTCGATTTTGTCGAGGATTTGGAAACGGTCTATTCTGGTGTATTTCCCTATCTCTGCGGCTGCTTCAGACACAGCCTTTCTCAGCTGTATTTGGTTGTTCTGTTCGGTGGTATTGAATTAGATGAAAAACCCATGGAAGATTAGAAGTTTAGAGAGACAGAGAAACAAAAAAACTACCATTATTGAATGATTTAGCAGTTGGATACGCCCTTCTTCACTGAGTATCTTCGCAATGTTGGTGAAGAGGATGATCAATTACAATCAGAAATTAGTCTTTCCTAATTGGTAGAGAGAGAGCGAGAGAGAGAGAGTTCTTGAGTCTGCATGGGGATGGGAAGGGTTATAAAGAAAAGAATCTGAATGATTCAACAAAAGTCAGCTGCGAGAAAGTTTGAATATAAAAAAGATGGACGTTAATGGCGGAGGAGAAAGAACATCGGTGAACAAAGCCTTTACAGACGAAGCATTGATTGAACGCAGGCAGCCAAAAAAAGGTGCAAATTGCAGAAGTGGTGTTTGAAGATTTGAACAAATTTTGATCAGCCTATTTCACTTCCTTAACTCGTGATTCTTCACGGGCTTCCTTTATAATCTCTTATTATCCGCCATTAATTACCAGAGTTCTTGCTTCTCAAACTCAAGAAGAAGATATCACTGAGCTCTGGTGGATGTCACGAGAACCCAAACATAGTATGGTCCAAAAAGCACGAGTTTTTCTTCTGATTCTTGTGACTGTTTGAAGAACGTGCAAACCGCCGGTTTCTTCTTCGTGGGCCTACTGTATTGGGCCTTGCTCTATAACCCAAGCCCATCTCCTGGCCCGTTTTAGTCTTCTGTGGCGATTTTCCCAAGCTTCTCTGCTTGGTTGTATCTCATTTGCTACTTTATTTTAATGTATTATTATTAAAATTCCAACCGTCATTTATACCTATGTAAGCTATGAACTATGTTGCGAGAAGCGTTTATTCTATTGTTCCACTATTTTAAATATGAATGTTAAATTATGTAACTCTTTTTTGTGCTATATGTTTAATATTGTCTCTTTATTCTCAAAGTTTTCGTGAAATTTACTCAAAACACGTATATATTAGATAAGGGTGAGCACAAGTCGGTCTGATCGAGTTTTTTTCCAAAATAGAATTGAGATCATAATTCATAGTTTTGGATTTTTGGAACCGGCTCCGTAACCAACAGTTGCGGTTCCGTTTCAATTTTAAACCGTTTTTATTTTTTATTTAAAAAAATTAAAATATAACAATACTATATATTTTTATTATATTTTATTTAGATTTTAAGTAATTGAGCGGGTTTTAAGATTTATGTCGAATTTTATTAGGATTTAAGTGGAGTTTTCCACGATTTTTTACTCATAAAGAATTACACCGCTTCATAAATACGTTTTTTTTTAAATTAGAACCAATATCGGATCAAAATTGACAATTTTGATTCGATTTACAGTTCTGGTCTGATTTTTTCCAGTGTCATTAACCTCGTAAGATTGTGTATCATTAATATGAATCGATCCATTGCTTACCTCTTTTATGTTTAAAGCGTAATAATATATTTATTTTTTTATCATATTTTTTTATAAAATATATATTATAAATAATTATATTAATTGTAATATATTAAATAGATTGACTAGGTACAGAGACGTGAGAGTGCCCAAATAAAACTAATCACCCTATCATTGCTACTAAATTTAGTGCACGGCATCTCCTAAATTTAAGTTGACGGTGGACATGGATGAGAAAAGTCAAAACTCATTAACGTGTTGGTAGACGTTGGTCAACATCTCTATTTTATTGGCTAATGCGTTCTCTGGAAACAGATGTCGCGTATCAGATCATGGGAATCACATTTTTCGCACAATTGAACTGTTTACGATCTCAACCGTTAGTCCAGAGGACTCTCGTAACGAACGGCCCAGATTCAATCGTTTGGGATCGTTTTGACTCTATCGCCTTCTTAATTACTATATAAATGCTAAATTAGAAACGCCAATCTCTCGCCTCTCTGTCTCTCCGCAGCCATAATCCATATTCCGACGGGATCGGAGTTTTTTTTTTGTCTGAAATGGCAACTGCTGAAATGGATCAGCTGAGCTCTGGGGCGAGTAATCGTATAATCCCCATTCTCAGAACGCTAAGGACGTCTCTCCTTTTAATTCACACTGTCCTTCTCTCCCTGCTTCTTCTTGTCTTCCCTCGCCGTCGTCGATCCCCTCTGCCGTCGGAGGTGAAGTCGCCTCTTGCGTCGCCGGCGAAGAAGCGGAGGTATGTGTGGCGGAGGGAGGAGGAGGACTCCGTGAGAAGGAGAGCGTTGGCTGAGAGCTTGGATAAGAGCGATGGTAACTGCATGTGTGGCCGTAGTACGTTCTTGTTCTTTGGGGTAAAAAGGAAAGCCCTGTTCTGCCGCTCCTGGTTACCTCTCTCTGGAGAATTAAAGTAAGGCTTTCAGTCGTACGTTACAGAATGACTTCCCCCCTTTTCTTGTGCGTTTATTCATGTGATTGCGGTGGATCTAGTTAGATGATCATCTCTTGCTATGAATATTCTGCTTCTTGCAATGCCTATGATGATTCTTATGATTTTGTTGATTTTTTGAAGAATTTTGGGATTCTCTTTGCAAACATCTCTCACACGCGATCATTTTTCCCTTATCATCAAATTCACGTCTTCAAAATTGTCCGAAAGGATCTGTTTTCCAGTTGATTTAAGTCTCTTGATTCACACAGAAATAGATACCTAAATGGTCTAATACCCTTTTTAATGGTAATATTTCAAGTCAAGGTGCTGTTCATTGTTTCGATCTTTCTCGAATTTGATCAACCCATATTTTTTTATGCAATTTTATTTTATAGGCAATCCACCTTTGCTATTTTTCTATCAGCCTTACCAAAATTTTCTGTAATTTTCTGATCAGTTATGTTGATATATTATTTCAGGGGCATTTTGATCATCATCCACGGGCTTAACGAGCACAGGTAAGAACTTGGTCATTCACAGACAGCTTGAGAACTAATAAGTTTACTGGTTTATTCAAGGAAAAACTATCAATATAAAATTTCTATGAAGCCAATCCTGTTTCGAAAGAAAAATCTGTAACATATGTTGTGGGGTTTATATCCCATTTTCAGTGGAAGATATGCTGATTTTGCAAGACAATTAACTTCACGCAACTTTGGAGTATATGCAATGGACTGGATTGGTGATTCTCTTTATCCAAAATCCAAATGCTCTTTATATTTTATGTTCTATTTTACTTTGTTGTTCATATTATTTCCACCTCACGCCATACAAGTCAATGTATTTTCTCATCATTTCATGATTGATTGGTAGCACTATAAGTTCATATCAATCTACCTTGCATAAGCTTTATATTGACTATTTCTCTTTTTTTGTAGGCCATGGTGGCAGCGATGGATTGCACGGCTATGTTCCTTCACTTGATATGGTTGTTGCTGACACAGTAAGTTCATCTCTTTTTCCAAGATCTTGTTTATACAGATTCTTCATTTTTTGTTCAACCTTGTGTATCAGTAAAACAAGCCTTGTTTGCATCAATTTACCTGTTGTTAGCTTGTTCAAGTACTTAGATTACGATAACCATCATAATTCCTCAGTAACTACTCATTTTTGGGAAAAAAATGGCATCTACATTGATGTTAATGTCATATCTTCTGGAGAGCTGGTGCTATGGATGTAACTTGTTTGCTTGATTTAGCTTTACTTGAATTTGATTACAAGCTCTGTTTTATTTGACAGGGGGCTTTCCTGGAGAAGATTAAATCTGAAAACCCTGGTATTCCATGCTTTCTTTTTGGGCATTCCACTGGAGGGGCTATAGTGTTGAGGGTACTTTCAATCCAACAAACTTCCCTTCATGGGATTTTTGAGTAAATATTTATTCAATACTTCTATCACTTTTATAGGCTGCCATGCATCCATATATTGAAGAACTGCTGGAAGGAGTTGTGCTGACTGCCCCTGCTTTGCGTGTGAAGCCTGCACATCCCATTGTTGCGGTATTCTTCTCACTCTCTCTCTCTCTCATTAGATACATGATTATCTCCTCTATTGTGTTTGCACCTTAACATTATTCATCTTCAACAGATTATCTGATAAATTGCTGTATACTGATTGTCATTTGCTTTGTTTCGAAGCTTATTGTGAATTGATGGTCATATGCAGGTTATCGCTCCAGTTTTTTCTCTATTCCTTCCGACATTTCAATTTAAGGGCGCGAATAAAAGGGGCATTCCCGTTTCAAGGGATCCTGCAGCTCTCTTGGCAAAGTACTCCGATCCACTAGTCTACACTGGACCTATTAGGGTCCGAACTGGCCATGAGATATTGCTATTATCGTCATACTTGACGCAGAATTTCAAGTCGGTCAGAGTTCCATTCTTTGTTCTTCATGGAACTGGCGATAGAGTTACAGATTCACTGGCCTCTAAGGATCTGTACGACGAAGCTGCTTCGGAGTTCAAAGACATAAAACTGTATGAAGGCTTTTATCATGACCTTCTATTTGAACCGGAGCGGGAAGAGATCGGCGGGGACATAATCGAGTGGATGGAGAAGAGATTGGAAGCTGGTGAAGGCCGTGGAAGAAGAAGAGAAACACCCTTTTAGTCTCAGAAATTGAGGTTAGCTTATAGATACCAATCTTTCCTATATTAATAACTATGGAACTTGAAGAAGATGATACCGGTAAAGAAGTGTGTATTTTAGAGCACAGGTGTAAAATGTACGACACGGAACTTGGTCAAAGCATTCATCTGTGTCGTGGAAATAATCCAAGTTTATACTTCATTCCATTTCTTCCACGGAATGAACAAGGATCAAGTGATATTGATAACCCTTAATTATATTTTAAGGAAAAACCGAATAATTTCTTCAGATTCTTATGAGATCGGTTTGGTTTTCTTTCTCGAGCAAATGGTCTAAATTCCATTTAGTTGAATCTATTGAGAGGTCATTGACAAAGTTGGGCAAATCCGGCTCAGGATTAATCAACTCGTTCAATTCTTCCTGCTGATTTCAATGATTTTGGATTATGGTTTTGGGGTCAAGAACAGTGATTCGGATAGTTCAAACAAACATCAAGTAGCCTTGTGCAGATGCAATTAAGAAAAAACACAAGGTCGAAGAAAAAAACACGCAATTAAGAAAAAACACAAGACACAATCGCAGACAATCTAAGCAGAGAAGTGAGAACAAAACCTGACAATGTCATACTGGCGACGGTGGTCTCTCTCTAGGTCGAAGACGATCCATGGTCGAAGCTCCCTCTTCAAAGACCCTTCTTGTGACATCATCTTCTGTATTTAACATATAATTCTCTTACTATAAGATGATAGACCAAGGCTTGAAGCCTAATGAGATTCCTTCCTAGGATTATTAGCAGCTTTTACTCATGCAGGTTTAGTGGACGGATGACTCAACTATTTGATAAGAACGGGCAAAGAATACGTATCGGCTAAGCAGGAATGCTCGATGAGGTCGAGAATTTGATCGGCTCAATGGCTGTAACGCCTAAACATCAATCTGAAGAGTGACACAAAATGAGTAGAGAATTGAAGTGGAAACTGAAGATCGCTGGTTATAAGCCAAAAACTGATCTTGTGGTCCACAATGTTGATGAAGAAGAAATGAATGATGCTTTATCGACCCACAGTGAAAAGCTAGCCACTGAACTACAACGACGGTCACGATTGGACAAAGATTATCTCGAAGATTGTGGTGAGAGATCGTACCGGTTCCATCCATTCAGAGATGCAAATTGTTCTTTTAAAGATTATTAGTGGTCATAATCTGGCAATGTTATTTATTAATATGATTAAGAATCGCAATTAATTGAATAAAAACACAGGAAAAATTGGGAAAATGGAACAATCCTCCGCATTCCAAACATTTATCCTCTTCAGCTTCTTTTCTCTTCCATGGCAGCCGAGGTGTAAACGGGCCTTTCGTTACTAAAAAAGAAATCTTTTTTTTTTCCGGTTCAATTAGCTTGAGTTTAGGTTTACAATGGGAAGCAGAGCTCTGTTTCTACTCAAAGGAGCTTCTTTATCATCATTCCCAAAGCCCCCAGATTTTATCTCCAGCACCTATTGCCGCTTCCGCCGTGTGCGTCGCTGGTCGACGAAATCGGAAAGTGGGTCGTCTCTTCAGCCGCCAGATGTGCCTAGTTTGGCCGAAACAGCTCGAATTTCCCTTACGGCGAGTGAGGTAATCATGCCCTCCTACTAATTTTCCCCATTGTTGTTGTTGATTCGACTAAAAAGCTTTCTTGATATATCTTCTTAGAATCTGTCGCTTTTTTCGTCTGATTAGGTTGAAGAATTTGCTCCTACGATCAGACAAGTTGTCGATTGGTATGCTTCTCTCTCTCTTGCACTAAGAATCTCGTTATAGGCTACAAAATTGCGAGATATGCATGGTTAAACAGAAGTGTCGTCCATTAAACACTTGAATTTCTTAGCTTTTAAGTTTTATTGAGCTAGTCATATTGAAATTTGAGGAACTTTTCTGTGTATGTATCTAATATAGTTTGATTCATATGTATATTAAAAAAATGGTCTATGTTATCATCTTTTCTTAGTTACTCTCTCTCTCTGCAACGTCGTTTTCTTGTAATTATGTGTTTTACTTCGCAGCACACAGAATTAGCACAGCTTGAATTGAGGAAGCCACAGTAGCTTGCCGAGTTGCAAACCAGACATTTATGCTAGCTAATGCAATAATGAAAATATTTTTTAAATTAAAATGAAAATATTTGAATAATCCATTTTTGCAATGCTACCGTTTAAGGTAGACTTGACAAGTCATTGCAATTACTGATTAGTACCCGAGTTTGCCTTCTCCTTATGACTTGGGGGCTCTTTGCCATCTTATGAACACTTAATGTGATAATTTTTCGCAAGGCAAGGCTGGCTATGAATTTGCATTTGTAATGCATGTTTCTCGTGTCAGAAGATTTAAGCCAACTGTAGACGTTGATATACAGATAGTCAACTTTGAACGTTTTCTTTTTTCAAGCACACCATCTTCTCTATATTTTCTCGTATTGATCCATAGTTTTGATGTTGCTAAAAAGATCTTGAATTTGGTCATTTTTATCTGTTGTCAAAAATCATTTATGTTCGGGTTATTTGTGTCAGCACGGTGGTTGTTAAGTGTGAATTGTTGTCGATGTGGTGCTTTTGTTCATGGCAGGTTTGGACAACTCCAGGATGTTGATCTTGACAGCATTGAACCTTCACTTAGAGCAGGTTTGTTGTAACTCTATAACTATTTCTTTTCAGTTCACCATTCTCAACGATTTCATTTAAAATGGAGAAATTAAGAACTTATGAACTGAGAAATACGATTTATTTATCCGTTGAATGATGCTAGAAACTATAGTGAATGAAATATTCTGCCATCAGCCTTGGTTGTATTTTCATCATACTTTTTATTTTCATTTTTTAAGATTTTTCAACAAAATTTAAGTTATCGAGCCGCGCACGGTCTCTACATATGATTTTATAGACTTTTTTGGAGAGTTGATATGGTCTGCTGTCAAATTCAGGGATTGACTTTTAGAAGCTGTTTTTACTTTTTTGGTTAGTTTTTAGTTTTTTTTTTATTTACAGATACGAAAGATGACAATCTGCGTGATGATTCACCTGAAATCTTCGAAAATAGGTAATTTTGGGGCAATACATTCACAAATTATAACATTATCTCGCGAATCATGTGTTACCACTGCATAGAACTCGATGATCAATGGAGGTGGTTTGTTTGACATCAGGGAGGCCTTGATTGCTGGAGTTCCAGTTTTTGAAGAGGCTTACATTAAAGTTCCCAAAGTCCTAAACAAGGAGTAGAGAGAATCGAGGATCAAACGGAGGCGATCCAGGCCAGGATTATGATCTCCATTGCCTTTGTTTAGATCATTGGAGATCTTCAGATAATTGGTCTTATCGACACCGCATCTCCATTTGTCATGTTCTTCAGTTTTGTATTTTAAGATGGTCGGCTGTCTCGAATCTGTGTTTGGAACACGTACTGATTTGTAGTTTGTAATATCGAAAGATAACTTCTTTAGATTTATTTATATTTGGCAAATTCTGTTATTTTTTTCCAAAATTTTCCTATAAAAATAGTAATTTTTGGTTGGGAAATGACGAGGAGCGACAGAAGTCAAAGTATTGTCGGAGGGTGGTGGCGCCACCGGCGGGCAATCGGAAGACAAACGTGGGCCATGGTTGCGTTGCGTGTCGCGGGACTTTTCTAGACCAGGGCTCCGCCGTAGTTAATTTATATTCCATTCCGACGGCCCTAGTTAGATCTAGACTCATCGCTCACTTCTAGAAACCTAATCAATATACAGTCCGATGTTTCTTTCTTGACCATTTATTGCCGGTGGGTTCGGTTCTGGAAGTGGGGTTTTCAGGAGTTTATGTGGGTCTGCCGAGAAGTCGGAGGTTTAAGCTCGACGACAATGGCTTCCGTATAGCGGAGCCGGAATGACCCGTCGTCTGCATTTTTCAAACATTTTCAACTGCTTCTAGCGATATTCTATCGACTTGTGCAGAGAACACCTTCCGTCGGTGATTTTCTTCGCCTGAGTTTGAATCGTCAAGCTTGCGTCCTCATTTCAAATTCCCTTTCGGTCTGCGTTTTTCTGGGCGTCTTTTTCGTCGTTTTTCATGGTTACGGCTACGGTGCAGTCAGAAGAGATGTCCGAAGCTGCGAACGAAGAGTCGGAGACGAAGGTAATGGAGGATGATGAAAAGAAGGATTTAAATCATATCCATAACCTCACCCACCATGAAAAGGAGAAGAACAAGAAGAAGGGTTCATATTACATCCCAAGATTCGGTTGTTTCAGAATCGAGAAAGACGAGAAAGGGAATTTCGACATGGAAGTTGTCGTCAGCTTCCAAGAGCGTAGAAATCCAACTCATCTTCTCGTATTGGTTAATGGATTAATCGGCAGGTTTTTCCAAAACCCAATTGACACTTTCTTGTTTCATGTCCATCGATAAGCTGATCTCCATTGGAACTTTGCAGTGTTCTTTAATAGCGCTAAAATTATACCATTTTTTTGAGTTGCAGCGCTGATAATTGGAAATATGCAGCCAAACAGTTTTTGAAGGCTTATCCTGGAGAACTTGTAGTTCACTGTGAGTCTTATGATCGTCTCCATTTTTCTTCTTCTGGGTAACATTCAAATGAAATGTGGGAGGAAGAACTTATGATTTGAGCAGCAGAATCAGTCAAAAAATGGAAAGTTCATCTGAATTACATGTTTCTTGATTGGAAATGCAGGCAGTAAATGCAATCCAGCATCAATGACATTTGATGGAGTTGATAAGATGGGATGCAGATTAGCAGAAGAGGTATATGAGCTTGGCCCTTATCCTATTCCCATGTCTCTCAAGAAAATTAGAAGCCAATTCATTTGGAATCCTTTTTTATCTTAAATTTTCAGGTTGCTTCAGTGATTAATCGGCACCCGGATGTTAAGAAGATCTCATTTATCGGCCACTCATTAGGCGGCCTTGTAGCAAGATATGCTATAGCAAAATTATACTATCGAAATGGTGATAGCATAAATAAGCATGAAATCAGAGAGCATGGTCGGGAAGAGAAAAGCAAAGGAACAATTGCAGGATTAGAGCCGATCAATTTCATTACTTGCGCCACGCCACATCTCGGTTCGAGGGGGCATAAACAGGCAAGCTATCTCGACCGAGTGAAACTTGTCTTTAAAAGCTGTTTCTGAGCACTGTTTGACTAAACATTTGTGGAGACTGGAGACTTTCTTAATCAAGAATTCTTGGTTTATTTTTCAGGTTCCTGCGTTTTGTGGTTTTTACCCACTTGAGAGAGCAGCATGTCGCACTGCGTGGTTTCTTGGTAGAACTGGAAAACATCTATTTTTAACAGACGGTAAAAATGGAAAACCCCCTCTTCTTCTTCAGATGGTCAGTGATTGCGAGGATCTCAAATTTCTGTGAGTAATGAAATGATCTCTCTCTCTCTCCTATTAGTTTCGATCTAATCTTCCTCGCTTTCTCGTTCATGTCACAGATCTGCTTTGCACTCCTTCAGACGAAGAATTGTGTATGCAAATGTTCGTTTCGATCGTATCCTTGGACGTATTTTTAGTTACTATCGACTCTTATTTTAAAAGACGGTTTAGACAAAGCTACAAACTTTGGAAATCTTGACTTTGATGTAGATCTCGTGGGATGGAGTACGTCATCTTTAAGACGTTACAATGAACTACCAGAGGTAGTACCTCTGAATCATGCATTTGTTTCTGTGGTTATGTAAAGTTAATAAAATGATAATATTTCAGCGGAAAAGCTTATGGAGAGACAAGAACTACAAGCATATCGTAAATTTAGAGGCCGGCATTTTTGTCAAGGCTCGAGATGAGAACCCTTTGGATGCGAAAGACGACAAGAGTTTAAATGTTGATACGGAAGGTAATTTCGAGGCCGAAAAGGCTGATAATCTCGTACTAATTTCAAGCACATTGTCCTGTATTCTCACATCTTGTTCCATCCTTGTATTTGACAATAGAGCGAATGATAAGAGCTTTGACCGAAATGAAGTGGGATCGAGTTGATATCGACTTTAGCAGAAGCAAGCGGAGATATCTTGCGCATAGTACTATTCAGGCAAGTGTCTAGTGATTGGTTTTAGGATTAAAAAAACCTTAGAATGAGTTGGTTTCTTGGTGCTACAGGTCAAAAACTACTGCTTCCATTCTGATGGAAAGCACGTCATTCGACACATGGTCGACAATTTTCTAGTATGAGATGAAACAACCTAGAATCGGTTAAAGCTGTTGCGAATGCAGACACGAAGAGATTTTTTGTCCTTGGCAAAGCCGAATCTGATTATTCATCTTATAAAAGCAGATTGTTAGGAGAGACGGAAATTCCCCGTTTGCCATAACAGGGAAGTATCCGAGATATGTTTATTTCTTGAATCATCTTCTGTTGGATGTGTATCAGATTAATGTTATCGTTTTGCAATGAATGGAAGAGGATTTTAATTTGTCACTGCATACTCTAGAGGGTAACTCCAACTACATGCGCATTAGAACGACTTCGAGCGTTGATAAAATTTGCTGGAAAAAATGTACTCCGAACAAATGATCATATGCGATGTTTCCAGTTGTCGGTACAATCTTAATGCGCATGCAACAAAAGGTTTGTGAGAAGAAATAAAAACTACTTCGAACATAATTCGTGATCCAATCTCGAATCAAATAGAACTTACTAGTTTGTCCGCTAGATTATCATAGATATGTTAGACGATGAACTCACAGGAAAAACGTCATCTTTTCCCACCTATTCCCAAGTCATGAATGCTTCGGGCGAGTTCGACCATGGGCGTTCCACTGCAGCAACATCCATATGATGGACGTGCCTGTTCCAAAAGTGCATTTTTCCAAGGTTAAGATATTTAGCAGAATATATCATGAATGTATGAAAATGGTCGCATTTCAAAACAAAGTGAAAATTGGGCTTGTTTTGGGGAATCATACCTGCGAAGATGCCGACAGTGATCAGATTTTTGATGGCCATTGTATGATATATCAAGAATTCAGATAGGAAGTGTCCAAAAGCATAGATGAAGGAGAGAAAAGTAGCCGTATAGAGTGGCTTATTATCAAGATTGAATGCACAGAGAAAACAAAGGGTGCAGGTTAAAAGGGTCCAAACTCCAAATGTTCTACCATGAACTTCAGTCACTGCCAGAAAAACAACAGTGCCATCAAAACCATTAGAACTCAGTAATGCAAATGTTTCATATAATCTGTAGAGATACTGCATGAAGTAACTCTTAATCCTTACCGATCTTCCAATGTTTTTGATAAATTCGGAAAAAAGAAAAGCAAACTCATATATAACCTTCGGCCACTTTGCTCTTTTTTGCTTATAATTAGTTTCTCATAAAAAAAGGAATGAGTGCAGTATCCAAAGAACTCACTAGATCTAAAAACAAAGATATGCTCTTTGTACTGCTAATTATTGAACGTTCTACTGATCTTAATCACAAAAATGCATTCAAAAATAGTTTCCACATTAATTCACCATTCATAGTATTAACTTTGCTCTACAAAGATATCATACGTGCTTCAAGAGTAAGGAAAATGAGGCTCAGCCTGACCCCTAATTTTAATCTCCCAGACCAAAAGCTCACTCTTGGGGAGTGTAAATGCCGATATCTACGAATAATAGTTCAGAAACCCCAAAACGAGGCCGTTGCAGCCACAATTTCCAGTAATATGTCGTAGATCTTGCAATCGAAGCATAATTGCAGCCATTAACCTAGTAAGCACGAAGTAGTTGACAGTAAAACCCCAAACGAGCGCAGAGCCACTAATAAACTGAACAGAAATGCAAGAAATAGCAAGGAAAAAGGAAACGCACTGGTAGTGTTTGAGAAGACGGCAAGTCTGAGAGCCCAAATGTCAAAGAAGCCAAACCAGACGGAGGCTAGGCGGAGGGAACCGAGAAGCATGAGCCACAATCCTAACGCCTTCATTGCAGTTCACTCAATCGGAAGACGAAAGCGGTAGGGTGGATCAGGATCCGATCGTCTTCAACAGATCTGTGGACGCGCATAATACCTGGATTATTAAGCATTGACAATTGAATATTGATTGTTTTTTTCTGAAATTGGAACCATAAAACATGCTTTGACTTAGAGCTGTCATTCTTGGCTGGTCGAATCATCAGCCATTGTAGCGAGTCGAGGTTACTCATCCACATATGTGCGCAATTCGATTGCTAAATTGTCATTAATATTAACGTGCGTTATGAAATAATTTTTTTTTTAAATTTTTGGCAGACTCTTATTTTTGAAATTATAAAATTTGAAACCTTGTATAAGTCATCATTGAATAATTAATAAACAATATCAATTTAATAATAACTTGTATATCGATATGGATACACATTACGTACAATTTGATTCGTTTTATTTCGATGATGACGACATTCAAGAAATTAGACACACATCTGCACAAACATTTACATCTTTACCTAGATCTAAAAAATCTAAAACATCGGAAGTTTGAAAATATTTTGAATTAAAAGAAATAAAAATATGAATAAAATTAAAAAAAAATGACACTGTAAATATGGTACAAAATACTATACAGATTAATCTACCTTTAGCAATTTTGAATAACATAATACCTTTTTTTTTTAAAATTAAATATAAATTAAAACTATTTATGTATTTTAGGCTCGTTTGAATCGTTTGTTTAGGCTCGACCAGCTCGGCTCGAATAGGCTCGAAGCTTGCAACGGCTCGAGCTAAAATTTTTGAAAAAAAAACTTGGCATGCTATGCTCGAATAGGTCGATAGGCTCGGCTAAAAAAACTCAATAAGTTCGAAGAGCTAGAAAATTTTTTACTCTGACTCTTCGAGGATGCTCCAATGCCAACTTTAGTTTCTTATCCTTGAAGATGGAGCACCGGCCCTTTCTCCAAATTGGGATTATTGCTCTAGTTTAATAAATAAATTTGAAATTCGATTTTACCGAATGATAAAATCCGGCGAAATAGCCCTAGCCCAACTGGCACGACAACCCGACCCGACTAAATAGTTCATTAGTCGGAGTTGCTGGAAATGAAAACCTAGCGTTAGAAATATCCAACTCCGTCGGAGCCATTATTTTAAGAGTGACGATGGCTCGGCACTGAAATCAGTCAGGAGTCCGGTGAAGAAAACCAGAAGAATTAGCCTAATTCTCTGTAAGTACTCTCCTTTTCATGTTTTACTGACGATTTCCTCTTAAACATTTGGGAATTGCGTCCTACTGAAGTGCTCGATGTCTGAATTTATTTTCCCTTAAAAAAATCTTACCGAGCGTCTTGCTATGAGGTTGTTGAAGATAGTTATTCTGCAAATCTAACTGATGTTACCTCTATAATTTCGTTTTTTAGTTATCATTCATCCCTTCAATCATTGGCCAATCAAACGTATTTCCTCATGCGTCGGAAATGCTCTACTTTTGAATAAAGAGTTAAATGCAATCTTCGGAAGTCCTCTTAAAAGAGTTAAACTTGAATGTTTTGCCTAAATTTGTGGCGCGCTTATCATTGAGCTGATTGAAATGTTCAGCGTATTGCGTTAAACCTAACAATGGCCATTTCTCTTTTTCCCATTTATTCCAAGGTTCTTTAAACAAATTGGCTTAAGAAGCAGCAATGGCTGCTTCAATTACTCCATCTAAGAGGCAACTGACGGTGTCCCATGGAAAAAGAAAGTGGCAAAAGTTGTCAGGCGCTTTTTCTCCAAACCAAATGAACTTTGTTTTACGTTTTCTATGTCCTGTTTCTAAATCGGGAAGCATAATTGGAAAAGGAGGCGCTACTGTCACACAAATTCGTCAAGAAACAGGGGCAAAGGTGAAAATAGAGGACACTATTCCTGGTTGTGATGAAAGAATTGTTACTATAGTTGGCTCTGATCAAGAGGTTGTGGCCAATTCTGAGGATGATGATGAGATGGCTCGTGAAGAAGAAAACATGGAAGAGAAGGATGATGATGTTAATGACACAAAGAAAGACCACGAAAATGAAGATTCTGTTGCAAAGAGTGATACAGCGTCTGTTAAGGGAACATCATCTGTTCAGAGGGCTTTGCTACTTCTTTTTGAGAGGTTAATTCGAGGAGACGTAGATAACGAGGTTGGGAATGGAGAAAGTGAAAATTCATCTGCATGTGTCTTTAGGTTACTGGTGCTTTCCAATCAAATTGGTTGCATTTTGGGTAAAGGTGGCTGTGTAATCAAGCAGATGGCGGCTGAAAGTGGTGCACAGATTAGGATCATTCCCAAGGATAAATTTCCTTCTTGCGCGTCAGGTGCAGGGGAATTGGTTCAGGTTATTTCTCGATTGATTAATCCATAATTATTTGTTTCGGTGTTTATTGTAAATTCTTTTGAATCATGCGCACTGTTGGCCTCAAGAAGGCTAAGATGATCCCTTTTCTATTTTAGTTTTTTTTTTCAACTAGCTTGTGATGCTTATCGTTGGTTTTTATGATGCATCAATGGTTATCTAGGAGTGGAGTCACTACTGAAGGTATCTTTTTCTGCTTCAATGTGTTAATATCTTAGAATTATGGGATTGAAGTATTTTGGTCGTGGGTTTATTACCAGTTAGCACATTTCTACAGATGCATAAATTTTATTATAACTGTTAGGTAAGGACGACAAAATAACTAAGTCTCATTTAAAATGTTGTTTTGCCAAGGAAACCACGAAAGTAGAGTTCTAGAAGAGTTTAATGGCATGGGTGATAATTCCTGTGCCAAAACTCTATATGTCTATTCTTAACATCATTGAAAGGTCTATTGGCTAGTAGATTGTCTGCTTCATTTGTATTGTGCTTGCTGCTTGATTGTTATAATCTATGATCACACCAAATATTGTTGATTGAAAAAAAGAAAATGTAACCATGATGGTAAGTTGAGCCCTTGGGCAAAAAACAGTGTCAAAAAACAGTGTCAGTTTTCTTTATGCTGGAAATAGATGAATGGCCCCCCATGGTTGTTGTGGTCTTGATTTGTAATTTGAATATTAGCTCATATCAAAAGTTTTATTGACACTATTTTCTGTACCAATGCATTGTAACTAAGTTTTCGCATCATACATACAGGTCACCGGTGGAGTCGATGCTGTTAGAAAAGCTGTTAAATCTATTTCTCAGCAGCTCTTGGAGAACCATCGTGATTATGACTCTTCTGCAATCAATATGCCAGAAAAATTGCCCAACTCTAATGCTGAAGCCTATTCCCTAGGCAATCATCTGCAAGGAGCATCTCAGATTGGGTCTAATGATGATGCAGACAGTCAGTCTGCTGATCCCCATATTGCTTCTAAAATTCATGGAAGTAATTCTTCCGACAGAATCAATACTACGCCGGACACGCTTAGCTTTCGATTGTGGTGCCCAGCTGATAGAGTGGGGAGTGTAATTGGAAAAGGAGGAACTATGATTAAAACTTTAAAGCAAGAGACTCACTGTGAGATTAGAGTTTTGGAAGGTGTTCCTGACACCGAGGATCGGGTTATCCTTGTATCTGGAATTGTGGTACGTTTTATTACCTGACCATGATAGTGTAATTTTTTTATCACTTTTTGATAAAAGAGTGTATCATATATTGAAAGAGAACTAGTACGTGAGGATTAGTAATTCTCCTTAGCGTCATTTCTTTTGTTCAATAACTAAGTTATTAGTTAGAGGTTGATTTTTCCAGTTCTGACTCGAAGTCAACAATTGTAGCGTCCAGAAGAAAGAATATCCGCTGTGCAAGATGCCGTTCTTCGTGTACAAAGTAAGATTGTTAAGGCTGTCCCAGATAGCAAGGAGCAGAATGTGATGGCAAGGATTCTAGTTCCTTCCAATCAAATTGGTTGCCTGCTCGGAAAGGGTGGGTCAGTCATAGCAGAAATGAGGAAGTCATCTACTGCGCATATTCGTATAATGGGAAAAGATCAGATTCCAAAGTGTGCTGCTGAAGATGAAGAAGCTGTTCAGGTGATTTTAATATCTATTCTTTCCGTGTACTCATAAACTCTGGAAATTTCTCAGTTGATCTCAGCTGGATGTTTGGATCCAATCATTTTGCATCTTTACTGTGTGCAATGATTTTACGTTAATTTACTTGAGTTTTATATTTTTGTGGACAGATAAATGGAGACTTTGATTCAGTTCAAGAGGCTCTTTTGCAAATAACTACACGGTTGCGACAAAATTTTTTCCGTATTGCATTTCCTTCTATGAAATATTCTTCAAATCCAGCGTTGCTTGATCAAGGTCCTCCATTTCCTTCGTTCATGGGAAGAAGAGAATTGTCACCTCCTGGAGTATTGTCCAACTTTGGCCCTACGTTTGCCAAGTATAATTCTGTTAGCGGCCTAGGCCCATATGGGAGTTTGGGCTCCCACGATGATCGACAGTCTTTTATGCACAATATTCATAGGCCAGGAATTCCTCCTTTCTTGTCTGACAGAAAGCCATGGGGTTCCCGGGTACTGAACTTTGACTTCTCTGCTTTTCATGCTTATCTATGGTGTACTTGTTTCAGTCATTATAATTTATATTTTGAAAATTGACGTAAAATGGGTTCATGTCAAAAGTTTAAAGTTATGAGATTTGCTCTAGAACTATAGAATTAAGCTGATATGAATGTGAGTAACTGATATGAATGCTTGAGAAATGGTATCAACTATCAGGAGCTTATTCTTATGGGATTAACTGTAATGTGAAAATACCTCTTGGTTTATTTCCTGGTACAATTGATTCAAAGCGCTTTTCTGGTACATTTAGTCCTATTCCTGGAATTTCATTGACTCGTGGGCTCTGAAAACCAGAGAGTGGGAAAACATATTGTTTCAAATTTGATGTAGTTTTTGGATTTAATGGTGGACTACTGAATTATGTTAAGTAGCTCTAATGCACTACACTAATTCAACCTCACAATGCAATCGTAGGGATTGGTAGAATACGGTGGCCCATTAGGACTGCCTGATTTTGTGGGTGCTCCTCATAGAAGAATTGGTGGACTTGGAAGGTATTTGATTATACTGCATGGAACTTGATTTCTCCTTGTGAACTCATCCATCAATTACTTATTTCTATTTTATGTATGCAGAGGTAGCCAGTCAGCGATTATCACAAACACCACTGTTGAAGTTGTTGTGCCTCACAATCTTGTTCCTGAAATTTATGGAGAAGATGGTGAATGCTTAAGGCAAATTCGTCAGGTAAGATCTTCATTTTCTAGATTTTTTTTGCTCCTGATTTAAGTGAAATGCATTTTTGGGCTTCAAGTGGTTCCTTTCTTTTTTAATGTCATGCATAAAATAAAATAAAAATGCTTTTTTACTTCAGATTTCAGATGCAAAAATTACAATTACTGAAGCAAAGCCAGGAGCGGTTGAGACTGTCATTATAATTTCTGGAACACCAGAACAAACCCACGCCGCCCAGAGCTTAATTCAAGCATTTGTCATGTGTGGATCTGAGTCAAGTTGATCCATTTTGTCCAGGTACCTCTCCGAGGTTACTTGTGTTCTTTTGGTGTAAAGATTTTAATTTGCAGTTAATAGGGAATGTAGCTTCTAGAAGGATTTATCAGTACAGAGATTTGATAAATCTAGCCTTATCTTTTCCCTTGCTGTTGATGTTAGGACATCTGCATCTTTCTGTGATAGAATGTCTTCTCGCTGTATCCAAACAGCAGCTGTTTCGATGTTCAAATTCGCATCATTTTGGAAAGTCGACTGTAGAGTTTATACTTTCTGAGTTGGTCTCTTGATCTTTTTTTCATTTATTTTTATTTTTGTACTCATACTCATTAACGATTTGCAGCTAATATATAGCCAGGCTTCTCAACCTTTTTAGACAGTAGAATATATGAGTCTAGAGAAATACAAAATAGAAGAAAGAACTTACCCATTTTAGGCAACTTACACTAATAGGATCTATGATATACTATTTGCCAAAGGATTACTGTTACTGGTTTTTGAAGGGTCTATATATGTCTTCACATCTTGAGCTAAGCCTTGAACAGATCCGAGAGTAGCCACAATCGAAACTATCAAGCAGACCCAGCTCAAAATCTTCAGCCATATCCGGGTACTAGAAAATTTTTGTAATTTTGCTTGAACAATATACATCTCTATAGGAAAATATACTGTCAGCGGCCAAAAAGAAGCTGCGCCAAGCAATCCCACAAAGTCATTGAAGGGAAATATCGTGGCTATCACTGCTGTTACTATCACATAAAGTGTCCTCCAAACCAACCTACATAAGTTCAGATAGAACACTCTTCTGCAAGGTACGTCTATCGTGTGGTCTGCAGTAATAAATTTTCTATGAATCCAAACACCTGCTGACCAAAAACCTGGATAAACCTAGATTTATCAAGTTCAATAATTGTAAGGATAAAAACAATCCAAAGTTTGGGTCTAATTAAAACTTAAAATTTGAAATAAATAAGATAAATTCGGCGACAACCCGAGCTGTGCCCACCCGGCCAAAATACTGTATGTTGACTGTCATTGGTTGTGCAAACCAATGACCGTATCTTGACATGGATTGCCGATGAAGTTTAAATTGTTCATTTAAAATTTAAAAGCATGTAATCTTACCATTAGTCCAAAAACTAAATTTATTTTTGTTTTTGCCCTAATTTATTCAAATTATTTTAGTAATGGTAGGAATAGAGAGTGAAGAACAAGACAAAAAACAGTTGACTTCTCGTTACAATTATTAATTTTCCAATCCAATCCAGCCGAACAGAGATCTTCTTTTCAACTAAAATCCCACATTCTCAACACAGCTGGATTGGACGAAGAACATTTATTCTCGGACAAAGATGATTCTTTTTTCTAGCAGCCTCAAAATATGGATCAAAACTACGGAATGACCACACAGTACTCTGTTTTTCACTCTGGTAAAACAGTAGAACAGGAAGCTTCTGTGCACAGTAAAAAAACAAGCTTTTCGAAAAGTGAAAGAGGAGAGATTGAGAAGCAATAGATTAGCTCAAAATGAAGATGGTTTGTTCAGAGTTAAAGTCCAGGCCATCGGAGACAAACAGTCTTAAGGGTCAAAACACACTCTGATGAACACACTAAAGTTAATCAGAATAATGGCATCAGTTTTCTTCGCGTAAGAATCCGAGGAAATGCGCAGTGAAAGATCATTGCACCATATCCAATGTTTGGATTCATAAAACCAGAGTAATACCAATCATGAACTTCAAAAATGAAATCAGGAACATGAACCGTTGCAGAAATCTGTGGGGTCAAGCCTATTTTGTGGGCTTGACCACTTAAGCCCATTAGGGCATTTTAACTTAATTAAAAGGAAAGAGGGAGAGTAGCCTTGAAGAAAAATAGAGAGAAGAGAGAAATAGAAAAGGGTTCGGATTTTTCTAACGCAGAAAAATCGATTTCCGTTTTCTTTATATTCAACCGTTGGATCGGCTTGAAAGTTTGACAGTAGCTTCGTGACACACAGAGGTACGTTCTGAACGGTGAAGATCGTATTTTGTGTTTTCTAAGACTGCCTGTTGGGGTAAAAACGGGACTGCCGTTTTTATCGTCGTTTATCCTCTATCTCTTTATTTGTTGAATCCAAGATTGTTGTTTGATCTTGATGAGTTATTGTAATCCTCTAGTTTGATGATCTAGAGAGAACTTGGTGTACCCATTATTTAACATAGTGGAGGTTTGATTCGGTGGCTCCTCGCCCGTGGTTTTTACCTTCGATTTGGAGGGTTTTCCACGTTAAAATATCGGTGTCTCGTTTTTATTTATTGCTTGATTATTTGCTTGGATTTCATTAATATTGCTGGCTTGTATTTGGTAATCTCATTTAGCACACAAGAACTTGGAGAATTATTTTTCAGGTTAATTATCTGATCGTTTCCCAACAAAATCTTGCCAAACAGTTGAAGATCAAACTAGAAAACACTATTAGCGTAGACTTGGAGGCAAAAATGGACAAAACAGAATGAAAAAGACGTTGATATTAGTCCCCATCGCTCCAATGGGGGGGTTTTCAGTTCTAGCTAAGCAAAAAATCAAACCAATGGAGAGAGAGATTATACAACTGTCATTTTCGATGTTAGACAATCATAAATATACGAAAAAACAAGGAAACATGTACGATGAAGAGTAGTCTGCTTCTCATCCTGCTCGAAATGTCCAAATAAAACTAAAATGAATGAAAATAAATAAAGGGTATTGTTTTTTTCAGTTTGTGGGAGAAAGAGGGAGAAAAAAAACTATCCTAGTTTGTGTTCTCTTGCCTGGCTTCATCCTGTCTGCCGTCGAGCTCGCGAAAAGAGAGGGTTTACAGATAGAAGCTACATTATACTTGTACATCTGAAAATCCCCAAAAATGGCGTTCGATTTTTCAAATGCAGGAAACGGAAGTACCTCTTCGGGAGAGATGGCACCGGGGCCTTGCATGAAACGGAAGAAATAGACCTTTCTTCCACGGCCATAGCAGAAAACAAAGGCAAATACCCAGAAGACTTACAGTCTGTTGAGTAGAGAGAGAGAGAGAGAGAGGCATTCTCTATAACGGCATTTTTGTGAGGACGAAGAGGTTTGTGGAATCGGAGAAGACGCCGTATTGAAGCTTGTCTCACTCTCCGTTGACTTCCCAGTTGAAGGCACGTCGTTTTGCCTGCTTTTTCTCTGCCCCTTCCGTCTTTTCTCTTCTTTATTCCGTATTTTCCATCTTCCTCTGCTCGCACAGCTGTTCCGTTTTGACTTTTGAGCGACGTGGGACGGGTCGGGATCTTTGTCCGATATCCTTTTTAATTAACCCGATTACTTTCTTTGATCAAGATTACTTCTTTACTCAGCTCATTCAATAATGCACAGTTTAAACTAAACCAAACCATGGCGATTCTCTCTAGAAAAATACCATACATAAATTTTGATATTTAAAGATTTAAATCTTTCATGTTGGTGATACGAAGCGTATCTTAGTTACATTCTCACGTAACAAGTTGTTTTAATTTTTTTAATGATGTTTTGCTACTTGAGTTCCATATCAAAATCAACAATGCAATTGAAAATACGTTTGAATTTCATGTCTCTGAATCCTTGATGATCGAGAAGTGATCCTACTCTTGGATTGAAACCTGCGCTTCTTGTTTATGCACAAATGGGGAACACAGATCCGTAGATTCTGGATGAATGTTCAAGATTCTGGACTCATCTTCTATTTCGCGGCGGCAGCATCTTTGCGGATGACGATTCCGACCAGCTTAGATGGGTCGGCTTCTTCAAGCATTTGAACGACACTTCTCATGGTGGGTCTCAGATTTGGAAGCCTGGCAGTGCACAGAATCGCGATTCTCAGCACTTTAATTGCGTCTTCCTTGCACCCTTCTCCGATTCTCGAGTCCACTATACTCAGTACACTCTTTTTCGTCTTCAATTTGCTCGACACCCAGCTCACTATGTCCTTATTTTCTCCGAATTCTGGCTCTATTGCCATTTTCCCGCTCACTAACTCCATTAACACAACTCCAAAGCTGTACACGTCGCTCTTCGCGTTCACTTTGTCCGTGTACCCATATTCTGCGTTGAATCAAACCATTTTGGGCTTCAGACAATGGCGAAAAAAAAACTATGTTTGAAAATTTTCAAATTACTAACCGGGAGCTATGTAGCCGAGGGTTCCGGCGATGACGCCGGTGGAGTCTTTGCCTTCACCGGCATGAACTATCTTGGCCAGCCCGAAATCGGCGATTCTGGGCTTCAAGCATTCATCGAGCAAAATATTGCTGGATTTGACATCTCGGTGAAGAACTGGCTTCTCACAGCCATGGTGCAAGTACTCCAATCCCTTTGCAGCCCCTACTGCAATGGCGTACCTAGTTTCCCAGTCCAGCTCTATCTTCTCGCTCGAATGGAGCTTATCCCACAAGCTTCCTTGCGGTAAATATTCATACACCAGCAAGCTAGAATCCTCGCTCGTTATGCTGCAATACAGCTTCACCACGTTCAGATGTCTTATGGAGCTCAGAGTCTTCACCTCTGCGTCGAATTGCCGTGATTTCGCCGACCGTTTTCCTATCATCGGCGTAGTTGGTCGGCTCTTTCTCAGGCCGTTCTGGTCTGTGTTCCATATGTGTTTCACGGCTAGTTGTTTTCCGTTGCTGAGTGCGACTTTGTATACGTTTCCTGAACCGCCTTTTCCGATCAGATTCTCCTCGGCGACGGCGTCGAGGATCTCGTCCTCCGTGAAGGTTAAGAGATGGAAGGACTTCATGTCCCAAGATCTGTCCTTCAACGATCCGTTTTTGTCCTTCTCGTTCTTGTTTAAGAAAACGAAGAACGTCAGGAGAAGAAGCATTACCACTAAACCCACAGCCAAACATATCAGTAGCGTTCGAACTTCCGACGATATTCCGGAACCGGAGGAACACCTACGGAAATGTCGAATGGAAACACTGCAGAGGCCCGGATTTTCGGCGAAGCTACCGTTGTACGCTTCGATCGACAGAGATTCTGGTATTGGACCCGTTAATCGGTTGTTTGAAAGATCCAACAGGCTAAGCCTGAGAGAGGACAAACTTGGGGGTATTTCGCCGGAAAGTTCGTTCCGGGATAGATTAATCGAGTTCAACGACGGCAATGATCCTAAAGACGACGGAATTTCGCCGGAAAGAAAATTTTGAGCGAAATTTATATCGCTAAGAGCCTGACAAGAACCTATCGTCGAAGGAATTGGGCCAGAAAACTTGTTGTTATACAAGTAGATACTCCCCAGGTGCCCTAGTTCGCCGATTGTCGCCGGAATTTCTCCAGAAAACTGATTGTCCTTCAGGTCAATCGCAACCAAAGACGAAGCTTTCGCAATCTCTTTTGGCAATTGGCCGGACAATCGATTGCTTCCAACGCATAATTGCCAGAGAGAAGCTGCGTTCTGGATATCGGCAGTAATTGTACCTTCCAATTGATTAAACGCGACGTCGATGATATTGACCTTCGGCAATCCCCAGATACCGGCCGGGACGACGCCGGAAAGTGAGTTGTTGCTCACTCTGAATCTGAGAAGAGAGGAGCAATTAGCGTAGGTGGCCGGGATTTCCCCGGTGAAATTGTTCTGAAGCATGAGAAGCTGCTTCATCGTCCCCCCTTTGCACATATCAACCGGAATTGGGCCCGTCAGAAAATTCTCAGACACGTCGATGAAAATGAAGTTAGACCAAGAACCAAGGGACGGAGGAAGGTAACCTGTCAACTGATTTTTATACAGCGAAAGGTTCGTCAGCCGCTTAAATTTGCCAAACTCAGATGGTATTTCGCCGGAGAAACTATTCTCGAAAAGTTGCAGAGACACCAGAGTAGTCAGAAAACTCAACTCGAACAGATCACCTTCAAGAAAATTCGTCGAAGCGTCAAAGTTCTCAATAGCCGTGAGGTTTCTCAATCCTACTGGAAGAGTTCCGTTCAACTGATTGTCGTAAAGATCGAGCTGCCATAGATTCCGGAGCTTGCCGATCTCCGCCGGTATTTTCCCATTCAGAAAATTGCCGGTGAGCTCCAAATTAACGAGTTTAGTAAGATTTCCGATGGCCGGAGGAATTTGGCCCTCGATTGAACAATTCGACATGTATAGCCAATTTAGATTATACAGATTAACCACCTCAATCGGGAACGGAGTTCTATCAAAATTGTTGTCTCCAACACTCAACCGGATCAAACCGGTCATGTTCCCGATAGATTTCCACGGGAACTTGCCGGAAAACCCACTATTATTCAAATACAGATAACGCATTCCGCTAAGCGACGATATGTCCGGCAGTGAACCAGAGAAGAAATTGTTTCCCAGGTCCAAATATTGCAATTTAACACAATTGTTCAAATCCTCCATGATTTCTCCATGCAAATAGTTGAAACCAAAAGCAAGCTTCTCCAACGATGGAAGCTGACATATTGAATCGAGAGGAAGAGCTCCACTCAGGTTCCGATTAGAAAGTTCAATCTCTGCAACAGAACCTTCCGAATTGCAAGTAACTCCAGAAAATTTACAGACAGCGGCGCCGGGTTTCCATGACTGGAAAGTTTCGAAGCCAGAGCTTGGCAGCGCGGACTTCAGCTCAAGCAGGATTTGAAGCTCGTCGGATCTAATCCCACATATTAACGAGAAAATAAAGAGAGAGAAGATAGGCACCGCCGGCGACATGCCGTGAAATTAATTTCTCGCCGGAGAAGAAGACCTCCTTTCCCTTTTCTGGTCTTCGAAACTTGAAAGAGGGACGAAGCTTAGACCACTGGGTTCATGTTCATCATATCATGGTTTGAAATCGCAGGCGTCCACACAAACACCTGTTCCACTTGTCTTCTCCAAACCTAATAATTTAATGCAGTCGAGAAACCAGGGAGAAGAAAGAGAATAAGAATATAATGCATTCTGTAATGATTTAAACATACATTTCATAACACCCAAAAAATAGATAGCAGTCTCAGACACCTGTCAATCATTGATTGGTCAATATATTATCAGTGGCCCATATTCAATTGAAAAATGAATATGTTGTTTAAAAAGGTGGTATGGATAGACATATCCCAGGATCTACTTCGAAATATATTAACTGCATAAATTATTTAATAAAAATATTTAAATAGTTAGTTTAAAATGTCAGCTTCTCCGGCAGTCTTAAAGTCAAGGAGCGATTCGGCGACTGAGATCGACGTCCTAAAGTCGACAATACAAAGTTGGGGACTTCCGTTGTTGGAAGCTGCGATCTTGTCGATGCGTCGTTTTCATAAAACGAAACTGCTGCGCAACAGCGAGCTATCGTTCGGGTGTGAAAGTTTCCAAACTTAGAGCCGCCGAAGCTGACTTTTTAACTTGTATCACCGCCTTGAATTAAAAACGTGACAGTTTGAGCTCTGTAAATTGGGTCTTCAACTTCACTGATTAGCATTTTGGATTTCAACAACTGTTCTCCCTTTTTTGACTTTGTAAGTAGAAAAGCTCGACCCGTTTTTCTCCCTTCGATTGCCTAGGTGTCGGGCTCTTGGTACCGATCATGACTCATGCGTCTAAGGACGAGATAAATGCCACGCATACAAATCATACCCGTTGAAAATAAGACCCAGGGCCGGCCCACTCGATAAGCACTGTCAGGGTTTTTAAAACCCAAGGTTTGTTTAATTAATTATTAAAACTTCTGCTTTTTATTCTTAATAAAATATAATAAAGTGGGGGATCTTTGTTTTCCTGATGGATAATGCTGGCAAACGTTGCTCGTTACTGTAGCCGCTCGAGCAAAAGTTCGATCCGAGTTCGAGAGTGCAGCTCGTTCGAGCTGACTCGGTTGGCTCGGACTACTTGTAGTGCGGTCGACACTTAGTATACACGCGGTCGACACTTAATGCATATGTAAATTTGGATGGCTGACCGCAAAATAAGGTGTCGACCGCTATACGTTCCAGAACGTTTTTAAGTGTCGACCGCTAATTAAATGCCGACCGCAATACGCATGATTGTTGTGAAAGTGTCGACCGCGTAGAAAAAAGAGTCGACCGGTAGTTGTAAAAAGGTCGACCGTTTTTATAAAGAGGGGCAACCGTTATAATGTAACGGCTATAACTTCTATAAGCAACGGTAACGTAAGGTCGACCGTTTTAAAACTGAAGGTCGACCGCATGTAACTGTTATGCGTGAATTCTATAAATTGTAGAGGTTAGCTGATAATTTTTTTACGGACGATACCCCTAAGGAGTATGTTCGTTCTTTTGTACTCTTTTCGAACAATTAAACAACTTTTTGTAACATATTTTATTTTTTAATGGCACAATGAATGCTTTCAGTGTTTCTATTTCGATTCGTAAAATGCATGAGTATTAATGGTTAACTCTTTTGCGAATTGATTTCAAATTGGATGCTTTCAGTGTTTCTATTTCGATTCGTAAAAGACACGTTGCATGATGTTGATTCTATGTTTCGAACTTTCGATGCTATTGTCTTCGAGTTTCTTTGAGATATTTATTCGATGTATTGTTTTCGTGTTTCTTTTGCGTAATGGGGGCGATACATACAAATGTTATCATGCAAATTTTTTTTTTGGCTTGAAGAAAACAATATGCATAAATTGGTCATTACATAATATCGAATAAGTTATACAACTTCAATATACGAATTTTTTTTTTCTTGTTTGGCTCGTTTGGCTCGGCTCGCTCGTTTAGGCTCGAGGCTCGCGAGCCGGCTCGAGATAAATTTTTTTAAAAAAAGCTCGACAGGGTCGAAAGGTTTGGCTCGTCCGACTCGAGCCGGCTCGATTGCTAGCTCTACTGGACAAAGAGGTTTGGCTTGTATTTTGTCTGTAGTGATTTCGATAATTACGAGGTTGATCATCTAATTGAACTTGTGTCCCCTTCAACAGATCGTTGAAATTGAGAAGAGATAAATTAGGAGAATCAACCGGGGGAGAAGAAATAAGCGTTATGAGGCTTACTTTCTACTTTCTTATCACATTGGAATAAAAAGCATATATTAGTGAATGTTTTGTCACACCCCATGTCTCTCCTCAATTCTCCACTTCCGCATCATGTTTCCTCAACTACCCGATTGTTCGGCTTTTTCTTTTTCCTTATTATCTTCCCAAGGATCGAAATCATGTGATAAAGCACGACACTAATGGGCACATGAGCACGGCTAGCCAGAGCGGCCTAGGTTGTTGATCCTCTTCGTTGGTGACAGGAAATTTCCCGGCTTGAATTGCCACGAATGGGCCTTGGTCGACTACTAATAGGAGTTAATTGCCACCCTAATTGGTTTTGGGCCTGGTCCTAGTAAGTTAATGGGCTTCCAGGCCAGTTGTCTCTCGTCTCCTCACTTTTTTTCTTTTTAGTCTGTTTCCGGGCCCAACCAATGTTCTTCACCCGCTTTGCTTTGAAAAATATTTCTTTATTTGTATATAAAAATGAATATATTAATCTACGTGTCGCGTCCTCGCTTGTTCATGCCTCCACGTCGACGGTCTATAACAATTTGAAGGAATCATGTCGTTTTGTCTCTTCATTCGGACCTTAAAATGATTTATCTATGTATTAGTTGGTAGTTAATGCAATAAATAAATGACGTTTGATAATTATCGGGACAAGAAAATAGAAATGGCGCGGTTGCTCACTGGAGCTGCTGAGGGATGCTGGTAGGTTGTCATTAGCTCGTGAAAACGACGTCGTTTGGTTTGTTGCGAGGGGAATGGCAGTTGAGCGGAGTCTCTGTAGATGACGAGCATCTTCAATCTTTGCCCCTGATGCCACCCAAATTTGTTGCCAGGCCTGTCTCAGTTCCTCGACTTTTTCTAATCCTGCAATCTTAAAATAGCGAGGGTAATTCTGGAAATGTAACAACAATCTCTCTCTTCGTTTGCTTTACGAGAGTTTCTCTCACTTTGTAACGCAGTCCGGTTGAACAGGGCGGCCCTCCTTTCCATGCCGGAGATACCATTTTCCTGATTTTAGGAGCTTCGTCGGAGGTTGATAGAGGAAGAGTGATTTTCTACTGTTGTTTTCGTTCCAGGGGAGGAGTAAGATGGCGAATCCTCAGGCCCCGGGGCATCGGAGAGGCAGGGCAGCTCAGACGCATCTCCCTGTCGTCCGTGGTAGGGTTCCGTTGAAAAAGTTACTCCGCGTGGCATCTGTGGCTTGTGGAATTCAATTCGGATGGGCTCTCCAGCTCTCGCTTCTGACCCCCTACGTGCAGCAGCTCGGAATTCCTCACGCATGGGCTAGTGTTATTTGGCTTTGCGGGCCTCTCTCGGGGCTTTTGGTTCAGCCGCTGGTCGGACACTTGAGCGACCGGTGCACAAGTCGATTTGGCCGGCGGAGGCCTTTCATTGCCGCCGGAGCGGTGGCGATTATCATCGCTGTTTTGGTAATCGGACATTCGGCGGATATCGGATGGTTGATTGGTGATAGAGGTAAGGTTAGGCCTGCTGCGATTGCTACCTTTGTCCTCGGGTTTTGGATCCTTGATGTTGCCAATAACATGACGCAAGGACCTTGCAGGGCCCTACTCGCTGATCTTACCGGTGAGCTTTTGGCCTCTTGTTTTTTTTGTAGTATATTTCGTTTCTCAAAAAATAAATTGTTGTGGGATCATACGATTAATCATGCCTACACGTCGGAACTCTTCAAAATTCTGCACGCAATTTAAGGGATTTGCACGAGTGATCTTTCAGACATTTTCTGATGTTCATGATCTGTGAAAAATGATTTATCCCTGATCGCTTGGGAGACTCCAATAAATACAGCCTTATCCTCGTAGAACTCTTCTTTTCTATATGGCTTCAGCCAGTCAGTTTATGCTCTAGTGTCCTCCATTATTTTTTGAAGCATGTTCACTTAAGATCATTTCTATATGATTAATGGTCAGATATGAAATATATATAGATACCAAGTTTTTTTTTTTGCTAAAATTTGTTTCTGTTTAGGAAATGATCATCGGAGGACCCGGGTGGCTAATGCCTATTTTTCTCTCTTTATGGCTGTTGGCAATATTCTTGGTTTTGCTGCTGGATCCTACAGTAAATGGTTCAAGATTTTCCCCTTTACTCTTACATCAGCATGTAACGCAAGTTGTGCCAATCTCAAGGCAGCTTTTTATCTTGATGTTGTGTTCGTGGCATTCACGACATATCTGAGCATTTCTGCAGCTCAAGAATCAACTTTCACTCCGAGTGAGGGAGCTTCTTTAGTTGGCGGAGAAAGGTCGGAACAGACGAGCAATTCGCAAGAAGCTTTCATGTGGGAGCTTTTTGGCACATTTAGATACTTCTCAGGGTCCATATGGATCATTTTGTTGGTCACGGCGCTGACCTGGATTGGTTGGTTTCCTTTTCTTCTCTTTGATACTGATTGGATGGGTAGAGAGATTTTTGGAGGTGAGCCAAATGAAGGGCTGAGTTACGATACTGGCGTTAGAGTTGGTGCACTTGGTCTGATGTTAAACTCGGTTGTTCTTGGATTAACTTCATTGCTCATGGAGAAGCTCTGCAGAAAGTGGGGGGCGGGTATTGTGTGGGGGTCATCAAACATCATCATGGCTCTTTGCTTTCTTGCAATGCTTGTTGTTACATTTATGGCAAAGAGGATCAAGAATGTTGCTGATCAGCCACCTCCAGATGGTATTGTGGCGGCTGCTCTGATCATTTTTTCCATTCTGGGTATTCCATTGGCAGTAAGTGTGATGTGATGCTTGACAATCTGTTCTTTCTCTAAACATGTAGCAGACTCGTAATATTATGACCCATTATCATTTGATTGATGTGGTGGATTGACTTATTGCAGATCACTTACAGTGTTCCTTATGCCCTGATTTCAACACATATTGGTTCCCTCGGACTAGGACAAGGTAGGGGTTAAGTCAACAAGTTTTCCTTTGTAGATATTGCACAAAATGGCTTGTGTTGATGTCCCATTTTCAGGATTATGCATGGGAGTGCTGAATCTAGCGATAGTAATTCCACAGGTAAACTTGGTCATCCAATCCCAGATGTACCCTTACAAACTTCCTTGACGTTTGTAACTCTAGATTGGAACATGGTTTCATAACAAGGACTGTTACTTCTACTCTAGCACCTTCATTTAAATTCGATTATTTGCTGGTTTAGTGGCTGTATTAGTTTTTGCTCTTAAAGTACCCTTTAGGGGGTATAATCATGAAAGCATGAAAGTAGGCATAATTTGTATGCAGTGAAAATACATTGCCCTCTGCCAAATCAATTGGAAATTTGTTTCGATATCAATTAAAGTATGAGAAATAGCTGATTATTACTCTAATGTTCAATTCATTGCAACCATTATCTTAAAAATTATAGGAAAAACTACTACTCTATTCAGGATTTCATCCCTGATTTTAGTCTAAGGGCAACAAGATAGATGATGCATTTTGTATGCATTCAATGATTATTTAAATTACTACTCTCTAACTCTTGGCTAATGCATCTTCCATGTAATTTTCTCGTGTTATTTAAGGTAATAGTGTCCCTAGGAAGTGGACCATGGGATCAGCTGTTTGGTGGTGGAAACTCGCCAGCCTTTGCCGTGGCAGCCGTTGCAGCATTTGCTAGTGGCATTGTGGCCATATTGGTTATCCCTAAATCCGGTGCCCGGAAAGTCAGAGCACACACTTGAGGTACTCACTTTTTTTTAATTCTCTCTTTTTTATCCAACAACTCAGAGAAATGTAAAACTGGTATCAGGAAATCAAAAGCAAACATGATAATTTCAACGTGTATTATCTTCTGCAAGTTATTTATTGCAGAAAATTACAGATAGTTTGGACTGTCTTCCTCATCAACTTCATCATTTTGGACAAAGATATGTGTAAGGCATAACCTTACATGAAATAGAGCAAGTTAAGAGAATTTCTTGAGCTAGTTTTTATCTTTGGAAAATAGTTTTATATGAAAAATCATCTTCTTGAGATGCTACTATTTTCCACGAGTAGGTTTTCCGGGGAGAAAGGATAATATTTCTAGCAGATTTCTTTCTCGGACTCATGTACTCTGTTTCAAAGAATAACGTTGGATTTATTTTTTTATTGTACATTTTTAGAATCCATGTCGATTTATCAAATCGTGATTAGTATAATAAATTCATAAGATCAAATGTTCTTTGAAATTTAGAACTAGCAGTGATGGTGCTAAATGAATTCCGCTCCAGCCTCCTTTATCTAAACCGCATTGCAGCATAGGGAGTGGTAAGAGTACTAATTGTTTCTTGTTGGTTTTAAAGACAATCAGAATGAATCGATGAGTTCCCGACCCGAACTGAACATATTTCGGTTATGGTATGATCCGGTTGATTTTTATTTTAAATTACATTGCGTTAAATTTAATACATTTAAAATATTCGGGTTGTTCTAAAAAATCGAAGTGTACAGGAACTCGAATTAGAAAACTAAGCTGAGGTTGAATCAACTTTTGAAAAAATGATCAAACATGATTGGATTATTGACCGAGTAGTGGCCTGCCTGGGAGGTGAAAATCCTAATCGTACGATGTAGCCCTATTTCTTGAGTATGAAAAGGTGTCAGGGCCGGATTGACCACGTGTTTGTATTCTAGTGGCTGAATACACGCAATGCGTTGCCCAAATCTGACCGTCTTACGCATCCTTCCGAACGCCGCGGCAAATTCCCACCTAGATCTCGCCCGCTTCCTTCTAAAACTCCCTCCCTGATTTCAGCCGGCGCCCTTGCATCGGTCTCTCCCCGACTACTTCCTATTATTTCTTCTCTTCCGATTTCTTAATAGCCGGAGCTATGATCTGATTCTTTCTTCCTCCTGATTTCGCTCGATTTGCAGCGGTCTGACGTATGAGCTCCAGCGGGATTAGTTTCTCTCGGTTCTGTTCGATCTTTTCGCGATTTTTTCCTTAATGCTTTGGCTATGATATATGGCATCTATTCGGAGGAGTCAACCGCCGGCGTATTTTGATAGGAGTATTCAGGGTGGAGGAATTCAGCTTCCGGTGTCTTCTCCCACTCATAAATTTATTTCTAGTGCGAAATACTCTTCACCGTTATCGTCTTTTCCTGCATTCGCTGTCGGCGCTCGGAGGTTTCTCGTAGGAGCCTTACTGCAGAAATATCCGCCAAGAAAAGGTCATGGATGGCGGAGAGCTTTTTATAGGTGCTGCTTATGTTTTATGGTTGGTCTATTGCTAGGTCTTATGCCCTTTGGCCATGTGAACGACGATATTCGGAGCCATGACTTCTCGTTTGAGATCAAACCTTCACAGGTTAACTCGCAATTTGACCGGGAAAGTGATGATCGCATAGTTAGGCAAGAGGTTTCGCTTGTTGATTCGGTAAATTTATTTGTTGAACCGCCTGGGCAAGTGAATTGGAGCTCTGATTCTGTACCAAGGAAGCAGTTAGTTGTGATAACGCCTACATATAATCGAGCTTTTCAAGCTTATTTCTTAAACAGATTGAGTCAGACGCTTAGGCTCGTTCATCCTCCTTTACTTTGGATCGTAGTGGAAATGCATCAGGCATCAATGGAGACGGCTGACATATTGAGGAAAACGGGAGTTATGTACCGGCATTTAGTGTGCACTAAGAACATGACCAATTTAAAGGATAGAGGAGTTCATCAACGAAATACAGCACTAGAGTACATCGAACACCATAAACTTGACGCCATTGTTTACTTTGCAGACGATGACAATATATATTCCATTGAATTGTTTGAGAGCTTGAGAAGCGTTAGGTAATTGACCTTACTCCTGCTGCTTGTGGATTTTTGTCTTCTTGAATCATGTGTGTTTCGTAGTTTCACTTATTATTAATTATCCACAACTTTTTATGATTTGTTAACTTCCACCTCTACACTGTAGTCAATGTTTATTTCTAGCTCTTGGTCGTTTATTTTCCTGGATATCCTTTTTCCTTTTTGGATAAATCGATGTTCAGCTATTTTAAATGTTCAAACGTGATTTATATCACAAATATAACTTGTATATCTCCTAGCCCTCTCTTGAACCATTTTCTGTCTCATCAGATATTCTTACATTAAAATCAGAGTACTCCACTCTAGGCTTGAGTTTTTCTGACTTCATCTACGCATCTATGCTATTATGAATATTGTTATAACTATGCCATCTGTTTTTTTATGCCTTGGTGGCTGGGTTGTTCAATTTCTTTGCCTGGAATTTGGAATATCCACCATTAAGCCCTCCAAGTGCTTATCAGTGAATAAACATTTTTCTTCCAGCTGCTTAAAATATGTCCTTTTGCATATGTTTCGTGAGGGTTCTAAAGACAAATAGGACAAAGTTAGAGAACATTTAAGTGTCCTGGTGTCTTTAAATACTTTCAAATTACATTGTGGGTACGTGTATGTGTTTAGGAATTTGAATTTATCGTTATTAACGTTTTTCATACTTAGGTTTTGGGTGTTTGAGAATAAAGGTGACAGTGGTTTTTTATTAATAACCAATGTTATTTCAATGCAACCCTAATTTTTGTTGCATGTTTATTAACTCTCCTGCCTGGTTTATTTTTATTTCAGCCGATTAGGAACCTGGCCTGTTGCTATGCTTGCACAAAATAAAAACAAGGCCATCTTAGAAGGTGCTGTGTGCAATGGTAGTCAAGTTCTTGGATGGCACACAAATGAGAAAAGCAAAAGACTACGGAGGTTTCATGTTGATATGTCTGGCTTTGCCTTCAACAGCACAATTTTATGGGATCCAAAGAGGTGGAAACGCCCTAACTCTCCACCAATTCAACAGTTAGACACTGTGAAGGAGGGCTTCCAAGTATGTGCATCAAAATTGAATTTTCCGTAACTTCATTCTCTTTTCAATTTAAATCACTTTTTGACATCCTCACTGGATAACTTTTTGCAGGAGACTACATTCCTGGCGCAGTTGGTTGACGATGAAAGTCAAATGGAAGGTACTCCACAGGGTTGTTCAAGGGTAATGAATTGGCATCTTCATTTGGAATCTCCAAACCTTATTTATCCCAAAGGATGGCTGTTGCAGAAAAACCTTGATTGTATTTTGCCTATCAAGTAATCCCTTCTAATCACTGATGTGATTAGTTTGTGCATAGGAACCCACACAGGTTTTTTTTCTTTTCCCTCTTCGCTTACTAGTTTGCTAATCCTTTAATGCGTCAAAAATAATCTCAATTTCAACATGTTCTACTCGTCTCGGCACAGACTAACATGAAAAACTTAGAAACTTGTCTCTAATTGCTTTGTTAGATATTTACTAACCATGAGTGATGTACAGGACTAGGAACATGCCTCCTCTCGATCCAATCAGTTACCCGCTCCTCATTTGGTGATGGGTTATGCTGAAATACATCTCCCAATTTTAACTGTTGGCGTGAGTCCCTCGCTCAACTTAAAAGGATGAAGATTAAGGATTTATATGATGAGATTTGGTTTTGGAATTTTGTAATGTATTTCGGGTCTTTAGTCTGTTGCTTTACATTTTCATAGTAGACTCGCAGATCGACAGAAAAAATCCCTCCAAGAAGTGTTGTGGGGATAATTACCAGGCACGAGATTAGGTATGTTTTAATCCCCAATGCTAAAAGTCCTGCAACTATTTTTGTATTTTCATCTCCAACACAATGATGGATAATTTATCCAATGTTGTACCATCTAACATTTCATAATTCTTTTTTCAAATTATACTCGGCAATATTAACTGATTGCAAGAGAAACACAATTTCTCCTCACCCTAAATGACGGTATATATATCCAACATAAGTCTAAATAAAAATTGCACCTATAATTGCACCAAGTCAGCTCAAATTGGCAGAAGATGAGCAGAAATCAATTTTGCGTGATGAAGATAACTATTATTGTCCGCAAAAAATTACAATAAACGTCAATGGAGCTTTTGCTTATTGGTCGAGAAAGCGATGTGCGGGGAGAAGAGGGGCAGGGCCTGGGTCATCTCCCAAGCAAATGACGGACACCTCCCAGCCAATGCACTAACTTTCATCATCAAGGCTCTCAATTAGCCAGTCAGCTCGGTAACCAAACTGCAATAAGATCAACATCATTCTTCTGGTGACCAGAACCAGCTTTAGTTCCCCCATTAGCTCCAGTTAGAAACCAAATACGGTCATTTTTTTGTTTTCCAAGATCCAATAATTTGTCACATCAGCGTCGACCCACGAACTGATGAATTTGTATCCGGAGAATACAAAGACGATGAATGTGGTTGCTGGTTGTGCACTTCCTTCTGAAAACCGAGAACTGCAAGTGTTGCTCTGGCAAAATGGGAGATATAATAGGTAATGAGAAATGACAGTTTTCCAGCACTTCTTTTTCACATTCTTAGAAAAAATGGAGATAGAATATTATCTTTTATTTACAAGTAATCATGATTTGTGTTAATAAATATATGTACAAGAAGATGAACCAAAGAAAATCAATATAAAACCCCACTTTCTTTCCTACTTTTATAGGTATAAGCTAGAGCTCCACTGCCGCAAAGAAAATACATTTGGACAAAAAAGAGGATAGACGGGGGATGATACTACCAGATAGAAAAAAAAATCTGTACCTAGACAGTGAAGATTTGATGCTTGGCTGACTTGCATACGCAGCAAGTGAACTTCTATGGTTAGGATACTTGTTCAAAGCATTTTCAAGCTGCGCCGGAGGTAACTGCAAGCAGCAAACAGAATGAAGATGCTCTATGACCAAAAAAAAAACCAATCAGTCCAAGCAAAAACGCGACATATTGATACCTGTAACAAGACTTGGAAAGAATGAGGTTGTGTCTGGAATGCACATTTCAAGAAACCAAACCACAACTTTGGCATTCGCCAAACCTGCAATGAAATAAGCATCAAAACATGAGTTGATTGAAACAGTTACGTCTAAATTCAAAATTTTTGTTCCAGATTCATGTATATTTACCTGTTTATTGACAAGTTTTGAAAGTATTTCCATGACGAAATCAACCTGAAAAGAGTAAACATGGAAAACAAATCTTCAATTACACATTTGAAGGAGGAAGAACGCTTTGAGTCCACTAGTTCAAAAGTTGAACGACCTGCGTATCAATCAGAATTATATCGCACAATTCCGTATTACAAACTACCACACAGCACAAGTTAATGAAGATTCTAAATTTCAAAACCCAGATTATTCATGATTGAAGATTTTACCAGAGCAGGAAATGCATCAATTGCCTGAATCACAGTTCTCATAAAGAGCAGCGGCAGAGGAGTTTGATCAACCTATCAAGTACAATAACTCAATACAAGAATTCAAACAAATCACATAAGACCACCAATATGAGGTGTTATTTGCATTTACTATACCATTTGGTTCAAGGCTTTCGCCAAGACCTGCTGAGTGAAAACTGTCCTTTGCTCAAAACAAGCCGAACACGCATCAGTTATCTGAAAAGATGAAAGAAAGAGAAATGATACAACCATTAAATATGAAAAAGGACAAGGAAAGCTAACTGCAAGTTCTATGCTCAGCACTCAACATGATGTCATCATCAATTAATATCAAAGCTAATAAATGCTTTAACCAATATCTAAATTATACTACCATCAAGGCTGATCAACAAATCTTCAATTTGCAGACTATTTCGTTAAAGAAAGTTCCAAACCTTACTCAGTGACAAAACCAACTATATTAAATAAAAAGCGATGACAAACCTTTTTAAGTGCAATACCATCCTTTTCAGGTATGATAGCATGGATGGCAACCAATACTTCGGCAGGTGTTAATGCAGGACCAGTATGAGCCGAACCCTACAAGGAATTGAAAAAAAATTCTTCACCAAGTTTCATGGAACATATGTAACTGGATATCACATAATTGCTTGTCTAGAGAAAAACATTAATATAAATTATATGAAGTAAATAGTTAGGGGGAAAATGAGTAGGTACTGAAATAGTAAGATTTCCTTCAGCAAAACAAATTAATTTTCCGTTAAATCTGATGAAACATGTTTAATCCCATTGATATGTCAAATCTCATGACCTTTGCTTTAAAGAGATCTAAATCATATATCCTTTGAATTGGAAAAAAACATTTTGTGATTGGTGAGTTTTTTTCCTTTTTTTTTCTTTCATGGCAATACCAGCATAAACTCTTACCATCTATTTCCATCAACAAGCAGAATAGGAATTTCAGTCCTAATCATGTAAAGTGGGATTCTTGTTCAAGGGCACCATAATGAAATGAAAGATATCGGTCCTAGGTGAGGATTGCTAGGTGATTATCGCAGAAAAAAAAAATGTCATTGATGAGCAGATGAACGATGAAGCCCATTTAGATACTACAAAGTCCAACCACGTCTCATTCTAATTCTATTTTTACTACAAGTGAAATCTCAAATTAAAAAGAAAAAAAAGAAGAAAATACATCCTTCTTATATACCTGTAGTATGTGAGCTAATGCTGTCTGGAACTTCTCCAATGGAAGATCTAGGAGTCTAGGGAAAATAGGCAGTACCTGACATGGCACAAGAATTTAAAGTAGAAACATTCAATAACTATTAAATAGCAATGTATACGATTTCTGAAGAGAAGGAAAGTAAGAATTGGTGGGGAACAAAATTCTGGAGAAATTTTAAGTTAATGTTATGTTCTTGAATTGAATGTCCTCACAAAAATGTGTTAGTCTATGGATGCATATCAAATTGATATAAGAGCATTGTTCCCAATGGCATACAAGTAAGTGAAAAAACCACCCTGAATCTGAAGAGACAGCAGACAAGAATCAAGATCATCTAATACTTTCTAATTTCCATACAAAACAAAACTATTCTGTCACCAAAAATGAACTACATCAGATATCTTGCCTTTACTAATTTTTTAAATTTCCAAACAAAATTATCCTAAGAGATTAGCAACCACAGAACAAAGTTTTAGAGGCTATGGGTCTTCTGATTGTATAAAAGAGGTTTTCTTGCTCCGTTTTACTAAAAAAAAGGGACTTTTCTTAGTTATTCCTCTCATATTATGTCATTTACTGATGAAAAAAAATAAAAAGCTAATGTTGCATATGAATGAAAAGGATAAGAAGAAAAACCTCAGTTTTAGAAAGAGAGGAAAGCATAGGGATGAGAATTGTCACATCCTGCAAAAGAATATTAGCGCTAAGGAACAAGATAGATTGAAGTCTTCTGAGAACAATACAAACTTTGATGTCAACGAACCTTCAGTTTAGTCTCATATAAATGTTTCACAGTAGCAATTAATTCAGTTGATGGAGTCATCTCTTGAGTCAATATTTGCAACACCTTCCGAGTAAAAAGATAACCATCAACATTTTATTCAAGAAAATTATAAAAGGGAAGAAAGTCTCAAATCTTCAAAAACTAGGTAAAGAAACCAACCAGTGTTAAAAGATGTTCACTTCCTTGCGGAGGATCTGATATTACTCCAAGCAATTCGGAGTAAGATGAACCTAGGGCCCTAATGAGAATAGGAATATGCCGATGTACAGCCTGCATCATCCCAATTTAGGCACACTCAATGATTTGTCTCATGACCAGCAACATTCTATCAAACTTAGAATTGAAGGGATGAGTATAGGGGTTCAAATAGTCCATAGTTTTCCATAGGTTGAAAATTTTCAGATGTGATTTTAAAACCAGCACTATTATCAAGAACCAATTCTCTATAAATAGCCAAACCCAAAACTAAAAACAGCTGATTTGTATGGATGAAGATCTCAACATTCTTCAATTTGAACTTTCACAATTTTGCATAAGGATGGTCAATGAAACAAATGAAAAGACACCTGCTTTACAGCTTTAGGAAATCGCCCATATGTTTGAAATACCAATTGAAGTAGAGTAGGTTTCTGCAAGAAATGAAAACTATCTGAATGTTTAACCACCCTTAATAGTGAGGAGAAAAGTAAACAAGGAGACCAAGAAATCAATTAACCTTTATGCATAAAGCAAAAAATAGAGAGACTAGTCTTTGAGCCTCTGACAATGTTGAGGATGAACTGCCTTGAGTTTGAGACATAGTTTGTGAGCTCCTTATGGTTTCATTTTCAGAAGTTCCAGGCTTTGCACCTTCAGCACCACTGATGGATGTTTCCTGGCTTTCAACCTATAAAACAAATATTTCAAAAAGTCAGTAAATAAATCTATAAAAAAAATGAAGAAACTTCCTCCATGTGTTTTAAGGGAATCATTGTCCAATGAGCTTCTCCGAGCAGAAGTTACACGAGTTATGGGAAGGTGGACAAGCAGCAAAAATCTATATACATTCACACCTAGAAGGCTAAAAAGAAAGCAGAGCTTCTTGTACAACTCAACCATCTTAATTAAAGACAGCCAAAACTGACTCAAAACTGGCAAGGTAGAAGAGCACATCACATAGTCCTTCCTAACTATCACCTCATTTAAAGAATTGTATGGGTAGATGAGCGAATGAGGTGCATAACTAAACTTCACAAACTAATGTCTTTCCTTTATGCATTATAAGACTTTGTTTACCAGATAGCAAGGAAGAAAGAGCACACTAATGAAATGGAAAAAAAATCTACAGACGCAGAGAGAGAAAAAAATACCTTCACTTCAGCATCCACGGCTGACAACAACATGTCTGTAGCGTATTTCTCAATATTTTCGGAAACATAACTAAGCTGGTAGAGTTTGTTTGCCACCTAATTAAAACAAACAAAATATAAGCTGATACAGCATTCTGACACAACAATATTACAGTTCCCTACAGAAATATAAGCATAGATGCCAATGAACATTAATCAAAAGTGTGCGGACCATACCAACCGGATTGCTGTTGATCGTATCTCATCTTGTGAATGAACGGCACACTGCAAAAACACATGAAAAACTCTTACAGTAATAAGAAAAATCAAGTCTAAAAGGAACTTCCAAATACAAAGTCAACAGTTGACTCATACAAATCCACACAAGTAGTTGCTTAATTAATGATGTAATATTTCCACAACTCACAATGTTTAGATATTACTGTCTTCAAAAGACTGGGTCACGAATTATAATAGATTGTTTTCAAGTCTTTTTATATAACAAAATCAAATTACTTTTGGAACTATCTTGCCTGACAAAAGCATTATTTTTTCAGACATTTAAAATGGTTGTTTTACACTAAAAGGGGTATTTCCAATTCATTGATGAGAAACTAATTTCCAAACCTTTTAGAGTCATATATTTACAAGTGAGTTGCGAAGAATAGACATGTGTTTTGTAAAAACAAAAATAACTAAAGCCTGTGGAAAAATATCGGTCAATACATTTGGGGCCAACTTACCCTCAAAGCAATATCTAGGTAAGTCTGTCGATTAAGTGGACGCTTGACAATTAAAATCCAGACAGTTCCAAGGCCCTGAGTGACACGTTCCAAGTCACGCAACTCTTTTCCATGCTCATCAGTTACATCAGAAAAGCAAAGGTCATCTAATAGTTGCAAGACAGAGTCAGGCACGACAGGAACTTCACTAAGAAGTCTACTAAAAGACTTGTCCGAAGCTGGAAAAGATTCCAGCAAAGACTTAGCCTAACAATAAAAAGCATCGTCAATGTCAATGGCATATGAAGGAAAAGAAGAAAGTGACTGGAGAAGGTTGGGTCATGTCGTCCATACCACTGCTGAGAAAAACTTTTCGTATACAACAGCAACAGGTGAAGTCCCATCAACTGAATCGGAAATCACAAGTGAATGCAGATGATATAACACATGTAGAACAAGCTCATGACCCTGAAACAGTTTGCAAAAATTTAATCACAAAAATGTTACTGTAAAAATTTTCAAAAAAAATATAATTATGATTTAAAATCTATGCTAAAAGATAGCTCACAATGTGCAAAACATGATGCCCTAAACTAAAAAGATGATCACTAACAAGAACCACTTCTGCAATAGTTTTAGAACAACCATTTCAGTAGCAAAAGTAGCATACAACTATTGTATAAAATCTTATGCGATGAAAAATTAATTTACCAAACAAACATAATATTTAAATCTCAATTGAAATGTATTTGAATGTATTGAGTCAACAAATTTATTAATTTAATAGACAGGAAATCCAAACTCACTTCATGAATGATCAGTGTTTCTTCTCTTATTCTTAAATGAATATCATGAAAATAAAATGAAAACAAGTTTTCAAAAAGGTACCCTTTGCTGTTGATAATCCAGGACAGCATGTTTTTGCAGCATTCCAACAACACTATCATCAGCATCAATCTGAGAGAATACGAACTATTGAGCAAATAGAAAAAATATAAATTATACTATCACGTCAAATCGAAGTTAACAAAGTTCAACATGAATTTACTATTCCTTTAGCACATAACATTACAGCTGAATTGTATCAAGTTCTTAAATAACTTGCTGATCATGAGACATTTAAATATGAAAATATTGCAAACGCCTGAAAGTAAGAAATGAATTCCACGTACTGAGAACATATAGATGAACTTCCACATGGAAATTGTGGAAAAGCATTCACTCAACGTTATGAAAAAAGAATATTCCCTGCCTAATTTACAACTTATGGAATGGTCTTTAGATCACAAACCTTAAAGACGTATTGGGTGAAATAAATATATGAGTGATCTCAATGTTTTGGGCTCTGTTCTATCTCCATATAATCTAAATCTTTCTAACAGCAGTCTTCATAATATTACTACAAAATTCACATTATAATGATGTAAATGGAAAATATGTTTGTAATTCTCCCAAACCTGAGCAAACAAACGAGCAAGTAATGCTGAATGCAGTTGTTGCTGCCAATCCATGCCACATAAATTCTTACATGAATCAATAATTCGTTCAACAGCCAACATTTTTACATTTCTTTGCTCATCTGAAGTTAATTCAACATATGAAGGAAGTACAGGTAATTCTTGACAGGTTTCTTCAGATGTAGAAGCGTTTGAAACAGATGGAGAATGCTGATCAGAATCCATAAAAGATGATATATCATCTGCTTTTGTAACTGGAATTTCAATTGAATTAGCAGTGCATTGCCCTTTTACTTCTTGAACAGAAGAAACCCTATGATCTGAAGAGGCATTTGTCTCCACTACCGCAGTTATTTCTTCAGATTCTTTCAGCACCTCTACTTTCGGAGTCAGTTGGTTGATCCCAGACACCATTGTATTTTCCATGATTTTGTCTTCACTTCTTAATTTTGAAAGGAGAGCAGTTGAAGGACACTCAACAACTGCTGTCAAAGAAGCTGCTTTACTGATGGAGCCATCGACATCAGTTTGCGTTAAATCACCATCCTCAGAAGAAGAAATCGATGGTGCTCTGACACGCCGAGGATCGAGGCGTCGGGGATCCTGAAAATTTAAGAAAATAAAAACTTCAAATTATACTGAATATAGCAGTTTTACAAATGCAACTTTTATAAGTTGGGAATTGTACCCTCCGTGGATTGCGTTTAGAATCCAGAATACTGACAGAAGTTGAGTCAAACAAAGATGAGGTGCCTGCAGTACCCAAAGGAACTTGTAACTGTGCAGTAAGAACTGGAGACTGCACAGAGTCATTTGAAGCAGATGATCCTACAACCTGCCCTGGGACACTTGCTTGTCGATCTGTTGGCAAGTCCCCAAGCCTTGTAAGAGGAGGGGCCTTGGGCAAGTGCTTCATATTAGTTATGACAATGTCAGCCAACATATCAGGATGAATTTGTGAAACCAGAATTTCCAGTGATTCAGCTCCCATCTCCCCTTCTGCAAGCAGGGCACCAATCATGGCAATCATTTGCTCAACAGGGGTTAATGCACCATCTAACATTGGAACATCAGGAGGCTCTCCATTATTAGAGATAGAATCCTCCATGATATCATTCATTTGAGCTAATGAACTTGGATTCATATCAACGCCCATGCGTATGTGTTTAGAACTTGTAGTCAGTTTGTGGCCATTTGCAAGCTCTTCATTATCAGGAGGCAGTAATCTCTTCCTTGACAGATCCACCAACATAGGAAATTGAGTTGATGGTGCATCATCCTAATTATCAAAATTTTACTCAATGCAATCATAAATTTATAAAGGAGTGATGCTTACATTTGATATACATTCTTGAATTACCTTGTTTGACCAAGCATCCCGGGATGCACGATCCATACCCTTGACCATTTTACCAACTTGTCGAATCACTTGATCAGCAGCATCTCCAGCATTCATAGCTCGTAGAGCCCTCAACAATATCTCTCTTGACTGTCACCATTAAGACAAACTAACAAGACATTAGCATAGACGAACAAAAGTATTTCTCAAATTATAGCACTAACTTTATACTTCTCAGTCTTTAGCATTTGTTCTTTTTGCAATTATTTTCTTTACCACGTAAACACATAATTATAGTGACCTGAAACTTGTAATTAGAAACTTGTAATAGAGATCCCATACACATAACCACACAAACTAAACAGTTCTGATCCCATTTCGTATAGCTGAAAATTTACTTGATGTGAGTAACATCATAACCCAGGTGATCGAAATTAGGACAATATTTCTTTGATGCAGCTTTATAGGAGATAACTGATTTTCCATTTAAGAAAAACACCAATAAAGATATTTGTTTGCTGAAAGTTTTTCACCACAACGGTCAGTTACGACTACAAAAAAGGCATAAGTATGTTTACAAAAGTCTAAATAAACAATTTAGATGTACCTCCAAGATAGTTGGATAAGTAGACCGGAGAAATCCTAAAAATGCCGTTCTTAAGGAGTACTGGATGCTGGGAGCATGACAACCTTTCATCGGCTCAAAGTTGGGATCAAAATCAAGAAGTTGAGACAAAATCTTATTGTAGTGAATTGGTCTCTTCCTTGCTATAGATGACAGGCTGCATATGTAGAACTTAACAGATTTATTTTTCATAATATTAGCACTAAGAAGAAAAATAAATTCGTAAGTCCGGAATATAATCAAGAGCAACAAGAAAAAAAAACATAGAAGAAAGGAGCGCAAAAAGATAAGACCTCAAGTCATAGGAGCAAAATAATCAGACAATAGATTAGAAGTTCCCCTGATAAAGTTCTTAAAGTAATCTTACACTCAACTTAGTATAGCAAACACCAACTCTAATTCACCCAGCTTGCACAATACTAGATTACCACCAAGAAAAGAAGCAGACAACAAACAAATGGCCCCTCCACTTTATTTAAAGTGAAAGATGGGGAAAATAAGAAGAAAGCATACAAATAATTTCCTCAATCACATCATGAAAGACAGGCCTTAACAACTTTGATCCACAAAGAATCAGCTATGACTGAAAAGCACATTACCATCAAAGAAGTATAAAGAAAATAAGAATGATTCATACATGGTTGAGTAGAACAATGCACTGAAATTCAAAGATCAATTTACTAATCATCATAATCAACACTACAAATATGAAATTGCAGTCCGATAATTGAAAAAAAAAATCCCAGGTCACAACATCAGGATAATTTCAACAAGCAAACACCATAGAAGATGAACATCAAATAACATGTTGGAACTCTCTTCAAACGACTCCTCAAATAACTACAGTTTCATTTTCATTTTCAATACAGAATTTCTTCCGATAAAGACAAAAAAGAAGATCTCAGCTTCAAACATAAAACTTCCCATTTCCTCCACAACAAGTTGCTCTTGAATCCGTCAATTAAAACTGAATAATAATGGCCAAGAGACTAAGTGCATCACAACAAGCAATATAGAATCACTACTTATTCTTAGCTATATCATGGAATACAAACTAATGGCCAAGAGAATTTGCGTATCACAACAAACAATATAGTATCACGACTTATTCTTGGCTATATCATGTAATCGATGTTTGAAGTGAAATGCAAATGGCACCATATTTAAATATGAATCTCATAGTTCTAAATATAACTTCAAATACATATATAGGAATCAAAGGAAAAAAATTCTCCAATGTCAGCATGATCAAATCTGCTGAATGTATTTCAATTTTAGCTGTGATTATATCATCCTTTTGAAAGGGTATTGCCTCAATTCTTCAACAGGTGCTTTTTAAATATAAATCTCATACTTCTAAATATAACTTCAAAGACATATATGAATCAAAGAAAAAAGATTCTTCAATGCCACATGATCAAATCTGCTGAATGTACCTCAATGAAATTCATACCATTAGATCTCCGGCAAAAGAAGCACCTATTGAAGAATTGAGGCAATACAGTTTCAAAAATGATGATATAATCACAATTAAAATTGAATTTATCTTGTAACCTACTGTTGACAAAATTCAATGACTTTCATAGAAAATGATTTTCCTCAAAATACTCACAAACAGAAAGATCTGTTAGAACACCTTTTGCAATCAGATCATGTTTCTTTTGAGGATTACCAAATTTGAAAATGACTAATGAGCAACTAGCTCGATTCACCAAGAACTGCATTTACGGATTTTGCTGTTATTGATTAATCAAAAACAATATATTTGGTAATGAGCTTTGATGGAATATATTTAAAACATTTTCTTTAGAATGGTCTGTTCGGTGAGCTTGCTGTTTATATAGTGCTAACAAAAGCCATTCAGGCCAAATCACAAGCCAAGCTGAAGCGTTCCTACATTGATATATTTTCATGAAGAAAATTATATCACCTAAACAGGAAAACCAGAAAACAGAAGATCATAACATCTATTGCAGCTTTAAGATATAAAACTTAATGCTTTAGATCAAAGTCAAAAACGACTTTATATTCACAAACGACTTTATATTCACTAACATATTTGAAATTTTTATTATAACAGTGATAATGTTCATCAAAGTTCACAAATAAAAATAAACAATACATTTTTAAGTAGCTTAAATGATCATCTGTAAGAATTTACAGTATCAGCATCAACTATTGGTAAAATGATCTCTTTAACAGTCATTGCACTGAATGACCACACTGTTTTCCAGCAATAAGATGATCATAACATCCATCAGTTATCCACTCATATCAGTGGACTCTGTTGCTTCATAATACCCTCACTTTGTATGTCTAACCAATAGCTTTACTTCCACTATCTGGACCATCAGTTGCAGTATCGAAAGCTTATGCTTCTCATAAGAGAGCTGGCAGGCATGCTGCATTAGTTTCATTAACAAGCAGATGAACTTGCTTGTTTGATAATGTGATCCACGCTACTGCAATCCCTTCATAACTTTCAAGATAATGATGCCAAGAAAAATATGCATCTTACTGCTCTGTTTTCATCCCCAGGGATATTTATATGGAATCAGCACAGTTAAAGACATGAACAACCTAGCTATCTTGCGCGAGGAATATCATTTAAAAACTAGTGACACATTAACTTCGATGAAGAACGTTAACAGGAGGCAGGACATATATCATCACCAACCCTAAGTTTGAACTCTCTACATCTAGTGATACATTAACTTCAATGAAGAACGTTACCAGGAGGCAGGACATATATCATCACCAACCCCAAGTTTGAACTCTCTGCATAGTCATATTGACTCATACTAGTCCTATAACTATCCAAACCCCATCAAAGTAAAGTTGAAGAACAGCTCATAGTCACACTGAATGAAGACCATGCCTATCTACCAGAAAAAATTGTCCTGCGGAGTACAGTAAGATAATCTTACACTAAAACGATAAACATATCTGACTGTAGGATAAGAGTAAAGAATGCAAAATAAGTGAAGGGCAGCACAAACTAGCAAGCATCCAGCATAGAAATGGCAATACCTTATTATCAAATAAAACAACCGAAAAAAGTTCTTTTTGCAGTTCAATATTCATCAGAAGATAAATATATGAGGACCATTCCAAAAGGAATAAATACTAGGCAAAAAAGAGGCTTAGCTTAACTGCGTGGCACATTGTCTTAAATAGAAAAGTACAAGAATGTACCCAACAATGACACAAATCAGACAAAAATAAGAATAAATCGCACCAAAAACAGTACCTTAGATTTCTTTTAACTCTTAAATAATAGAAACCCTTTAAGAACTTCAGAATACAAATTGATACTTTAATAGAATAACAACAAAAAAATAAATCAAAGTAAGAGCACCATAACAAATATTTACACGGATGGGAAATATTCCAAAATAAACAACATAAAGGAGAATGGATGTGCAAGTTAATTTTCATTTTACTGGTATGAAATGAAAGATGCAGCATTGTACTCGTCAGTAATTATCAAAAGTCATCCTACTTAACAGCAATTCCTTTTTTGTTCACCAGATATTTATCAATAATATCAAAATTTTTGGTCAGTAAAACAGTATAAAATTGAAACTGGACAGAATCAGATGATCAAATTAATAAACTTACCAACTCACAAGGGTGATCGTTAATGGCCCAGGTAGATTATTGGCTGAGCGCAATAAATTTAACAGAATGCTAATAGTTCTATTTGCATCTGACATAAGAGCAACTGGATCCAAAAGAGGATATCCACCAACCAGCAAAGAAATATTAAAGGCTTGTTTACTTCTTTCTGTAGCTACAGACATGAATTGATTCAGATAAGGAATTATAAATTTTCTTAAATAAAAAAAATGTACAAAAAGGAATTCAATAACACAACCACAACCGCCTAGTGAAATTAAAAAGCCTTGAAATATCTCAATATACCTTCTGATATGGGTTTTTCAGAATCAGACGCTTCAGATGTAAAAAGTATAACATATGTTTCTAAAAACTTCAATGCCAGTAATCTCTTCCCAATAGAACCAGGCTACAAGATCAAGTTTAGCCATCAGTTCAGCCAAATAATAAAGATATTTAAGGGAAAAAACTATTAAACAAAACTTCTATGGACCATAAAATTGGTCAGGTGCTGTCAATAATAAATATGAAGTTATTATTCTGTCAGTTTGAAGATTAAATAAATAAATAAGCTACATTTAAAATCTTTCTGATGGAGTTATAAGATCATCTACCAAGACATAAGCTTGTTCACCTGCTAATAAAAAGTCCAACCTTATTCTCCCATCAAATGATCAATGCAACAAATCACACATAATTGTTGCTTCAACTAAATGGAAGTTATGGACCTCTAAATATGTCGTATAGGCTTTAAACATTGTTAAAAAAAAATTTGGGATAATTCAGTAAAACTGCTTCAAGGGGTAGCTCTGGAAATAAAAATACTTTTGAAGAAAATTTTAAAGATTGTACGAATATATACCTCCAATGCGATCGCAAAAACAGCATCTTTAAACTTAATCATCCTCGTCCAAAGCTCTTCAAGCCATCTTTCAACTCTGCCCCGGCGGTGAAACTATAATTGCTCAAAGTTGGAAATGAGGAAGGAAAAATAAAGCAGCTAAGATATCAGATAGAATGATTTAATTTAAAAGAATGTGTAACAAAGAATCACACGCTAGGTGTTGCAAACAGATAAATATAAATCCGTTCTGAAATTTTGAAAAAAAAATGACAATACTTCCAATTATGTTCAGTGAATGTCGATTAAAAATGAAAAATTTTAGAAAATATTGCTTCAAACTCATTCCATAATGATCCACGAGAGGAAGTGTGGACATATCATAAAATAAATCCTTGAATGAATCTCTTGGTGCGTGTGATTGGAGTGTGTGTGTGTGTGTAGAAGAGAGAGAGAGAGAGAGAGAGACCTGTAACGCCATCTCCCCTAAAACGCTGCAAAACAAATTTGTGCCACTGATGATAGATTGTCTTGCAACAACAGAGTTCCCATCATTTAAAAATAACAGTAAGACGGACATTAATAAAGAAGATTGTTCCACTGCTTTCAACCCAACATCTTCTATCACCCTGTATATCGTTTAGCAATTAGCCAACAGTCGACTACCATGTATATCTAAAGCCAGCAGTTCATGCAACAGCGAAAAATCATGGGAATCAAGAGAAACAAATGAAACTAAAACCAGAAACTACAATAACGGCATATCGTGCCCGTTCGTATGACACTGGTATCCAACAATCAAGATATTAAAGATACAATGTTGATAACCTCATTGAACAGTTATACACCAGTTACGAATGAACTGGAAAAATTTAGGGTTCAGAACTCACTCAATGAGCAATTTACGAACGAGGCTCTCGGGAGAAGCCTGGAGCTCGACCAAGTAGGGGAAAATCTCGGCAGCATAGGAAGGCTCGACAGACAAGAGAATATCCCTGACCTGACTAAGAGAAGAAAGCTTCACCGATAAGTCCCCGTGGTTGTTGGCAGTAGCGAGGAGAAAAAGCGCTCTTTCTGTGGAAAGCGCGGTCATTGTCGACCGCGGATTTGTGGAGGAAGTTAGGGTTTAGTCGAAATGGTTAGAGCTTTGAACGAAAACTATAAGACTTCCGCCTGAAAAAAAAGCATGGAATCAAAGGGGAAATTAGCGGGATGTTAGGAAACATAAAGGGCTTCGGAGGCGCAAACAGAGTTAGCGAGTGAAGATTATGAACGAATCACGTGTGGAAGGATCAAGCTAAGCGTTGAAGAAGATGATCCCTTGTTCGCGCAGCCGAACGCTAACTTGCGCGTCGTTACATGCGCCCATTAACCTAGACTCAGAGCCTGATTGGGGGCGTATTTTTAGAAAATCTTAAGACTATTTTCTCGAATTTTCAATTAACATATGTAACATGGAAACTAAAAAATAACATAACAACGTTTGCAATAATTCTAAAAATAATTTACTTTATATTTTCAATTAAATATGGGATATTTCACGATTCCAAGACCCACCATCCGTTATAGCCTTGCATTTCTCTAACTATGACACGGGTTCCTGGCCCTGCTATGGTTAGAGGTGGCAGCGGACAATGTCCACCCCTAATAAAACCTATGTACGGCCCAAGTAAGTTTCAATCTTAGTTTTTTTAAGTATGACACCCAAAAAATAACAGCGGGATTAAGAGCTTCATAGTGTTAAGTAATGAAATATTCTGTAAATATTTCTGTTACAAGTTAGTTATTTCACTAGCCAATAGTATTCTTACAAATGTTAGTCATCATTACTATTTGCACTATAAATGTAACCTTTGATAAATGATAAAGATGAGTTTTCCAGAATACTTTTCTCTACGTCTCCATTTATTTCTTCTTCCCTACTATTTACTTCTTCCCTGTTAAAACCCAGAATCTCTACTCATAGGACTAAAGTCGTAGCAGGCAGAGTAACTATGTTTGATAGGGCATGAAACGACGCAGTTGGAAAGACAAAATAACGTAACAAGAGGTTATATCAGGATATTGATTTGAAATATATTTTTAAATTGTTCAATGAGAGGATAAATTTTGATCAAAGAAAAAATATTACAATAGAAATATAGTTTTATGATAAAAAAAATAGTTGGATAAACAATAAATCAAAAATAAAATAAAATAATGATATATCATATTACAATAAACCAGCGACAGTCACTTGTCAAATTAATCCATATGCGCTTCTCGTGTGTAAGCGTCTCACCATCTTCCATCACCATTCTGATCGAGAGCAGATGGTGTGGCACTCACAGACAATCTCCCATGTATGTGTGAGTGTAGATAGCCACCATTTGCATCTAAACGAAGCGAGAATTGTGAGACTTCCATACGGGAGTGAGTGAATTTGACACACGACTTCGTGTTTTTGCTATTTTTAAAGAGGAGATATCGCGGACGATGGCTGCTCATTTCACTTCTATTGCGTTATATCTTCCCAACGACTTTAATCCAATATCAGGCAATAATGACGAAATCTGCTTTATTGCCCCTAATATCTACTTTGAACACGTAGTGCATGTACAATTAACTAAGACTATCACAACAACTAAAGCAGACAATTTAACGATTATCAGAGTACTATTTTTTTTTTTATTCTATTTTAATTATGTATTATTTGATTTGGAATAATAGCTAGGGGTCTAAGTTTGACCGCAGATAAATTAATTCGAACCGATCATTTAAGTTTAATCAAGTCGATTTTGAATTTTTAAATTATTAACGTGAACCTGACTTATTGAAACTAAATATTTATGTAAAATCAAACTAAAATCAAATTCAAATTTGGATAAATTTGTGTTCTGATATTTATCCAATCAATTTGAAGTTGCATTTAATTTTAAAAATTAATTCGTCAGATAGAGGAGCCCTGCTCATGCGAACCCGAATAATCGGTGAATTTGGGTTGGTAACCGGATCATTCACTGGAATTGAGAAAATCTCCTCCTAAACTTACAAGAATCACGTGATTTGACATTCAAATTGGTTTCCACAATCTCAATATCGCCACTATCACCATCTTCGTCGCTACCCATTTCTTTCAGCATTGATACGCAAATTGACATAGTTTTTCGACTGATGATTATCTCCTAAAACCTTGCATTTTCGAACCCACGCAACTCTCATGCCGATCTAATTCTCAACAACTTTGCGACGGCCGTATAATTCACCTTTTCGGGCGCTTTCCCCGCTGACTTGGGCGTGGCAGGGTCCTTGTTCTCATCAGCAATCGCCGTCGTTTCTCTCTCGCTACACCTGGTCTGTTCGATCATCATCATCGTCATCATCATCAGATGCTGCTCCTCCAGCTCCTTCTGCCTTTGCCAATGCAACTCCGCCATCTCAACCTCCAACGCGCGAACGTATTCGTCGCCGCCCGGAGTGGAGTTAGATTGCGTGAGCAAAGCTTGAGCCGACGCAAGCAAATTGTAAGCGCTCAAAAAATCGCCGGCGTCGACCAGGCTCCTAGATTCAGCCACCGCCCGGGTAGATACAAACTCATTCTTCAGCTTATCAGTTCTAGAAGGCGATGTTCCGACGAGGATGGGATGTGGTACGAGAAGAGCTTCTTTGTCGAAGACAACATCTTGGGTTACGGCGTCTTTGTAAAGACATCGCACGGACATCGGATGGTGGTTTCCGGCTGCCGACGTCGGGATCCTTATTTCGACGAGTAATTCTCTCTCCTCGTCAGCGTATAAATCGCCGAGCCGCAGGCAACCTGAATTGCAGGCAATCGGTGACGACGGAATTGTCACGTAGATACCCAATATCTCAACCGGCGAAGGATCAGAGAAATTGAGCTGAATCCTGAGGTCTTGCACAACCGGACTTTGTATATTACCGATACAATTAGCGAAAGATACTTCAGCAAGCTCGTGATTAAAGACACCATCTTCTCCAAACCCAAATTCATTAACGGGAATCTCAATTCGAGAGAAACCGATAGACCTCTCATGGCTCCTCCAATCACTCCGGTTCTGGAACCGCTCATCCTGGCCATCCAACAAAAGCATGATGCTCGCTACTGGGTTCTTCTCCGTTCGATTTTCAAGCACTAGAGTCGCCTTTCTCGTGGCTTCTGCAACGCAGTTTCCGTCGCTGCACACGAGTTGGTCGATCACTTGACACGCTGTACGCTGTCCTTGAACTGTCATTCTCTTCAGAGGTAGCAGCCGCTTGGGACTGCTAGAGAAAGCAACGATAGAGAGGCGGTCGGAGGAGATGAGAGAGGAGATGACCAAGCGCATAGCTCGCTTTAGCATCTCCAGCTTCGCGCCAGTCATTCTTTGACTCACGTCGAGTACTGTCACTAAGTCAATCGGGGCGCGGTATTTCGGAGAGGACTGCGGCGGGGCTGCCTTCACGTTAAGCGAAACCACGTACGTTTCGTGGCTATCTCCGGCGTATATAAGGGCCGATTCAGGCAATATTCTAACTTGAACATTGCTTCTCAAATTTCTTCCTTTCGCCTGTTTTCCACCGCCGGAGTTTAAGTCAGGCGAGGGACTCTGACTGGCAAAGAATCCCGGGAAGTCTACCGGCTCATCCACCTGGTCGGAAATCGGCACAATCCGACCAAACGGGGTTACTACTGGCTCATCTTCATCATAAGACCAGGAATTCAGTGGTTTCTTGGGCAGCTGCAGAAAATTCCCATGCTCCTTCGAGGTAATGAATGATCTGGGAGATGCATCAGTAGCTGTTTTAGATTCCATATCCAAATGACTTTTCCCTGCATCGTCATGGCCGAGGTTCTTGTGGACGGACAGCAATGGAGCGTCTTTCCAGGCGGCGTTGCAGAGTGGGCAGACGAGGTTACCATTCTTTCTGACGTGAGCGGCTATGCAGAGGAAATGGAACGTATGGGAACAATCAGCTGTGTAAATGGCTGTTCCTCTATCTGTCTTCGCGCTGTTCAAACAAACACCACAGCTACTCTGACAAAACACAAAACAATACGCGTCAATTTGTGTCAAATAGCGCGCCTAGTTATTGCATAGAAAGAGAAAAGTCTCGAAATCTAATCATACTCTGAATTTGAAGCCGTTCTTGAAGAGTGAGATCTTCAGAGGAGAGCGTGGAGACCTAGGAGTCGAATCCACTAGTTCCACGCTCTTCCTTGTCTTCGGCGCGGTTGCGCCTTGATCTCCGCCCAACAGGTCGTTCGCAGCCGTTCGGCACCGCAGCCCAGGCGGAGCGGCTGACGGAAGCTGGGATCTCGGAGTGGAGGCGTGGTTCCCGCCGGAGAGGAATCCTAGCTTGAAGCTGCTTCTGGGGCTTGAGCTGGGAGTTGGAAATTGAGGCGGAGCATTGGGTTTCGTGTCTCTACGGGCGGCGGAGCAGAAGGATCTTCTCCAACCAGTTCCCATTTTTACCGATCAAAGCTTGAGACAGAGCAGGAACAAAAACTATGCTCTCGAGGTTGCTCTTTCGATGAAATTGCTGTCTCTTTCTCTCGCTCTGCAATGGCAGATTCCATCGACTCATATAGCTGGCTCATTTAATACTGTGGAATTCCAGTTTGATCTCTCGCAACCATAAATGGCTATCCAAATGCGTTTTTTTCAAAGCAATAAATAAAGCATCATCTATGGCCACAGACAAATAAATCAGTAAATCTGACTTAAATTACTAAAAATATTTACGAAAAAGATAATCAAAAATCGAAAAACACTCGGTCAAAACAGCTGGTTATCCTTCCCAAAATAGCCCAGGGGTAGACGCCTAGACGGAGAGCGTGGGTTGACAGCAAAGAGTTAAGCAGCTAGATAGCCCAGTCTTTAAAAGCAGTCAATAATTCTGCATCTCACGTGGGGGCCACTTCCATGATGACGTGTACAATCTGCCTCTTAATAGATTTCCACTGGGGTCGTCAAATCGTCAACTCCCTCCGGAATTCGAGTATCTTTATTTGCAATCTAATCATTTTCCTCCTTTTTTAAAAGCTCCAAATTTTACATTTTTATTCATTTCACAATATCAGAACTCGTTATTCGTAGCTAAACTTTAATTAATAATTAATTTTCCAACGCCTGACATAATTATCTGCTCGAACCGTGGCGTGGCATCTCCCATGTTCGTACGTGACATAATTATATAAAATATGTTGAACAAACTCATAACCAGACAATATTTTCGCGGTATAATTGTCCCTTGACGTGATTTATGATTACGATGAAAACAGTGTTTGTCAGTAGTTCGTTCTTATTTAATAAGCTCAACTTGCTGAGTATTGTATTGAACTAGAATTTAATATATCTAATTTAAAATCAATAATTTGGAGCAAAATATCAGTGAAGTTAAGGCTAAACTATAGAATCTTTCATCACGATCCTGAGAGTTTCCTTTATGTTCTTTCTCGGGAACACGTAAATCTCTAATCTCAATTTTCTTGTCCTGAATTTAAATATAGTAAAAAATAAATAAATGTACGTAAAATATAAAAAATGAGAGCGGCACATGAACAAACAGGGGGGGAGCATGTGGGATTTGGAGTTCTAAAAAAGGGCGTCGTGCACATGATTTAAGCAGGGAATCCATTATGGAAGAGAGATAGTAGTCACAAGGTGAGTATTTTCAATAAACTACTGCGAATTCAAGTCCATTTCTTTGATCTATGGACAAAAAAAAACATATTATGTTGTAAATTATTTCCGGCGTCATTAAACGAGAACAGTTTTCGGATCGAATTAATTGATAATACTTGAATATTTTTAGAAATTTAAAGTATTTAAAAAAAATCTATTAATATAATATTTTTGTTTAAATTAAAATCTTCAGAATTTGGTTTTAGGGTAAGCTTAAGACCCATGAGATAGAGTGAAACAATTTTGCTTCTAAATGGTTGGTAAATTCACGGAAGACAATGCACCAGACAATATAGTTAGGTCTTATTTAATAAATCTCAAATTTACCAAAACAATTTATGGAATTTCTTTTTATCTAAATTTTCAAAAACGTTCTATTGGGATTCGAACTTTTTTATTTATTTAAAATCTTAAAATACAAATAATTATTTATTTATATTTTAATTTAATATTATTAGAAAAAGGGCATTGCATCCAAGACCAGCTACTTTTGGTAGTCTATTTGGTCAGCCTTTAAAGATTGATTACGGGTCTGCTTTAGTAAGTGGAACAAATGCACTTGGAAGCAATGGTAGACAAAAACCAGAAAATTATACTATTTTTTGGCTGCTTTGTCGTTTAATTATAGTAGGCATTGAATTGTAAAAGTAGCCACATTAAAAAGTTTGAAATATGCCTGCTATTTGCACATAAATCTGGGAAAATTGTCGGCATTTTTGGCCATGGGAGCTAGCTTCACATTATTTTATCTCCTAAATCAAGCTAATTTGTTTCTCAAAAAGAGGAGCTCTATTTTTTGTATTATTTCATAAATTAAATGAAAAATACAAAAAAATATTGTCCCGAGTTAAAAATTTAATACTATTTAACTTTTTTATTACTAGATTTCCAATTACAATTTGCATTAGTAGAAGAAATGCTATTACATATCTTAATCGATAAATATGTTCGCGCATCATTATCAAGCACATAGCATAATAAATTGTAACCAACAATTAGCCGACACATCAGTAAATATCATATTATCCTATGTTACTTGGATAGTTGAGCATCAATTTAGATGTCGTACAGAATGATTAGATTTGATAAACTTAGGGTGAATTGCAGGATTAAGGCGAAGAAGATCCCTGATTTTAAAGTTGTATAGAAGTGTCACGTATTTTTATAATCTTGCTTGTATCATATTTATTGATCGAAATATTTGAGACCGACGAACATACGACATTTGAGAGTATATCGCGTTTGTGTTCTAAGTAGCTTTGTGTCGCTTTCTTGGTGTTAAATATCGAACGATGAAAGGGCAGGTGATTTCAAGAGAATTGCTTTCTCAGCAGCGATTGAAAGGCCAAGTTACGTAAAGCCAATTGCAGCTAATAGTGATTAGTGAGCCACGCAGCTCCACAATATTAGTAGATTATTATTTATTTTTGTTATTATTGTTATTATCTTAATTTATGAAAATATAGACCAAGCACACGTTTTTAACAAGACCCGTAAATACCCATAAATGATTTTGGGTCCATCTTCCTCCATATCATGCGGCGCGATGCAGAGCTTGTTTCCCCAGCTATGAGCTTGCATCAACGTCATTTTATAGGCGCAAGCCGGGGTTGCGAAGAAATTAGAAACTCTCATGATTGATGACAATAAGGGCGACTAAGCAAAAAATAGATGGAACACATGGTGAAAGAGGACGAAGATTTCGCAAAGGAAGATGAGAGAGCGCATCAATGTTGAGAGTATATGCCTGATAAATAAATGTATTTGAACATTTAAATAAATTAATATTGATTATTATTATATTTTGTATATTTGATTATGTTTTATAAAGTTCATAGAAATTCATTGATTAATTATGCAAACTTATATTAATATTTATATTGTAGATATGTGAGGATAAAATATAAAGAGAAATAATCAAAACAAGTTCATGACTAACATTTGAAGTACAAGATCTTCAAGTTATATACAGTCATTGACATAGTTTATCTCGCTGAGAATATATAGTCTTATCCTAACTATATATGTGGTGACATAAGATAAATATGTTTTATATAATTTGATTATATAGGACTGGACCAGGTGAAATTATATTATTTTGATAATTTTCATTAAATATAGAACAATTAATTTCATCATAATGATGGTCATATATGTATGATTTTTATTCGTTGTATTTAGTAAACTCATATTTTATTTTAATTTATTTTTTATTTACTCGGTATAGTTTTATATAAAATATAATTCTCAAACCTTGTATTTTGAGAATGAATTAAACTAAATAGTTGTAAATACTAATATCGATACAATGAAATCCATTTTATGGATTCTCTTGTTTGTTGGTTCATGAATCGAATAATTAGTACGTAATTCATGATTGTTATGAATTAATTATTCAATTAAGAATTAATTGTAGTCAAAGAAAAAAATGTAATATGAGAGAGTGACAAATATAACCTAACTCTATTACGAATCTAAATGAAGGTTAATACATATGTAGTGACTATATCAATTGATATTATCTTTGTGTAAATATACTCTTTTAGCCTTTAAGAGTGTATGTAACAACCCTCATTTGTTTTTAGAATTTGTGACTTTAAGATGAAAGAGTTTAAGATTTTTTTTATATGAATGTTGGTTAAATATTGAAGTATTAAAGTATTGTGGATGTTAGTAAATTAGTAAGTTGAAGGTAATGAAGAAAATAATGTTTAAGGGGGTATATGAGATGATGTTATTCAGAAATGTTATAAAATTTTCTAAGTGTTTGAAAAATTTTAAAGTTCGGTCGACACCTTAGTAACCGGTCGACATAGAATTGCTCTCGGAAATTGAGAGCTATGAATAGTAACTAGGTTTGGTCGACATCTTGGTTAAGCGGTCGACACCTTCACGGACTTAAGTTGAAAAGTCAGCCAAAACTTGGAGAATCCCGATTGGTGGAAATGAAAGAAAGATTGTTTTTGCTTAATAAAAGACATAAAAAGACATTTGACCGTTATTTTCTCACCAGCCACGATTTCTTCTCTATTTTCTCTCGGTTTTTATGCTTTAACTCAGGGGAGAGTGAGATTGAGATAGAAAAGAAGTTTTGTGAGAGAGAAAGATTAATAGAGAATATTAGAGATTTCAAAGGTCGAAAAAAAATCAATCATCAATCCTTAAAGCTTCTAAAACGTTGGAGAAATGTATTTTTTTGTAAATCCTCTAGATCTATTTTAAAATTAAAATATAATTTTTATAGCATATAATTATTAATATATTACAACAACGGTCATTCATGTTAGTGATCAAATATTTTTCATGTAACATGTAACTTGCACGTCATCAGTGTTACGAACACTGGTGATTCTATGTGCGAGAGTAACCTCAAATTCCAATAATCGATTCTTTACATATTTTGCAAGACTTAAAAATTTAGATTTATCTATTGACTAACATTGTGCAAATCAAAATGTTGAAATAATAGATATGTATAATCATTGACGATAAACTAAGATAGTTATTTACGTGAAGAATTGCTTTTAAATCTGTATATTTCTCTTAAGATAATGTCATTATTGTATGAAAAAATAAGCATTGTGGCCTTCAATAATCAACTCTTATGCATAGATTTTTTCTATAAAAGAGTATTACTTAGAGGATTTGAAATAAAGGTGAACAATGGCAGATAATTCTTATTTGACAATCAACTTAATTAATATAAATGATAAATTGTATAGTTGTCAATATTCTATTTCTTGATCTGTGTTTTCTATTAATTATATGTTAAGTAAATGCAACACATAAATTATGACAATATATCCTCATAATATGCGTAAATAATAAAAATAATCATGAAAAACATCACAAAATTTGATTGAATATTCGTTCTTAAAACAATTTTATATAAAAGAATCAAAATTTTATATTATGCATATGATCCTTAAACTTTGGTGATGACATATCTTTTATCAAATGATAAGCTAACATCAATTTAGTAATCATGTGTTCAATGCCTATCAATTTATCTTTAAAATGTTCTTTTATAACTAAGTATTTTTATGTCGATATGTTTGTTCGACTATCACTTTTATTATTTTATACCATAAAAATAGCAGTGAAATTGCCCTAATATATGGTCTTAGTTGTTTAGCAATTTAACCCATTTAAGCACAATAATAAAACTCTTCATTCCTATACCATTTAATATGATCTCAGAAAACAAAATTAACTTAGCTTATATATTTAAAACAACACCAGTGCAATTAAAGATGCATGTTTCGATATAACTTTAAATTAGCATATTTATTTATTATGCATTGTATTATGTAAGAGTTAAATATTATTAAAAATAAATCAGAATGAGAAAATTATGTCTCACCTAGTAGTCGAACTTATCCTAGAAGATGCATTCTAGTAAAAATAAATAAATATTAATTTAGCTCCTACAAGGATAAATACAATAAATATTTTAATTTTTATCATAATTGCAATAGACATCTTTAATCTCTGATCATATTTTTTTGTTATTTAATATTGTTACTCCATTAGTTAACACATTTATTTGAATAATGATAATAGAAAGATTGAAAATATTATACAGTTGTGAATTTTTATTTTTTACTAGTTTAAATGAATTAATAAATATATAAATTTATTATTATATTTTATTTTATTTCTTAATAAGTCGATAAAATTAAGCATCTTGATGAAAATATCTAAGCAAATTAATCGACATCTTAATATTTAAAAAAATTTGATGACATGCTATTGTTGTAATTATGATAAAATTCA
>QAOC01035521.1:7783-70110 GCA_003255005.1 Begonia fuchsioides | reverse complement strand
GTTTCTTTTCTTGTAAGAACCCGAGGGAACTTAGCAAATTAAGTATAGTATTACTCGAAAATCTGAAGTGTTCCCTCAATCAGGGTAGTTTAATGAAGTTGTGATGGCTATGACATTGGTAGAGATAGAAAACATACCAATTCAAAGCAACAAGATTGCTCTTTTATTGATACAATTCAAATATAATTAATATTATTAATATATTTATCATACTCGTTTCTATTTCACCTGTATGAATTTGTTCTAAAAATGTACAATAAAGAGGAAAATATAATGGTACTAAGAATTATATTAATTAAACTCATAATTACTCAAATGTAAAACTTAGAATAGTATGTATGAAAGTGGGTAGGTTATTTACAAAATGGTGATTTAAAAATATGGTCAAAGTTATTTTTGGCCATGAGTTTCTGTAAAATAAACAAAAAAATACATGTGTTTTAAACAAAGCTATTTTAAAACTATTAGGATGTTTGATACGAGAACGAAATTCTCCATTCGAATGTCTAAACCCCCTAAAACTAATATATTTATTATTTTTTGTTTCACTTTTTTCAGAAAATAACACAAGCCCAAAAATAAATCAAGTTTTAAAATAGTTATTTTTTAAAATTCAAGATTTTTTTTGTTTATTTTACTGAAATTCAAGAGCAAAAATATCTTTTTACCCTAAAAGTTTAGGTTTATTTCATATGATTTTCTTATTATTTAAGGTTTAATAAAATTATTTAAATACTTGATTTGTCAATGGCAGTAAAATTCAGTATTTACGTTGAAAAAACACCTGCTAAAACAAATTACGAATGCTATCTTTTACGATGCTTTTAAAGTAATGTCAGATACCGTAATTATGTGTTAATATCAGGAGTTTAAAATAAATATATAAAAGGAAGTGAGGTTTCATTGCTTGCATTTGATAAAATTCCAAATCTCATTTCCTTGCAAGCTGTGCTGGGATTGCCGGTTCCTGAGTTCCACAAAGTTGAGGAACTGAAAGAGCTTTAGGGCAACATCTATCGCTATAAACTAGAAGATCGAGCCTTGTTTGGTTTGTAAAGATCCTTTGTGCAGATCTTTGTAGTCGAACTGGTTATGTTCTTGACTTTATTTTTCTTTTCTGATTTCCGGATGCGTTTTTCTGTTATTGTTGCGATTTCAGGGGATATACTTGAAATTTTTGGCTTTGTGGGTGGTGGAAGGGTGTGACAATGGCCGCGTCTAGCGCAGACATGGCTGCTTTGTACACGCTGGTGACGAATTCAATGAGCAAGGAAGAGAGCATTCGTAATTCTGCCGAGATGACGCTGTCTCAATCGGAAGGCATGCCAGGATTCTGCTCCTGTTTATTAGAGCTCATTACTTCGCCAGATTTAGAGTCTCAATTTGATGTTCGTCTCGTGGCTTCTGTCTGTTTGAAGAACACTATCATTCGTTATTGGAGAGCTAGTAATAGGCGCTCTCTCGCATCTTCTTCCAGGTAACCTCTTTGTACACACAATCCTTTGTTCTATTTGTTTTCCTTCGAACATTTATCTCTGCTGAAAATTTTCAATTCCAGTGGAATTGGCAATGAGGAGAAAATTCACCTTCGGAAAAAACTGCTGTCCCATTGGAGAGAACAAAACAACAAGGTACATATTTTTCTTTTTGGTTAAATTTAAAGAAGAAGTAAATAGGTTCCGTTTGCTAATCCCCTCACTTTCCCTACTCCTTTTGCTTCAGTGCAGATAGCTCAAATGTTGGCATTCATCATTTCCAAGATCGCCAGAGTTGATTATCCTAAGGAGTGGTAATCACATGAATGGTGTTACCTGCTAAATAGACTTCTCTCCCTACAGTGATTTAAAAAAGCCTTACTTCTTTAAATGCGGGAGGAACTTAAAATCTTATTTGTGCTGATAAACTTGTAAACCTATATTCTTATTGCTTTTAGGAAAAATCCAGGAGAGATATTTTCAAAGGAATATTATCTTTGATTACTAGCTTACACACATAACAAACCATTATTTAGTAAGGAAATCTCAATTCTCTATCCCTTAATTCTGACGTTTATTGTTGGCTGGAACTTGGGATATGGCTTTACTTCCAGTCAACAATTCTTGTTGTAATTAGAAAAATGTGCAAAGACCAAGAGAAATTTGTATATTTCCTCATTTTCCTTGCCTTGTAATCTTTAAAGTGATGACTGTCTCTGTTTCATTTTTACTGGTGTGATAATTGCTAATGAAGACTTAAGGAGCCTTCCGAAGATTTCAAACTTGATTGTCATCAATGGTCATCTTTGACTGAGTTCCATATTGAAATTTTTTCTTGGAAGAATTAATCCTCTGAAAAACATTGTTGTCAAGCTGAATTAAAATATTCTCTATTTCATATATATGCACTGTCTTGTACTTCCCTAGCAAACCATCTTCATGAATTTGATAGAAGCCTTTATCTGACAAAAATAGAAATGACTTCTTTTCAGGAGTTCTCTCAGGTGTGGAGGCCATGTAGGATTATTGTTTATGTGTACATAATTAAATTTGGAAATGAAATCTTCAAACAAGATGGTTCCTTGACAGTGCATGCCTTTAAAAAATGTCACTTTGATACAAATGTGCTGCTAGTAACTATTAAGCATATGTGGCTCCAAGAAACGTACCAGAATATAATACATTACATGTTTGAATAAGGAGTATCATTTCTATTCAAATAATACAAACTTGGTGTTATGAATGATCGGCAATCAGGAACCTTTTATGAGATAGTGAATAATTGTGATTACAGCTCATGCTTTTGTGATTGTTACTTATCCCGTTGAATTCAAATGTCGAGCCTACCATTTCAATTTTTAATTTTCCCATGACTTTCTTTTCTTTTTCACCTTTAATTTTGTTTTCTTTGGTAGCTCTGCACTGACACAAAAAATGATTATTTAGGCCGGAGCTCTTCCCAGTTTTGGTGCAACAACTTCAGTCTGCTGATGTTATTTCAAGTAATAGGATTCTTATGGTTTTATTTCGGATCTTGAAAGAGCTTTCTAGTAAACGCCTTGCAGCAGACCAAAGAAACTTTGCAGAGGTTGTTAAGCTCCCATATATTGTTTTCACACTTGCATTATGTGCCCTCTTTCCCTTATGTTTAATTTATATAAACGCATGTTAGGTGGTGGAGAGTTTATTGTTGGAGCAGGCTATTGTTTGTTTGATTTATGAGAGGGCGTTGCGCAAAATGGTGTCTCATCGTATTTCTTGCATTCAAAAGGGCCATGATAGTGTATTTCTTTTACTACCTGGCTATAAATTTTTTAGCAATAGTCAACTTACCTCTTCATACTTTGAAGAGTTCGACCTTTTTTAACCAGCCCTCGAACCATTTGTAGGTGCCATGCATATTGTTGTTTGCAATATAAATCCTTTATCACTGACTAAAAGAGTAAATGTCCCAACTTGAACTCTTAATTGGAAAAGAAAGTTCTTCTCATTATTACGTTATAACGTGTTTTATGCGGCTATGCTAATGTGCGTTAAGGCCATGAGTGTGCTATCTTGAGGTTTATCTAGTTTTTGAGTATATAACTTTGAAAAAGAAGAATGAATAGCAGGTAGTGTTTTGACATTCACGTATGTTTCTTATTACAAAGTTTATTAGTCCGCTGGGGCAATATGCATTATCAAGTGCTGTGTTCTTTTTTTTTTTAATTTTCTTTTTGTTCCTATTCACAACATGTTGATGTTGAACTTAATCTTCTTGCGAAACATAATATCATTCACATATTTACTTCTAACTTGGCAGATAACATCAAACTTCTTTGATTATGGCTGGCGCCTTTGGCAGAATGATGTGCAGACCATATTACACAGTTTCTCCACAGTTTCAGGAAACTATAATCCCTATGCTTTGAAGCAGCCACCCAATGAACTTTATTTAACTTGTGAGAGGTGGCTATTGTGCTTAAAAATAATACGCCAATTGATAGTCTCTGGGTTTCCTAGTGATGGAAACTCTTCCCTGGTAAATGTCCAACCATTTTTTCTCTGCCTACTTTTCTTCTTCTCTGCACCATATTCTTTCAATTTCACAGATGAAATGATATCATCTTATACTCATGCTATCTTTAAGGAGATCCAGCCGGTGAAGGAGGTTTCTCCTATGCTTTTGAATGCCGTGCAGTCGTTTCTTTCATATTGTGAGTTTATTTCTGGAGTTTTTTCATGTTGTAGATTTTTAAAGACATTATCTTATTCCTTCATCTTTTTTTGGTTCATATGAACATATGATTACTAACAATTTTTTTTCAATTTAGTTGTGCATTGTCTTTATTAAATAAAAATATGCGTGCCAGCCTTCCTGCTAGAATAATCATGGTTTCCTAGTTAAAGATATAATGCTCTTGTGGTCTATACTATTTGGAAGCGATTTTTATTTAGTTCATTGTTTTGTCGGAACATGGAAGTAGTGAAGTGAATATTGATTAGGATAAATGCATTGTTGTTACAAGCATGACAGGGAACTATAAACTAAGCATACAAAAGATCTGATATTGCAGAATGGCTAAAAACAATAGAAATGATATTTATGTATGCTAAAAACAAAAATGATGGAGGCCTTGTAGAAAAATAGAGAGTCTGAAGAGAGTAGAGTGAGAGAGATAAATAGAAGAAATGGAGAGAATTTGAAAAAAAATTGTAAAGTTTAAATTTATGAGATGTGGTTAATTTCTCTATTGTTATGTGGCTTACAGTTCTAAGTTTCTTAGAAGTTACCCTTTTTCGCAATTGAACAAAAAATTGTTTTTCACCCGATGTTTTTATCAGGAGGAGCTATCCTCCCCTAATATCTAACTAATTGCTTAGTGCTTTTAGTACAACTATTCTGATCATAAAGTTTTTATATAATAAACTTCATATTTTTTTTATAAGAACGAAGTATATTGAAGGGAGATAAATACAGATTTATACCTTTTTCAAAGCACCAAGTGTTTATTTATTTTTCTTGAGAATGTTTCTTTCCTTCTCGTTTGTTTTTATATATTTTCTCCCTTCAATGAACTTTGCCTTTTATGCAAAAAAATATAAAATCATTAAATATAAAAAGTAATGATATAGAACATTGTAATTCAAAGTTGGAAAATCTATAAATAAACGGAGGTCTTGTAGGAGGTTTGTAGTGAATTAGCAGATTAAAAAGAGTAGAGAGATGGAGCAAGTTGAGATTATCTTCTAGGGAAATGGTTTGAGTAGGGATTTATGAGATGTGGTTGATTTCTCTATTGTTAAGTGGCTTACAGTTCTTAGTATATTAGAAGTTACCCTTTTTTGCAATTGAAAAGAAATTTGTTTTGATGTTTTTAGCAGGTGGAGCTATCATCCCCTGATTTCTAACTGATTGCTTAGTGCTTTTAGTACAACGTTTCTAATCATAAAGTTTTTATATAATAAACTTTATATTTTTTTATAAGAAACAAAGTATATTGAAGGGAGATAAATACAGATTTATACCTTTCTTGAAGCACCAAGTGCTTATTTTTTTTTCTTGAGAATGTTTCTTCCCTTCTCATTTGTTTTTATATATTTTCTCCCTTCCATGAACTTTGCCTTTTATCTAAAAAAATACTAAATCTTTAGGTATAAAAAAGTAATGATATAGTGCATAGTAATTCAAAGTTGGAAAATCTATAAATAAATGGAGGTCTTTTAGTGAATTAGACAGATTAAAAAGAGTAGAGAGATGGAGCAAGAAGAATTAAGAAGATTTTGAAAAAAAGTGAAGTTTAAAGTTATGACATGAAGTAATTCACGACTGCAAAGGTACAAGAGGCATGTAGCGTTATTTACTCAGAGGTTGGTGTTTGTCATGACATGTTTTTAAATATCTTCTTTTTGAAGAAAAGAAAGCTCATAAATTTCATCGGGATGCTCTCTTCCTGGAATATGTTTCTATCATCATTTTCTTTCAGAATTTTTTTGGGGTTTTTGAGCAATGGCAATGTCTCTATACTACCTATTATTCCCTGACCTTGTTATTGTTTTATGATGCTTTAGAGGTCAAAGCTTCCTATTCATAACACCAATATTTTTCTATTTTCTTGATAAATGCAAAACAGAAAATGTATGCAAAATTGAAGGCCTTACGATTTTTTTGGCAGAAAATTCTGAAAGATAAATTAGTTATTGTACTTTCATATGCAGATTCTTTATTTCGAGAGAAACATCCTAAATTTTCGGACTTCATAAAGAAGGCTTGTGTAAAGTTAATGAAGGTTTTGGTATCAATTCAAGGCCGGCATCCTTTTTCATTTGGCGATAAATCTGTTCTTCTACCTGTCATAGATTTCTGTTTAACCAAGATAACTGATCCTGAACCTGATGTAGCTGCTTTTGAGCCATTCCTTATTCAATGCATGGTGATGGTGAAGTGTATTCTGGAATGTAAAGAATACAAAGCAAGTGTCACTGGCCGGGTGATGGATGAAAATAGAATGACACATGAGGAAATAAAGAAAAACAAATCAAGTGCTGTTGGTGCTCTTTTGAGTTCCTTTTTGACTGGGGAACGTATAGTACTTTTATGTAACATTTTGATAAGGAGGTAATTGATACTTTCAACACTCATTTTGCAGCAATCTTTTAGTGTGTTTTTACTTTTAAGTGTTATTTTTTGCACGTTTTGTGTTTCAAATGACAAGGAATATCTCTCATGGTTCATATGGATTTTGTAGTAGGCTGTACTTTTCATCATTATAACTGTGTTTCCCTTTGTATGAGGAAGCTCATTTATAAACTGCTGAACTCTAGTACTTCTCTATAGCGTGTTATTTGATGATCACAAACCCTTGCATTATTCCTACAATAGATGCTCCGCATTATTATTAGTTGATTGATACTCAATGATATTAGTGTTTGTTTGTCAATTTAGTCTTAGTTAAGAGTTTCTTTTCTTGTTTTATTGCATTAATAGTGCAAATTAATCTATGTTCAGAGTTCGTTGGACATATGTTGCTGAGACTCAAGGTTGTTTGGTCATTCCTAGGTCACGTAAACATTGAAGCGGTTGATATTTAGGATTAGTGTTTATTCTGGGTCAACATGTTTTGCTGTTAAAGGATTGTGTGATATAAATGTTTTGTTAAGAATACTACAAGCTTCCCTATAAAATAAATAATTAAAGTAGAAAATGAAGGTTTTACAGGATGTATGCTGGTTCTCCCTACTTGAAATGTACAAAATTTATTCCTGATCCCCTGCCATTTCCCATACAGAACAAGCACGGTCACTAAATCTCACAGAATCCGAAGTAACTTTGTCTGACACCCCAAAATTATACCTCTTACCTCTTAGCCCTTGGAATATTCAAGGCTTAGTCGACCATCTGGATCTCCCTTTGCTGCACCATGTGCATGGTCCTCTTGTGTCTAGAATAAGGGAATCTAAGAGACCCTACCACATGCTTGCAGCTTGCTCTAATTTATAGTAGAGATTATGTTAAAGAAAAAGATTTCTCATGCTATTGAGGTTATGCTTTTGCTGACTTCTTTGGGTTCTAAACTCTTTTTTGAATGTGATTGGATAGCTTGCTTCAGGGTGGCCAGAGGCCCCATGGAGGCAATAGGGAGGTCACATTAGAGACTTGGTTACATCATATTGTGTAGAATTCCAGCATTGTGTGTTTTTTGTTTTTTAAGGGTTAGAGGATTTAGTTAATGAAGTTGGCCTTTATGCGAGTCATAAAGATTTACTGATCTTAATGATCTGCAAATTGGCATTTTTGTATTGATGTTTAGAGCAATTTTTTATATTCCTGGGTTTTGTTCTACAACTTATATGCTCCTGGGTTTTGCTTATTCTAATAAAGAAAGTTTAAGCCTTCTTAGAACTTTGGATGTTACGTTTAATATTGATATTGGCTTCTCACTGTGTTCAAAGCATTATAATTACTTGGTCACTGATTAATTTTTATTTATTGGTTATTTCAACAGATATTTTATATTAACAGCAAACGATTTGGAGATATGGTTCCAAAACCCTGAGACTTTCCATCATGAGCAAGATATGGTTCAGTGGACTGAGATTCTAAGACCATGTGCTGAAGCTTTATTCATTGTTTTGTTTGAAAATCATAGCCAAGTATGAAGTTTTACTTCTGGATTCAATCAAAATTATACAGTTGCAATAGTATTTAATCCTTTAGCCTTGTTGCACTTTAGCTTTTGGGTCCAGTGGTGGTTGCAATCCTCCAAGAGGCAATGAATGGTTGCTCAAGTTCTGAAACCGAAATCACCTCGGGGTTACTGCTTAAAGATGCAGCTTATGGTGCTGCAGCATATGTTTATTATGAACTGTCTAATTACTTGAGCTTCAAAGATTGGTTTGTCCATTTTCCTTTATACTAGTCTTGACTGTGGTCTTGCATACAGTTTTCAATGATAATTAGGACGCATGGATGGTCAATAGACAGTAATGTAGTGTAGACAGTAATGTAGTTGTCATAGTTGTGCATTTAGTCTTTTTGTAGTTGTGCATTTGGTCTGTTTTGTTCTCTCTGAGTTTCTACTTGGAAAGCAATTAAGGCTTCATTAAATTTGTTCCACTCCCAATTTGTGTCTAGTAGTGTTCTTATTTAAAGTTTTTTAATTTTATTTGCAGATGATGATGATGGTTTATTATTTTGTTCTTCAAGTTACTCGATCAATTTTTTGAGTGGCAGCTTTTCAATTAAGTTTTCCATTGCAGTTCTCTTACAATTTATTAAATCTAGGTACAATGGCGCATTATCCCTCGAACTTTCTAATAATCATTCAAATGCGCGGATAATCCATCGAAAAGTGGCATTGATATTAGGACAATGGGTTTCTGAGGTATCAGTGTTTACGTTTTAGTGATGGTTTGTCATTTTTTTGCTTTCTCTATTTTTGGATGAAAATAATTTTGACCTGTTGTTGTGAAAAATTAAGTTCTTGGACTTTCTTGCTGTGTTTATTTGTCGATGTGTGAAGTTTTGGAATAATATCTTTATTTTTATTTTTGATAAGAGAAAATTTTGTTTTTCAAAAAGAAAATTATAAGAAAATCACAATGAAGGAGGCAGAGCTTCACATGACCAAGAGTTGATTAATGAAAAAACAATTTCTCTACTTGGAAAAAACACAGTAAATACATTATAAATCTTAAAGTACTTAGAATTATTGGCCATGCAAAAAGTTGGCAATCTTGTAAGTCATTATCCAAAGACTTGTCCCCAAAAATCATGTCGTTATGATCAAACCAACTATATAAAAGCATACCAAGTCTTAAAGTACTTAGAATTAATGGCCATGTAAATGTTGGCAATCTTGTAAGTCATTATCCAAAGACTTGTCCCCAAAAATCATCTCATTATGATTAAACGAACTAACCCAAAATATAGATAAATTTTCATTCTCCTATTTCACTCACTTATTTGTGTCTTTCTTCTTTAATAAGAGTACATTGATGGAACTCCAAATATCAACATGAGCTTTCAGTTTTCGGAATGAGAGGAAGAAACTTATTCTAAATGCAAAATTCTCATTTAATCGTAATGCGAACATTAGTTTAATTATGAACCTTATAGATGGACCATTGATGAGGAGATAAACTTTAGATTTGATCATTCTCATAGAACTTCCTTCAAAGAAAGATCAGCCCAATGACGTAAGCTCATAAGAAATTTCCTTCTGTAGAAATTTTAATTAGAAAGTTAAAAACGTGGTAGAAGTTAATTATTAGAAGACAGTTATCAAATCAGGTTGATGATTTTCTTGTGTTTTCTAGGTAGAGAATACTAAGTTTTACTTCCTATTCACGCTGACAAACTTACTGAAATGAAGATAAGAAATGAAAATATAAATAGTGTTCCGTGATTTTTTTTATTTTGTAAAGTAATACATTTTCAAGCTGCTGAAAATTACTCAGGGGGAGTGATTAATATATTGATTTCAATATGTTGATGAATCTCTCTCTATTATGTGTGGTCAAGCTTATTTAATTTGTTAGTGGTGAAATTGTTGGCATATTTGTTAAGTTTTTTTTTTACTTATAGATTAAGGACGAGACAAAAAGATCAGTTTACTGTGGTTTGATCAGATTGCTTCAAGACAACGATCTATCTGTCAGGGTAAGGTGCTTGTATATCATCATGTTTGATATTTGTTTTCACTAAAGTAGTGTGGCATTTGTGTCTTCCTTGTTGCCTCGTTATCAATCATTGAATTTAATTATTAATTATTGCAGTTGGCAGCCTGCCGATCTTTATGTTTAAATGTCGAAGATGCAAACTTTTCGGAGCGTGATTTTACAGATCTGCTTCCTATGTGTTGGGATTCATGTTTTAAATTAGTCGATGAAGTTCAAGAGTTCGACTCAAAGGTTAGTAATTTTAAAGCTTCTTAATTTGGTTTAGAAACAATTGTATTGAGATCTGTGAAATGTACAAGATCGCAGGGGCATAGAAATTCTTCATAATAAGCAAAAGACGTGTTCCACATCCTTGGCCCAAATGAGAAAAAAATCAGGATTAGACTTCTCCTAAGAGTGTTACTTCTCTTTTTTGTTCTTAGTAATTAAAAGTACAAACAAAAAAAGTGTGACATTTTTAATAGGCATCTTAGGTCCTCCCAATCCTGAAAATTTTTCATCCAGTTTTCTATCAATTTTACAATGAATTATAATGTGATGCTTGATAACATATTTTGCAAAAAAAAAATGACAATTTACATTATAGCTTTTTCAAGTGTGCACGATCAACATAAAAGAGTTAGTGTGTAAACATAATAGATCAGTTAATTCTTTTATGTTTCGGTACTGTATTTAAAAATTTACTAGTGTTATTCAGCTTCTTTTTGTTCTCTATTTTCAGGTTCAGGTATTGAATGTTATTTCTGTGCTGATCGGACATGTCACTGAAGTCATTCCACTTTCAAACAAGTTGGTACAATTTTTTCAAAAGGTGATGCCTTTCTTACCTGATATTCTTTGTCATCTTTCAATCTAATCCTTTGGCAGTTGATAGTTTTTAGCACAAAGACTACGTAAAGAAGTGGAGATAAATTTGAAAATTTCCAATTAGAAGTTGGCCATTGTTGTAATCTCTAGTATCTCTATTTACTGTCAACTTTATTTCAATAAAATATATTTTAAAATGTACTTTGAAATACAAGTGTGAAAAAAATACAAATTTGCTGAAATTATATAACATATAAATCTACTGTATAAAACAAAATTTTATTCATAAAACATGGTATTCATTAAGTATCTAGACAAATAAACAGTGAACTTTATATTGAAAAAAGTGTTGATTTTTTGTTAATCAGTACATTGATGATATAGTTTATAGATGAAAATGAAGAAGATTAACACATAATGTGGAGTTTGGAAAGTGATAAACCACCAATGCATTGCACCGATACAAGGAGAAACAAATCAGCTAGAAATGTTGCTTAAGTGACTTAGACTTAGCTAATAGCCCAGATGTGCCTGTGAATGAGGTTGATTTTGTGGCAAACCTTGTATAAAGTCTATTTGACATTACTTGTTTCATTGAAGTCACATCTATCTCTAGTTATTGTGCAGTTATGTATCTCTTAGTTGTTTACCTGATATAATTAGTTATGGGAGGAATCTTCTGGTGAAAGCCTTCTGCAAATCCAAATTCTTATTGCCCTGAAAAACTTTGTTGTTGCACTTGGGTATCAGTCACCCATATGCTACAACATGCTGTTGCCCATCCTGGACGAGGGAATCAACATAAACAGCCCAGATGAGCTTAATCTTTTAGAAGACAGCATCCTGGTAATGTTCCCATTTGATATTGGCAGCTAAGCATCTGTGTGACGCATTATGATTTATAAATTCTGATTAAATTATTTATAGATAATGCCAATTATTTTTCTATTGCTTTCCAACTGTAGGTCATGACAAACCAAATGTTTTTAGTTTCTTCCACAAGCAGAAAACTGTTTTTATTTCCCCTTCTTTTTACATTTTTTACAGCAATTTGTGTTCTTACATGAGCAATTTTGCAGCTATGGGAGGCCACCCTTTCTCATGCTCCTGCATTGGTACCTCAAGTAATAGCATATTTCCCTCGTGTGGCGGAAATCATTGAAAGAAGTTTTGATCACTTGCAGGTTAGACCTTATTGTTTTATTGTGTTCTCATGATTGTTGATTGAAGATACTGCTTGATCCACCAACTTAAGTTTCAGTTTTGTGTACTCATGGTTGTTGATTGGAGGCACTGCTTGATCCGCCAAATTATGTGCATTGATTGATTATCTTATGATAAAAATCTTGCAGTAGCTTCTTTGTGCAATTCCAATTAATAAATTGGGACTAGAGTCTCTCATTTCAAGAAAAAGTTCACACATTTCAATCTCTTGATTTTTCTATTTTATCATGTCATTTGAACTTTATTTTAACGTATAATCTTGTAAACATCTGCCTTAAAGGAAACGGTCTTTTGATTCTACTTTTGTTAAATCTATTGTCATGTCAATATTGGGTCTTTGGTCCAAGTCGTTGACATTCATGATTTTTGTTGGGAACAATGGATTCTCACGAAGATAGAGTATTGGAGATTTTCCATGGTCAATATTGGCGATCAAAGATAAAAAAGATCCTTCCACTAGCCTGCTTTGTGAGAGAAATGGGGCGCCAGTTATTATTTTGTTTATGTAGTGCAGTTTAGTCACATGTTGATTGTCTCATGAATTTAGTTCAATACCAGGTTGCAGTCAGTATAACCGAGAGTTATGTCATCTTGGGTGGAAGTGAATTTCTTAACATGCATGCTTCAACTGTTGCAAAAATTCTTGATCTTATTGTCGGAAATGTCAACGACAAAGGGTTGCTTTCAACTCTTCCTGTTATTGACCTTCTCGTACAGGTATGTGAAAAATTCTTGAGTGTAAGAAAAATGTGGTCTTATTGGGATATTTCATTTTCTGTTCTTTGTGCTATTCCTTTCTTGGTGGCGCAGTTCCATCCCTAAACTAAATTCTTGAGTGTAAGGAAAATGTGGTTTTATTGTTGTAATTTAGATGAAATTGATGTAATTGAGGTGATTGTGTTTCAATTTTTTTTTCTGGAAAGTGAGTTATATTGTAACTTCTCAGAATATTGAAGGAATTTGCACATCTTTTCAATTAAGTTAAAAGAATTTGGTATTTCCTTTGGAATTTCTTCTTTCTGATCTAGTTCATTGAATATTTAAATATTTTCAACTGAACATATATACGTTTTTTCTTTCTTTGAAGTGTTTCCCAGCTGAGGTGCCTCCAATGATAGGGAGTACTTTACAAGTAAGACAAGTTAATCGTTTGAGATATTTATTCAATTTGTTTGAACTTGTCTGCTTACTAGACTATTCTATATGTACTCACATGGTTGTTTCTTCTTTGTTGTTTATTTTTGCTCTGTTTCAAGAAATTGATCGTTGTGTGTTTGACCGGAGGAGATGATTTGGATCCTTCTAAGGAAGCAGCTAAGGCATCTTCAGCTGCCATCCTAGCAAGGCTTTTGGTGATGAATACCAATTACATGGCTCAATTAACATCAGAACAATCTCTTTTCATTGAGCTTCAGAAAGCTGGCATTGTAGTCAAAGAAAATGTTCTGCTTTGTCTGGTTGACTTATGGCTTGATAAGGTAATTAAAGAATGAATACTAAAGATCTTTATATTTCATGCGTTTTTTTCACATAAGATCTACATTAATTGGACATCTAATTTTTAGTTTTATTTTTTTAAACAAAAATTTCTATGAAATTATTGCAATGTTTTTAAGAAGTATTAAAAAAACTCCTGATAATTGTGAAGGGCTTCAAAACTTTTCACCGCATGGAAAAAATAACCCCCAAAGCTTCTTGGAATCATGTCTCCAGAGAAATTAACTGTCCCAATAGTCCCTGTTAAGTAACTGGTGGTATTGCGATAGATTTAAATCACCCAAATAACTTGACTGCCTTGCTTAGTTGAAGGGCGAAGGGCAATAGGTTAAGAACAATATCATAGGATGCATGGATAAAATAAGCCTACTTCCCAGCAGGATCTTTTATTTATCTAATCTCTTTCTAATATTTTGGAACATTGGATCACGAAAACATTAGGAGAGCAGATAGTTTACCGCATGGAAAATCCAATTTCATTTACAGCACCTTTTAAAATTAGCAAGTTTATCTGATTTTTCCTTTTTAACATTGATGGTCACAATACCAACCCCTAATTGCAAGAATGGAGTTTCATCTTTGTCGAGAACACCATTACCTTATTTATTTCTTGCATCACTCATACTTCGGTTTAGTTGTGCTTAGACCTATTCACATTTGTTCATTTGCAGTGACTGTTATGTCGTGTTCTCGTTTAGAGTTCAAAGGTGGAATTTACTTTTTCCATGATGTAAATTTAGCGTTTAGAATCCTGTTAGATACATTTAAGATGCCAGTGTAATTATCCTACCTAATGTTCTTTGTTCTTCACTTTTAATTTTCAATTTCGGTGCACATTTTGTTTGTCATATAGAAAAAATTAAAAGTATAGCTAGATGTCTAATGTAATTGTACACTATGGATTTGAAATCTAACATGTCATTTCTTCTGCGATAGACTAATTAGGATTGATTATAAGTAGTTAAAATTGTTGATATATCACAATAATTAATAAAAAAAATGAAATTCTACAAATGATGGGTGGTAAGAATTACGAAGAACAAACCAAGAAGAATATGACTAAATGAAATTATAAAGATAACGCAGACCACTCAAGAAGTCTGCAAGTTCTCCCCTTACAATATTTTCTCCAAAAAATGGAACTCCCCATTTCGATGCTACAATTTTTCCTTAAATAATTAACGTATGGAGAATGCTGAAAGATATAAATAAATTTTATCCAGAGAATCTTAAAGAACCAAAAACTGATATCTCTTTGTTCTCAACTTTAATTCCTTCCGTTGATTTCCTAAACTACCCTTATATATTTTATTATAATTTAGATTGAAATATTCTTCATAAGTTACATGTGAAACTTATGAAAAATATTTCAATGTAAGAGTACAATGAAAACTTATATTTTGCAGATAACATTCTTGCTTACGTTCATGACCGATCTTCTTTGGGTTCTAGTTTGAACTATCAAACTTTTCAATTCTCTTGTTCTTGTTTTGGATTTAGGTTGATAATGTGTCTTCCATCCAAGCAAAGATGTATGGTTTAGCACTATCAATAATCATGACATTACGGCTTCCACAAGTCCTCGATAAACTTGATCTAATTTTGAGGTATAGTTTATATATTATTTACATATGGCATTTTCTTTCTCTTATTTATATAGTTTTGTTACTTTGATATTTCCAGTGTATGTACAAGTGTCATATTGGGTGGGAATGATGACTTGACAAATGATGCCAGGTTAGGCCCATCTTTTGATTTTGATTTTGATCTTGATTGAATGCAAATATAGGGATCATTCTACTGTTAAGAAAAGGGTCATTATACATATTTTATTAAATGGAAATGGTTATAATATCAGCTCAAGCCAGTCTCATGGTGAGGCAAACACTCCAAGCAAAGAGTTCAGAAGAAGACAGGTGAAAAATTTCCCGAGGCTCCCTTTAAGCACTGATAAATAAAAATATTGAACTGTATATTTCTAATGCATTTTATTATTATTTAGATCAAATTGTCAGATCCAATAAACAGTATGTCATTGGAGTCCTCTGTGCGGGAAAATCTTCAAATATGTGCTGCACTTCATGGGGAATCTTTTAATTCTGCCATCAGTTTGATGCATCCCTCATCCTTTGAGCAGCTAAAGCAAGCCATCAAGATGACATAGCTGTACGAATCTCTGCTATTTTTGAATCAGTGGAGTAGATCATGCAATTCTTTCCGCATTTATATGAATGTACAGGTAAAGACTTTCTAACTTAAACACCTGTGATAAAAAGTGAAAAAAAGAATGGGTTCTTGATTCTTTTGAAAATCTACCATTTTTAATCAATAAAAAGAAGATTCTAATATACATACCTACACATACAAACAAATATGTATTTATATGTGTGTGTGTGTATATATGTATGCATGTACATGAATTTATATATATGTATGCATGTACATGCGTACGGATGTATTTATACAGTGTGTGTTGAATATTCTTTTGCTTAGTTTATATGAACTTTGTTAATCTCTTTATCAATTGTTAAATCCTGAACTTAGTTTATATGAAATAGAAAATGTGAGACTACTTTTACTATGAAAGTAACGTCTGGAGTTTCTGTTTTTATTTAATGATATTCACTCTTGTTCTTCATTTTTGTATTATTTAATAAAAAATATTTAAAATAAAACTACACTTGTCTTGTATCTTTTGCAGTTAGATTTTTTTGTTTATTATAATTCTTCCACTTCTGTTTGAAGCTTTGGTTGTCTTTGATATAAACTCAAAGTATTGCTTACTTTTGAAAAATCCCTCTAATCAGGAGTATTTTTGGGTGTGAATAAGGAGCTTATTTGTATACCTTGATTCAAGGAGAATGGGTTAGATGAAAGGATTAATAGTTTAATATTTAAGATAGGATTAAGCAATCAATGCATTTGTGTTCTTGGATTCTGATAAGTCCGCTTTACAGTTTATTATGCTAGAAGAGCTAGGATGTAGTTCAGTAACTAGTTAATGAGTTGGTTAAAACAGTGGTTATGAAGTGTAAGGAGTTATAACTCCCGGGGGTAAAGGGGAAGGGGGTTTTTTTGGCTTAGAAGTATGTACCAAAGGGAGGAGGGCTCTGGAAGTCCCTCAATGTATACTGTAAGGAATTCTTGAATGAAGATGGGAAGTTCCTTTTGTGAATTGGCGCATAACAGATTCCTGAATACCTGGGATTCTCCTGGCCTTTCTTACCTTACTCATTTAGGGCTTAAAGCAGTTAGTTTCGAATATCTGACTGCCTGCTTAAATCATTAAGGGGAGAAACACTCCCTACTGCCTCAGGTTTTGAACAACCTTGTGATGTATTAACACTTAAGTCAACTTAGAAGTTCATACATACTAATTCTTCTAAGGCAATCAAAACTGAAGCATAAACAGAATCCTGTGCTAGATAGTGCACAAAGCAACCGACCAATTGCCTTGAGAAAGGGAACTAGACAGTGCACAAAGCAACGCCTTTACCATCAACACATTTTTCTCACACATGTTGGCCTAGTTTGTCTAAGTACCATTACCATTCCTACATTAGGATTGGAGGCCTTTTCAAATTGTAGCACGTGGTTATGTGGAAATGGAGGCTAATTAAACGTGAGTGATATTAAGTTCCTGGTACTAGGGGAGAAAATTGCGGATTAAAATGTGTTCTCATTGCTTATAACCTTGAGTGTGCTTTATCGAAGGATTCCCTCATATTGTAGTTAATTTTGATCATTTTATTTTTCTTGCAGGTGACAGTGGAGCTTCTGGGTGGTGGTTTTCTCATTTGGTTTGATATCATCAACCATATAGTTTTGATTTCCTGGATTGAGTTTGTAATTTTGAGCATGTTTTTCCGCATGCTTCTTCCAGGAAGAGTCGAATCATGTACATAGCTTGGCGGGTGGAGCATATTTCATTTGCGTTTCGAGAATGGGATGCACCACAGCATTCACCGCAGCCGACATGTTTGTTTTACTACCAAAAATGAAATTCACAGGAATAAGACATTTTATCAAACTCGATTTGACCTTTTTTGCTTCTTCATCATGTGCTCCTTTTTGTTGGTAATATACTGTCTCTCGTGCTTGTTTGGCTTGAAAAGATGTCATTTGTTGAGAATCAAACCAGAATCCGAGTCTAATTTTGTGTCCACAAAAAATTGAAGTTTATTTCCTCCCTCTAAAACTATGGTCTCCCTTTGTATTACTGTAGCTTGGATCGTTGCAGTACCGAGTTGACTCACTCGAATGTCAGCTCTAGACAGAACAATGTAGTGTCTTTTTTTTAATGAATCGAGCATGCAAATTGATAATTTGATAATTTGATAATTTGATAATTTGATGAGCAATAGTCAAATATTCGAGGAAGAAAATAATATATGGACCAGGTTCATTGAAGGACTACAGAGTTCATATCTCGGGTCAGCCATTCTCCCTGGACCTTCCTTTTAGCTACAAAGGCTTTTCTATTTGAGCTTCGAATGTTACTTGAAGTTCTACTTAGAGATTTTGAAGCATAGAAAACATCAAATGTTGAAGGGTCAAACCCGAGATAAGCGTCAGTGAGCACCGCAACAATGTTCTCGTAACACCCCCAAACTCTCTCTGCCTCTTGATCACAAGCAGCATAATCGAGCTGCATAGCACATACCCAAACAGTACAATCCATTATTCCTAGTTGTAACGTTCATTTAATTTATTCGCATACTGCTGAATTACAACTTGAAGTTATGTATGTAATCGCTTGAATGGGTACTTCCAAGGGGGCAAGAAAACTATTGACAACTGAAAGTCCTCAAAAGTATTCCCGTTTTTGGGTTAAAATCAGACGAATATTGTTAACGTACAAAGCCAACTATGCCGGAGACTAATGCGGGAAAGCCAGGTCATGACGATCATATAGTGCTTGACGCACTCATCTATTGTGCTGTATTTATGAGAAATTATGCAAATCACCACCAATAGTTTTACTTAATAGATGAACTGAAGGTTTTTTTTTTATTCGATTTTCAAACGTGATATCGTACTGTAATGGTGCGAAATTGTTCTACCTGGAGGCATTAATCTTCTTTGATGTTTTTTATTGAAAAAGGAGGAAAAACTTCACTAACCGGCGTCACATTGTTGAATAGAACTACACAGACTTTTCGAAGAGGAGGCCTTTAATTAGCTGGTTTGAACATGATGATAGTACGGATTCCTGCTTCAGGAACGACGCACTACTCAATGCTCTCTGAGCTTCCTTCCATGATGCCGACTCAATCAAACATTTCACTTCCACAAGAGCTTCCGCATGGGCCCGGATTTGGCTCTCTGCTTCTTTGGCCGTTTGGTCTGGGGCTATCAGGTTGAAATCTATCCCACTTGCCTTGTTCGAGTAACGTTAAAGACGCTATTAAGGCAATTAGACATAATCCGAGCAGACCTGCGCAGTGAGAGGTTTGCTCGTTTCAAACCTAATCCCAACCTTCTATTCATTCCGCCAGAGATATCAACATAAACGGGATTACATTTATCGCGAGTGCCGATTCCAGCAGTACTCGATGTATAGTGTAGGAGAAAATCAGAGGATAAATGTTTCGAGTGAGAAGTAGACCAGCGTGTTGGCGGTAAGGCTGGGATAGTGGTAATGGTTGCAACGCCATAGCCATATCCGTGATTATCAGCTCATCTGTCGCACACAGCGCGGATTGAATGAGGGGATTTCGTTACACATTTCTGCCACTGTAAGCAATCTGAACAAAACGTACACCGAAAAGCAAAACACCAGGAGGTAGAGAAGGTAGATTTGAGAAATTTTACATCGCTAAATTGAAACCACTCTTCTCTCCGTCTTCATCTTCTATCCTCGCAGACTTCGCTTCCTCCAATCTCACTCTTCTTTCTCTGTGGCTGCAACAACCTTTTTGATTCTCCAAATTGTTTTACCTTTCGGAAGGTGTTTATGGCTATGCTCTACGATTCCTTGACTCCACAGCTGCCGTTTCGCTCTTCAGTCAAGAAACCAGAATATATATCTTCTAAGCAGCACCTTCATCTCTCGGAAACGATATGCCTTTATGAGTAAAACAATTATTTATATTTTATTTTCCTTTTTAATTATTCTCATAATAATTATTTATATTTATTTATAATTTTAATTTTAATTTTAATTAAATCAAATCAATTTTGGACAGGTAAAATATTAAAAAAATTAAGTAATAGAAAATAATTTTAAAAACTTTTAGACTTTGAAATAGACAAAAACAAATTATGACAAGATCGTGCGGTAGATCTTACCTGATATCTCAATGAGCTACCCCAACATTGTGGATAACAACTCCTACACTAGGACAGCGCAAACGTCGAACTTAGGCTCTTGTACCCAATCTACTATTTCTGAATCAACTGAGTTATGCTCGTGCAGGCATGATTTCATCATTCCTTTGATGTGCAGATGATGACTCTCTACACTCACTCACACCATGTGCGGGTGCCGCACCATTCATCTCGATGTGGATGGTGACGATAGCTGGTGATCTTCAACTCCCATTATCTACATGTCGTTAACGTGTATGATGAAACTTAAACATGGGAGGCCGCATGCGAGTGAATTTGACACACGACTTCTCACCAATGTTTATTTCGTCTATTTTAAAATTTATTGGTTTTTTAATCTATTTCCTTGTAGTTTACGGTTTTTTTTTTTACTTTTTTACCATTTTTGACAAGTTAAAGTGTAAAATAAAAGGTTAAAATAAAGAGACAACTCTATGATTACTCTTTATAAACTTAATTTTCTGTTTTCACATTTTTTGGTTAATATAGTAAATGAAAATCTCAAGTATGGTGGATGAAGCAAAAACCATTTTAATATCATCTTCAAACGATCTAATCTTCACAATAAAAACGCATTCACGATAGATAAACGTTGTCAGTCCTGACCTCCCTCTGTTTAAAGCAAAAATGCGCTATTTAGTGAGGGGTAGTAGTAATCCCCACAACATCAAGTGAAAGTAGGATTGTGCAAAACTTAACCAGAATCGATTTGCATTTCTATTGATCTTTGAACAATCTTGCATTATGCAAAATCGATTTAGTCAGTTCAGTTCCAAGTTTGACTAATAAAACTATTAAATTTGGACCGACCAGTTAAGAAATTTGTAATTCAAATTCGCAATTTTTCTGTCATTAAATTCTAATTTTTTAATTGAAACAAAACTTTTATGTAAGTTTGTTGTTACATTATTAGACTAATACCTTGCTTTATTCCATTGTCATAGTCGATGGTGGCAACACAAAGCATGAGTCTGAAACACCCCAGAAAAGACGACTAAGAGCAGAGACTTTGGTTTTACTTCCATTCAACTGATCTAGAAATGTAGTGAATGTCTTTATTTCCCTGCTTTGCTAACTGCGAGCTTCGCTCCTTGGTCATCGTTGATAGAAGGTTAGTCATGTCATTTGCTATGGAGCACGAACCAAATTTCCTTGTCAACGATCACAGGTTATTTACTCTTGAGAAATCGAACGATGATCGAAAAGAAGATAATAATAGAAGGACACAAAATTTAATGTGAAAAAATACTTTTAAAAAAAATCACGGGCAGAATAAGAAATTCATTATGAAGATTGAATCAAATAGAATTCAGATCAGACTGAATTCAAACACTTACAAGGTTCATATTTATGCAGTATGATGGGCTTGGATTCCTCGACGATAAATTATCCGGGAAGACTCCCCCAGGGGCTTGATCTTACTAGCAATGTTGCTTCGGAGAAATATACAGAGAAAATGGTTGCAAAAGACGATCCAGCAACGGGAAACAACAGAAACATCATCGGACTGAAAACCCATTGATGCCATATTAATATCCAATGTTTTCGCATTAGATTTCCAATAATTATCAAATGCGTTTCTCCCTATATGGGTCATGTTAATCAATATACAATATCTTATCCCATGTGTGTGAGTAATTTTTCATTATGGAGATAGTTTTCTTAACACTGATCTCAACTTCAAAATCAAGATTTAAAAGGCAGAAATATAAAAAAATTCTTATTTTGCAATGATAATCATTTTTAAAACTAAGCTAATTTTGTCTATTTTCGGTGTAAATATTGAGTTTATTCTCTCGCACCCCTTGAATCATTGGTACGTACAATTTAAAAATGTTTATTTTGCAAAAATAATCATTTCTAATGCTGAAATAATCTATTACTTGGCGAATATTAATATATTTGAATTTCGAAGCCTGATCATATAATAAATTTGTATAAACGAGGATAGGCGACTGTTATGTATTTTGGTAGATTCCATGCAGGTTGAGGAGAGAAATTTACGCTTTTTCCAAATCACAACAGATTTTCCCGAGATTCTTCTCTATATTCGCAAACAACTTACAAAACTCCCTCAAGAACCTTCTGTTGAACCCTAATTCCTGCTCGCCCTCTGCGACGATGGCTTCCATGGAAATAGAAGACGCCGGGAAAGCTGCGGACATCGACGAAAACGAAGAGTCTCCGATCGAGGAGGTCCGTCTAACTGTGTCCAATCATGACGATCAGACGCTTCCGGTATGGACTTTCCGGATGTGGTTCCTGGGCGTGCTGTCCTGCGTTATTCTCTCCTTCCTCAACACCTTTTTCGCTTATCGGACGGAGCCGCTCGTGATTTCGATGATCTCCGTTCAGATCGCGACTCTTCCAATCGGACGATTTATGGCCAAGGTGCTGCCGGCGACGACGTTTCGAATCCCAGGGTTCGGAAACAGAGAGTTTTCTCTTAACCCTGGGCCGTTCAACACGAAGGAGCACGTTCTGATTTCGATTTTCGCCAACGCCGGTTCCGCTTTCGGAGGAGGAGCCGCTTACGCCGTCGGGATTGTGGATATTATTAAGGCCTTTTATCATCGGAAAATCTCTTTCACTGCTAGTTGGATTCTCGTTATCACGACTCAGGTCTCTCTCTCTCTCTCTCTCTCTCTCTCTCTCTTTCTCTCTCACTCTCTTATTTGCGTTAAAAATGCTCACACAAACGTGTTTCTCAGGTTCTGGGATATGGATGGGCGGGGATTCTGAGGAAGTACGTCGTCGATCCGGCGCACATGTGGTGGCCTAGTAGTCTGGTTCAAGTCTCTCTTTTCAGGTGACGAATCATCCAGTTTTCTCACGTCAGACAGCCGGAAAATACAAAATTTTCAGAGTTGCCGGAAAAGCCAGAAACGTTCCAATATTTAGTCAAGTTTTACTGCTTAAAAATATAATATTTTTCTTATAGAAAGAACTAAAATCGACTGTTTTGATTTACATCCAGGGCTCTACACGACAAAGACAGCAATCGCATGTCAAGAGGAAAATTCTTCTTAATCGTGCTTATCTGCAGCTTCTCCTGGTACATAGTCCCCGGCTATCTCTTCTACACAATATCAACAATTTCGTGGATCTGTTGGATATATCCCAAATCCGTGACAGCCCAGCAAATAGGGTCAGGGATGCAAGGGTTGGGAATCGGGTCCTTTTCTCTCGACTGGTCGGTCATAGCCTCGTACCTTGGCAGCCCCTTAATCAGCCCCTTCTTCGCCATTGTTAACGTAGCTGTTGGCTATTTCTTGGTCATGTTCGTGATGCTTCCCGTAGCCTACTGGGGAACCAATTTGTACGATGCCAAGACTTTTCCCATCTTTTCTTCGCATTTGTTTGATGCCAAGGGACAAGTGTATAACGTGACTGGCATTGTGAATGACAAGTTTGAGATAGATATGGCTGCTTATGAGCAACAAGGACGGATCAATTTGAGCGTCTTCTTCTCTCTTACCTATGGCATCGGTTTTGCGTCCATTATGTCTACTCTCACTCATGTTATTTTGTTCAACGGAAAGTATGTTTTTTTTTTTTACCATTTTTCATCTCCTTTTACTGACCTGGTTAGATATGAAAGCTATGATGGGTTCTAAACTGCATTTATGGTGTTGATCAGAGATATATATCGACAGTTTCGAGCCTCGTACGATGAGAAGGAAGACATCCACACAAAGTTAATGAAGAAGTACAGAGACATACCCACTTGGTGGTTTCACCTGCTTCTTGCAGTTTCAATAGTGCTCTCGCTTTTGCTTTGTATTTTCATGAAAGATGAAGTGCAGCTGCCATGGTGGGGACTCATATTTGCTGCAGGGCTTGCTTTGATATTCACACTTCCAGTCAGCATCATCACTGCCACTACCAACCAGGTAAATCGCGAGAATACCTTTCGTTCAATGTTTGAACAAGACAAGGTTAAGAGAGCTTTATCTTGCTTGGTCTTGTGAAAGTACAGGGCTGTTTGGTCGAGTTATATGCTTTGTGTGTTTGTTTTCTAGACCCCAGGTCTGAACATCATCACAGAATACATCATGGGTGTCCTATTACCTGGTAGACCAATCGCCAATGTCTGCTTTAAGACGTACGGATATATAAGCATGACTCAAGCTGTTTCCTTTCTTAACGATTTCAAGCTGGGCCATTACATGAAGATTCCGCCGATATCTATGTTCATAGTTCAGGTACATACTTATTCTTGCACAAACTTTGTAAGATATAATCAGTGTACGAGGAAACAATGTATTGTCTGTCTATTTGACGACAGTGCATAGGAACTTTAATAGCCGGAACTGTTAATATTGGCGTCGCATGGTGGCTGCTCACGACCATTGAAAACATTTGCCAAGATCAGTTACTTCCACCAGACAGCCCTTGGACTTGCCCAGGAGACCGTGTCTTCTTCGACGCCTCCGTCATATGGGGCTTGGTTGGACCCAAGAGAATCTTCGGCTCTCTCGGCAACTACCCGGCTCTCAACTGGTTCTTCCTCGCCGGTATTCTGGGCCCCGTTATTGTGTTTCTTCTGCACAAGGCTTTCCCCAAGCAGAAGTGGATCTCGCTGATTAACCTGCCGGTCCTTCTCGGGGCCACGGCGGCGATGCCACCGGCGACTACAGTGAACTTTAACTGCTGGATAGTTATTGGGACTGTCTTCAATTACTTCGTTTTCAGGTACCGGAAAACGTGGTGGCAGAGGTATAATTATGTTCTCTCCGCTGGGTTGGATGCCGGATTGGCTTTCATGGGCGTGCTTCTTTACTTCTCGCTGACTATGGGGGATATCGGCATATCTTGGTGGGGTGCCGAAGGCGAGCATTGTGATTTAGCTTCGTGTCCGACGGCGAAGGGTATTTTGGCCGATGGGTGTCCTGTTTTTTGACTATTGTCACAGTTTTCAATCACTCTTTTCTCTATAATTTGAATTTAGTTTGCTTTTAGGAATTGCTTTTTTTTCATAATCTTCGTCTACAGTATCTTCGTATAAAAATTGCTTCAGAATGTGCGTAGACAACTAAATCGCGAAGCATCAACCCGCAAAAAAAATTATTAGTTTTGGTTGATTATATAACGTTAACAATAAAGTTTAAAATTCTACCCACATAGGTAGTTTTTGGGCTGGTTGTGACATCTTGAAATCAAGATCTAACAATTCGTAGCAACCCTCGCATATATTGCAGGTTGCCAATGTGGTATAAATTGTTCATTTTAAGCTATTCTGTTTAAGATGTACAATTAACTATATCACAATGTTTATTTTTTGCGTTTTTACCCAAAGAAAAATCACCAAACTGTTAAGTACTGCAACGAACTTAGAAGTTAGAACATTGTAAAAACATGGCGAATTACTAACTTCTAATTTAAGTTTGAGTGGTGATACGATAATACATGACACATTCTGCGTGTCACAGCGAGTAGTAAGTTACTTTATTTCTTGAAGCAACCTCAAATTATTGGATTTAATATGATCGTTAAATTATAGATGAATATGGTACTTTGATAATCATGATCCGTCCTCAGTTTTCTCTCCGACAAAATTAGGAGCGAGTGAAAAACAGTCGAAAAACGTAAATCATCAAAACGCACGAAAATCATCAAAACGCACGACAGTGTCTCGTTAATTATCGGCTTGAGATTTTGAGAAAGGGACAGCAAATCTAGAAGAAAATCCACGAAAAACGTAGTCTTCATCGGTATCATCTAAACCCTCGTCGAAGTTTTGAGCATAGCTTAAAGGGTCATACCTAAAACGGCCTTCTCTCCTTCTTCTCGTAGGGTTATGAACTCCTCTCCTCGTCCATGGCAGCTTCGTCTTGAGAAAACCCCAGCAGGACAATGGGTAGGCAACCCAAACCCGACCCACGGTCTTAGCTCGACCCGCAGCTTATGGGTCGGGCTGGTGATGTAAAATTTAAGTTTTTTTAAAATTGGGTCGGGTTTAAATTTTTGTTTTGGGTTTTGGGTCGGGCTTTTGTTTTTACAAAACCCGCAGGCCCGACCCAAAACTCATAATATTTATTCATCTCTTTCTTTTTTAATTTTTTATTTGATTCTATCATCTTTTAATAAAATCACTTAGTTGATTTTCTATTAAAAATCGAAATGAAATTATTAAAAAACAAAAATTAAATTTAATCTCGTTACACAAACGCGAACACATGTGACAATATGTGAAGGCATGAAGACCCCTTTCATGTTTTATGTTTTCGTCAAATTCAGATTGGAGAAAATACGCCAACAATTATTGAATAATGATTTTATGTTTTTATGGATAATTTTATGTTGATTAATGTTGTTATTTTGATAGATGTTTGATGACTATTTTTTAAAGATATTTTTTTATGGTTTATCTTGAAATATTTTTTGTATGAAACCAAAAACCCAACCCGACCCAACCCAAATGAGTTTGAGTCGGGTTGTCTCATAGAGATCAGATTTCGAGTCGGTCTTTGGTTTCAAGTTTGGGACCAAAGCCCAAATGAGTCGGTACTGGTCGACAAATAACCCGACCCAAACCGACCCATGCCCACCCCTAAGCAGGACAGAAACCCTCCTTTCTCAGTGGATCTAGGAGATGGGTGATTCTTCATTAATGGCTCTCTCTCTCTCTCTTCTGCGGACGAGGTTTCTGTAGATAGTTTGATCTGGTTTTTTGTTTCCCCTTTCGTTGTTGATTTTGAGCTGGTGGATGTCAGAGAATAAACGCAGAATATCAAGATGGAATAAAGAATTGTTTGGGTTTTGAGGATCCAATGCCTAGGGGAGAGAGATAGAGCTAGATTAACCGGAGATGTGAGAGTGCGTTTTGTCGTTTTTGAATTGTTCTGGTTGTCTAAAAAATCATTGATTTTTGACATCATTGTAATCTAATAATAACGAAAAGGGAAATAAATACGAAAAATATACGCTAAATATTAAACTAAATTTAGGACACACAAAACTTTATACATATAATCATAAGAGAAATTCAATAATAAAAAATTAAAATAAAATGAATTTCGCAACCATATTAATATACAAGACATCCTAAAATTTTTAATATTAATACACTGACATTCAATCTACGTATAATTCGAATAATCAATTTTTAAACATCATTAACTCACATCTATCTATAGTTAGAACTAGAAAAACTGTGGACTAGTGTGCCCTTTCCAACATTTTAGTTATAGTCGGTTCTGATTTTGATTTATATTTTTAAAGTAAAAACTTAAAATTAAAATTGAACCATGAGATAACAAAAAGCCCTTAAATCACGTAAATTTAAACCATACTTGACTAGAAATTGATCCATACCAGAAAAATCAACTTTAATAAAATTATTGAAAACTCGACTAAAATATAAATATTATTTTTTTAAAATATGAAAGTGAACTAGAGTCAAACTCAAGGCAGTGCTGTCCAAAACCTAACAAATCCGATTTCCAATATCGAGCGCTATGGGCACCGGTTCAACGGAAACCAGCCCTCCCCTATCTCGACAGTCTAAAAGAGCCGTATTTTTTCACACATCGACCAGTTAATGTACCAAGTTTATTGTTCTAACCTGCATTTTTTATTTTTGAAGATACAACTTTAATTAATGAATAAATTTTAATCCTAAGGCGAGAAGAAAATAAAGAACTAAGGATTGAAGATGAAGGTGACTAAGTGGGCGGCGATAAAAAAAGCTTTCCAACTTGGGATCATGGCTTCTCCTCTGTCAATCTAATTCTACGCTAGTTTGTAGAAACAAGTATTTCCGGCAAGAAGGATTTTGTATATTTTACTCCATGGACATTTGAAACTAAGGATCAATGACTCCACCGTTTCGACTCCGACAGTTTCTTCGATTTTCGCTTGGCGTTTTTCTGCTGTAACGCCATTGTTGCCGCGCACAAATCCTTCTTCTTCTGTTCGTTCTTCTAGTTCTTCAATCACTTCGTTCCACCACTGGTTCATCTCCCTCTGACGCTCTTCAATCATTTTTAATCTCTTTGAATCAGACCTCTCTTCTTTCTTTGATTCCATGTCTTTGTCAGCCTTGGCCGGCGACCGAGAGAAAATCTTTGCCGGAGATGGATTTGGATCTGATAATGTCCGGCGAAGACTATGTGGGTGAGGCGGCAAGGCCGATTTTGAAACTGGGCCTTCATCTGAATTCTCACCATTAATGACTGCAATAGGATTGCGAAGATGGGAAACACTCCGGCGAAGAAGGGGAACCGTATGAGTCAGCGTCGGATTCCCGGCGCGGGAAGGAGCAGAGGGGGAAGCTCCGATAGAGCAAGAAAGGGAAATCTTGGAGTGGTCACTGACAGAGGAAACATTTTCATCTTTATCAAGAAAAAGCTTCTTGAATCTGGTTCTGGGTCTTCCAAAGAAGACGAGGAAGAAGGTGAAATGGAGAGTCTTTTCATCCGGTTAGAGACAAAAGCACCGCCGTTACGACCGCCGGCGGAAGAAGGGGGCGAGGATTGGGGTAGAGGTGGGAAATTAACAGACGAGAAACAGAAGGATCAACTAATTAAGCATTGATTGCCTTTCTCATTTTGCTCCATTTGTAGGTCTTGAACAAGCTCCGCCATCTCAATCTACTAATCTTATTGTTCTTGATTTTCTCTCTGATCTGGCTCTTAAAGTATTATATTTTTTTGACTTATTACTTATTAATTCGAATAAAGTACATAATACACGTTAAATAATCAAGCTTGAAAATCCATATGGTCATATGCTGTAGTTAATTACACTCAATGAACTGCTGTTCGCTCAAATGAGGCAGCAGCAGTCCCAAACGTAGCAGACGACAGACGTCAGGAGGAAAGAAGACTACGTGGCCGAAAAGTAAATAATTGTTATTTTCGATTTTATAAAAAAGTGAATAAGATTCTTTTGAATTTTTTAATTTTCCGCGTGGATCCCAGCTTCTCCGTCGCCTATATAAGGCGTCCCCATCCTCGCTGCGAACTGCGTTATTTCTTCCACCACTTCTCAGCCGTTGTTCGACCTTTGGAGATTATTCATAGTTCTGCGTCTACGTCGTCAGGTGCTGCATCTAGAAGGCTAATTGGAGATTTAGGAAGTTTTCTTTTGTTAGCTGAGCTGCAGTCTCATTTATGCACTTTTCTTTAATTTTGGATCGGTTGATTGAATTCGCATCTCAATTTTTTCTCAGTAGTTGATTCTTCTACTACCAGATTTCGAATCCGTACGGATAGGAACGAGAAGTATGTAGAACTTCAAGAGATGAAAAGCTTGCCGGTACAAAGATCCTGCAGGGAGCGAGACTAAGTTTTCTGATTTCCTAGCAAATAGGAGAAGCGTTGTGTTTGCATCATTCTGTTACTATAGTACTCAGTTTGATTCTTCGGTATGATCGTCGATTAGCAGTGGATCCATTTTCTATCATCTATTCAATTTTTGCTGGAATTTTTTTTCAGAATATGTTAGAATGTAAGAAAGAAGGTGTGGCCGCTTTATTCAGGTACGTCGGACGTTTTTTCTCTTTGAATTTATTTAAGTAAACTATTATCGTGACCATCGAGAATTAGACGATATACTTTTTGTAATTATCTATAATTTTGGTCTTTACATTCTTTCTACCTAGGAGACCATATCGTTGATGTTTACGTTTTGATCTGTTGTTTTATCTACTTAACTGCATTTACTCTTTTCTTTACACATTTTCATTTTTGTTTGACTCGTAAAATCTGAAGTTCTTGTGCTTTCATATTTACAGTGTCTGTTAACATACTTAGATAGCTGTTAATCTGTCATTCACTGACTATCAAAGGAATCTAATATTCTGGCTTAAAAAACAAAAATTTACCGATCAATTAATGTAGGCATTTGGATTTGTTTAACTCACCATTATCATGTCCAACTAGTAAATCTCTAGCGTGCAAAAAAATTCTTAGGTTTGGTTATGTGGCTCTTAAGTAATTTGAAATACGAGGGAGTCTGAATTTTTTTAATCAAACGCAAAACAAGTAAAGAAAACCATGAGTGTATTTTTTGAATCACTAGAAAGAATTTTCATCCATGTATTTTAATATTAAAGGTTTATTCTTTGCTGAACAGTTCTTAGATACGATTTTAGACTGATTGATATTGAAAGTTGTATTGGAACTTAGAAGACGAAGATTTTTTTCCTTGCTGACGTCTGCATTTTGTTACCAAATAAGGTATTTGAATCTATTTTGCTGCTGCAAACCGGATATGAAAATTATATAAAAATAATTAGAGAGAATCACAAAGTGTTTGACCTATGTGGAATTTTAAATTGGGCATTGAGAAATAAGGTGTGTTTAAGATAGTATGGTTTCTATTGTTGCAATGTTTTAAACCAAGGGAAATGCTGGTAAAGATTATAGAAAATGGATCTCGTTTCAGATAAGAAAAAGTTCATTTCTGTTCATCACCTAAATAACAAATTCCTTTAAAATAATAAAATGTCAAAGTTGTGGTGAATTCAATTGAATTCCTACTTCACATTATTGATAACGACTAATTTAGGCATCTTTAAGATATACTGGTGGAGGATAGGTAAATAGAAATTTTATTGTGATTAACAATTTGTCAACTTTTTGATGGTCTGTGAATATCTTAGTGTATTTTCAGATTATTATTCTTTAGTTTCACTATTGTATAACATGTTTGCTTTTCAATTTCACATTGGCCAGTTGCTTCAGAAGGGTTTTCAGGTTGCACTAGTTATTAGTACTGTCCACTATTAAATTTTCATAATTTTTTTCTCACTTGTAATTCCATTTGTCTCAATTTTCTACATTTCCCATCCCTTTGCAGTGTAGAATCTTTCAAATTTCTCTCCATAAACTTCAATCTTGCCCCTATCTAGTGGGAAATACCCTTGTTTGTGGTAGGGATTAGGTTTGTAATTATAAATGTAGTTTAGTCTTCTTTAATAATGATAACTCAAGCTGAGTATTTCACTGATTAGAAACTTTTTTCTTACAAAAGTTTGTATATTTTTTTAATGTGAATTAAACATTGCTTCAATAATGAGCCACTTATAAAATAAAATGAATTTTAGGTGCCTATCTTCATATTACCTAATTGGTCATATCAAGATAATCATATGGAAATACTAGAGCTGCATGACATGATAGGAGTGGCACTACACGACCTGTTAAGTTCGATTTTGGGATCAATTGAAATAGAAACCATAAAATATGGTAAAACTTCGGTTTGTCTATGTTCGATTTCATATTCAATTTAGGTCAAATTTTGAGTAACTAGATCTGCTTCAAAACCAGTTATTAAATTTATATCGAGTTTTACTTGGTTTTGGGTCAAGCTTTAGCAAATTTTAGATCATTTTTTGACCTATAGTCTGGTTTTAGTTTGACAATTTTAAAGAATTGAGATGGAATTCAAATCAAAACTTGTGATTCAAGTCTGGAACGTAATTTCGGTTTGGTTTTGTCTACCCCTATGACATGAGTACCCAAGTGTCTTCTTCATTTAGAAAATAAGAATAACATAGAAAGTCACATCATAAGATTTGTCATAATCGATTTTCATTTTTTGGGATGCTCATTTTTTGCAGTGCAATTGTGACAATTACAATGCTTAGACAAAGACAATTCAAAATTATAGTTACTGTGAGTACTGATTGTGCATCATTCTATTGTTTTAGAAGGATGCATATAGAATGATTAGAAGTAGAGTTCTTCCAACTTGACAACACGTTTTTGGGCAAGTTTTGGCCAAAAGTGAATAGATGAAGAAGACTATAAACTCCCCATCGCATCAGGCTCAAAATCCAAGCATAGGTGTGTTCGACTGGGGCGTCAGGCTCTAAGAGTGAGCAAAACCAAACCTAACCGGCAAATCGAACCAAAGTAGGAAAATCAATTAGGTTTAAAAATATAAATACTAACTTTGGTTCTATATATGAGGACTGAAATTTTTGGTTTGGTGTTTGGTTTAGATCTCAATCCTTCAAAATTGACAAAAACCAAAATAACATAACTTAACTTAACCGTGTTTATTAAACTAAATACCTTAATTTGATTATATTTTATTTAGTTATTTTTATGTTATAAGATAACATATATTATGATTTTATTTTAATTAATATTGTAGCTTGTTTTGACTTTTGACGGGTTGCTTATTTAATTTTTTTGAGATGATAATAGATGGTATGAGTTTTAAGTTTAATATTGTAGCTTGATTTTATATTTTGCTTAGTTAATTTTGTTTAAATTTTATAGATCTATCATTTCTTTTTATATCATTGCATAAAATTTATATAATATATATTATGTTATGAAGGGAGTAAAACTAAACTCGAACCAAAATATTCAGTTCGGTTCAGGTTCAATTCTTAATTTTTTTTCCGACAATGGGTTCTTTTATTTTAAACCGAAACGTACTCGGTTTAGTTGCTAGCCAAAATAGAACCAAAACCAGAACATGCTCACCATATCAGGCTCCTTAGGTTGGAGAGTTTAGCATGCCATCTTGTGAAGTAAAAAACAACCCAAAATTTTGTTGATTGCGAAAGCTCAGCCTTTACCAATTATATTATAATTTGTGAGAGTGAAAAATGAATAGTTCATAATTATATTTTTTTGCCTTTCAAATATAAATTTGAGTTGGTCTAGAAAAAGTAATCTGCATGAGTTTCATCTCAAAACAGACAATCTTATATTAGGAGAAATTAGAGACTCCACAGTTATATCAGAAAACTTTTTCCCTTAAACCACCTAATCATTGACATATTGGCATGTGTCCATTGCATCAACGGTTATAAAAGAGAAGAGATGGAGAATTTCTTTAAGACTTCATCAAATACGTATGTCAAAATGCATATGTCCAATGACTTTACTTAGTAGTTTGCTACCAAAATAAGATGTTAAATGTTACTCAATCGTAAGCCAACCTACTTTGTTTATGAGTGATATTTTTTTACTCACTTCTTTTGAAATATACATTATATTTTCTTATGATCATTATGTTGAGCACGGTTTTTTTAAAACCCAGCACATTAGTTGTCTTTTTCCAAGGTTGAGCACTAGAATAGCTTACTGAAAAATAAGTAAATGCCTTGTGGTCTTATTTTTCAGTTACTTTTTGTCTCTTTTTCATCCCTGATAAAAGCTTGACCTATTTTTTTTTAGGTTGACGAATTTGATGGTGATGACTGCAACCCTGTATATGAACCTAAAACTTTGAATCTTATTATCCCATGAAGGTTTGATTCTGGGAGTTCAATTCAAAATAGTACGCTGTTTCTGCTATGAATCTGTCCAAAAGGATTTGGAATTAAAGAAAAACTGGGTAGGACTGAGTTCTTCTCCATTAATATTTTTGAAGTTAAAGATCAGCTGATTCTGGTAAGAAATTAAAAATTCACTGCTGGTCACGTAATCTAGTCATGTTGGAGCTTATACTTCGCTCAATTGAAAAACCTGGTAGCTTAAATTTTAATGTCTTATCGAACTAGAGAAGTATTAGTCAATTGCATTTTACTCCATATAAGGACATAAAATAGGACTGCTGAAAAATTTATTGTACATGCAGTGTGGCTTTCATAATTCCTTGTCCCATGCAAACTTATATTTTTTACTGAGGTAGATGAGTCATAATTCGTCATTCATCATACAACTATAGCTGATTTATTATCTGTTCACACGCCCACAGCAATGTCTCTTTTCTTTGATGGTCTGTTAATAAGTCAGGTCTTCAGGCAAAACACCATTAAATTTGTAACCTTGTACCATAATTTGAAAAAGAGGAAGCTACAACTCTCCAAATGTTTCCCCTTCTCTTTTTTTATGTGCTTAAAGTCTACTGCAACCATCAACAGAATATACATTGGAGTCATGAAATTGCTGAAAGTTAATTATTATTTGTGAAAGAAAAACATGCATACCCCAACTTTGTTCCACTTGCTTCATCGTCAATTTCGTGTTGCTTTGGCTGGCTAAGCTGAAGGTTCACAGACACATAAGAGTCTACTGATCCTTTGTTATTTATGAGAAATGAATATTTCTTCCCTTCAGTTTTTCCATAGACCTGGATGTCGCAATTAGTAATAAAGAATATATTGTTTTATATGCCTGTTATCAAATCATGTATTTGGTTATTTTGAGATACATTGTCAATTATCTAGAATCATCATATTTTGTGATTGTCATTTTCTCTGGCAATCAAGTGCTGCGTCTTTGCAACTTGTATATTTTGATGGGGAATATATTCCTTCAATCTCAAAAGTCAACCCAATTGATCAACTCTATCGTAGAAAAACGAAAAGGAGTTAGTTTCACCTTTTGATTTAGGTCTTGTATTTCATCCGTTAAGATCTTTTCCTGCAAATTAAAAACTCATGTTGAGCCCTCAAAGCTGCCTTGCAAGTATAAATTTTCATGTATTGCAGGGTTAGGGTATGATATTTTCTCACCTTCTTGGTCCGAGCACTAAGAAGACTGCTTTGCAATTGGTCTTCCAGATTCTCTAAATCTTTGACACTCAAACCAGAAAGGTCTTCACCTCTTATTTGCCTACGATCAAAGACTCATGAGATAAGTTTTTTTTTCTCTCTCATTAATTTAAATAATTATTTAAATTAAAGGACCTTCAACTTGTATTATCATCGAATTCATGTGTGTCTTGTGTCTAAGCCGGATACCTACTGACTGTAAACCTATTTTTTAAGTCATGACCTAGTCTGGAAGAAAAAATTATGTCTAAACTTATGGTCTCTAAGCTGTCTTTGACTCTGTTTCTTTATATTTTGAGAATGATTCAGGTCTCTTTTGAAAAAAAAAGCTTATTAAGATTGAATGGCATTTGAATAAAAGCCCTAGTAATTGAAGTATCCGTTCTCTGTTTCTTCTGTTTGTACTTAATTTTATTCTTCTTGCAATCACTAGCTCAATGTGTTCGACATAAGTTAAACATTAACAGCTCTGCAAGCATTGACAATAATTGACTGGTAAGGTAGTGTAAAGCTTGAGGTCAGAAAATAGTACCTGTAACTCTCTTGTAAGTCTTGCAGTTTCTGTTGCAATATTGCTGCTTCTCTTTGCCAGAACTAACAAATAAAGTGAATGATTGCATCGAATTTGGTAGGTTATGGGTCACCATCATAAGTTTTGCCCCAAAAAAGATGCATACAATTTTATTTAAGAAACTTGTCGGATTCTACTTGTACTAATAGGATTTAATTCACTCATGCTAGAGCACATACGAGGTAAAGCTTTCATACTCTATAAACCAAGTAACTGAACATTTTGATGCATACTCTATACACTGTTGTTTTTATTTCAGTTTGCTCTTTCCATTCATGGATAGTTGCATTTTCTACTGCATTTTAGATATCAAAAGTTTTTCGATCTATCGTAAATTTGATCCTGCTCGCATAATTCTAGCTTACCATTTATCTTTAAAACCCTCCTGTAAACTCCTTACGTTAACCAACTGAACCCTAGGAAGTTTAGGCATGTTTGCGACGTAAGATTTACCACCTTTTCTGTTGGATAAGTTATCTTTCGTATTAGATTTTCTTCTGTTGTATTGTCCTGTAAAAGCCGTTTCACATTCTATTACAGAGTGCTTTTGTCTATGTTTTTTTCTGTTGACTGATTGTCAGAACTGAAATCGGCTTTTCATAATAGTTAGACGCACTTCCTGTCATTTCTTATCCTACTTTTGGTGTATACTACGTAAGCATGCATTCATATAGAGAATAAAAGCTACCATTTTGTTTACTGAGAAAATTAGCTTTAGGTTATGCACAGAATAGTTAATTCATGTCAAGATAATTACGAATTATGGAAGGGGGAAAATATAGGAGATGTATAAAGAAAATTGAAATGAAATTTTTATATTACCTTGACTTCAGAGATTGGATTCCCAAGTTGTTGACAGCCATCCTTTGTTTTGTTGTATCGTTCAATTACAGTTTTCACACTGCTGCGATCATCAACTTTTATAAGGTCAGCCTACTTTTTTTAGTCAACATATAATCGAAGTATAATTTTTTAACTGCACTTTAATCATGCAAATAATGTTTTACATTATTTATATTCTACTTCATTACCTTTGGTGTTAAATTTTGAATCCATCCATATGAAATAAAAAAAGTCAGGGTCACTAAGAGACAAGGTAGCAATGTTCAATTCAAAATGATAAAATTCAAATGTATAGCTGGACCTCCTTAAGCGGCAAAGCCAAAGAATTCTATATGAAATAGAGCAGTATATGAGAGCTAAGAGCCTAGGACAACGTAGTAGAACCAAATGTCTTACTCCCTTTACTTTGCTATATTCTATCTTACAGCTAGATCCATTTTTGGTTGATTTATAGATGGAGGATCTATGGCGATAAAACATGACAGTTAACAACCATCCAAAAAAATTAAAATAGTAGGTTGAAGATAAGCCTAATCACTTGTACTTTTTTAACTTCTTTTTAGAGTTTCCCTTTATTTGTCATACCAACTGATATTGCTATATTGGACTCTGTGTATAACGTTGAATGTTTCCTCATCTCACTATAGCTATTCAAAATTAGTTTTGCTCTATAGAAAACAAAATTACGTTATTTGAATAATTACTTAGGCTCCATAAAAGTAATGAAACTACGTTTATTGGAAACAATAAAGGGGATGCGACTAAAATAATGAACTGCACGATGCATATTGGTTCTTTGGCTTGCAAAAATTTTGATCTGACAATTCAACCAGCTCGAAGTTGTTATGGAAAGAAATCTTAGAGACGCCTTCGTAGAAAAATAGTATTCTAGAAAATTTGATATTTAATATTTAATTATTATTTCTTTAATAATTATTTTTTTAATCGTAGGGTATTATTGTAGTTTCTTATTTTAAACTAACTAGTTTGTAGCATATTTATAGACATTATCTTTCAAGGTTTAGGAGTCAATTAGTCAAGTTTATTTAATTATTATTTTTTCTTTTTTTTTCTTTCATTTGTCTTCCATGATAGGAAGAGGGGTGACTACTCGTTTTAGGAATAAACTCTCCAATGAGGATCTTAACAATTTTGTATCAGAGTCAAACCCTCTTTGCTCGTTGATTCCAATCTGTCTGCAACATCTGTCATAGGTGCAGATTTTTCGATAATGCTTCCATTATTACAGCGTATGTTACAATTAATGGAGAAACAACAAGAGAATCACGAAACGATGATGACTCACTTGAAAGAATCGAGCAGCTCAAGGCAGGGCACACCTTTGGCTATAGCACAATCATGCGCACAACCGCCCGAGCAAGTTGTCTTTCCATCAGCTACCGCCACACCAGGGAAAATCACAGCACTGTTGTTGGAGTCAACACCTCATCCCGTGGCCTTTTTGGTTGCCGCTCTAATGCCGCATTACGCACTCATGTTGCCTGCGTGAGTCCTTGCGCTGACCGTGCACAATTCGACGCATAATTCGGTCGTCGCACCGACGTCGCAACCCGCAAGCTTGCTACCCGTGCGCTTCCCAGTTTTGGCCGCACCTAATAGACTCCAGATAACCTACGATGTCTGGTCCATCATTGTTGGCCACTGTACCCTAGTATGCAGAACAACTACCAACCAGCCACAAGACTAGGTCCCACGCTACGACTTCATGGTCTGCTACTAATGGATTTTCTCTGGTTTTTGGTGGGATTACTCTGGATCAGATGGTTATTTTCACATTGACAACCGTCAAGGTGGGGTACCCTTCTAGACGCACCAAGCTTGGGCATTCCGACCAGTACCAACCCTAGGCATGACCAACCTATAGCAAATCCAGATGCAACAAGGCCCTATATCACATATTCTAGTGAGAGCACACGAGACTGGTTATGCATGCACGAATGGATTTTCCAACATTCGATGGCTCCTCAGACGCTCGTTGATGGTAAATCGATGTGAGCACTATTTTCAAAGTAAAAAATCCCGCTACCCTTGACGGCCTTTCACTTGCAAGAAGAGACAGATGATTGGTATGAAAGGTTTCAGGATTGGAGAATGAAGCTCTTGTGAGATCACTTCAAAAACTCTTGCAATGAGCGCTTAGGCACCTCCGCATGGAAGAATACACTAGCTAACTTAGTAGATCTGAAACAAATTGACACAGTGGCACAATACTAGAAGCAATTCCAAAGTTTACTCATTAGAACTCTACAGTAACACAAGATCAAGCTGTAGATCTTTTTATTGCTGGACTCAGTGAACCAATATGAGCAAAAGTTGAATTACAACATTAGAACGAGCAATGACCTTAGCATGCACATTTGATCGATGGAGCTCTACAACTTCCAACCAAAGCACCAAACAATTTATGCGTAGTCCAGTGTACTCCATTGCACCGCTAGCCACACCTACACCGACCATGACCATGACCACGACCAAACCAACGAGACAACCGCCATTCAAATGCATTTCTCGTGGTTAGATGGATGATCGTCGAGCCCGGGACATTTGTTTTAAATGTAATGAGTCATACACACGTGGACTAGGGATGTCCAAAACCGATCCAGACCAGAGAACCAGACCAGAACTGACACATTTGGTCCGGTTCTGGTCGGTTCTAGAGTTCTCATAGTCCGGTTCTGGTCCTTATGGTAGGGAATTGATTAATCTTGGTCCGATTTTGGTTTTAATGTCATAAAATCGAACCAGGCCATTAAAATAACAATAAGTCATTATTTTTTTAATTTTTAATATGTTGAAACCCTAGTCCCTAGTACGTCTTCATCTTCCAGGTTTTGACTTCCAGGTTCGCGTCTGCCGCCTCGGCCTCGCCTCTATCCCTCTCGGCTCACTTCATCTCCCATCAACGACCGGCGACTCATCCCTCTCGGCTCTCGGCTCTCAGCGACTCATCCCTCTCGGCTCTCAGGTTCGTGGCGACTTATTCAAAAATTATATTCTTCTCTTTTCCAGTTTTTTGCTTTGGCTTTTCCATCTTGCATAATCATTGTCCAATTTCGTGATTCATGGTATAGTTCAGGTCTTTTGGTATAAAAAATCGTAGGTAAAAAAATAATGTATCGTAAGACAATACATAATTTCAAAAAAATTCAAAGGCTGTCGAAGCGCTTATTTGCACTCAAAGTTAGATTCGTGAGACAATACATCTTTCAAAATATTTTATTGATTCGATAGATGATTTTGATATAGGTCTGATTTTATTATTCCTCATACATTTTTTAGTAGTTAATATATATTTTTTGCGTTATTATTTGCTTACTTTGACATTATTTTGTAGATTTCTCTTCTAATGCTAAAGGTGAAGATGCTACAGGTAGAGTAAGCGGATCAATTAGAATTAGTGAACGATGAGAACATCCACATTCGTTAAGTATATTAGATTTTTTTTTCTTCATTTTATATTTTATTGTATTTTATTAATATTGTATTAGATTTTATATTTTTTATTGATGATGAATTGTATTCTTTGCAGATGTTTAAGACAATGGAAGTTAATACATGATGAAAATTTGGAAGTTCCAACTTTATCGACTTTGTTATTTTATTTTAATTGTTGTTCTTTTCATTTTAGATTAGTTGTAGTATGTTATGCACTGATGCTCTTTAAATTATATTTTTGAATGGTTGTAGTATGTTATGCAATTATGTTATTTCGATATTTTGCATTATATATTTTTAATTTTAATTTTAATTTTTTTTAATGGGAAATACGAGAACCGGACCAAGATCGGACCGAATTTTTGGTCATTTTATGTTCTGGTTCTGGTCATTTTATGGTTCGGTTCTGATCCTTCATATTAGAAACTGAAATTTCGTGGTCTAGTGCTTTTTTTGCAGAAAATCGGACCAACCCGGACCATGAACATCCCTAACGTGGACACATTTGCAAGCACTTGTTTTTTTACTATAATATATCTTATGATTCAGAAGTCGAGTAGGATGACGAGCTCCCATTGAGCTGACTATATCACTCAACGCCATCTCGGGCTCTAATGTACTTTCCAACATGACCTTTGCAGCTACATTCACATCACATATTTTACGTAGTCTCGCCGACACGAGTAACACTCATAACTTTCTGTTTGTGCAGCATCACGTTTGGATCTCTAGCGAACCATCACTTTTTTAGTCTCAGGACTTTGCTTTACAATGGATTTCTTCGTGATACATCTGCCCTGTCTTGATGCAATGTTAAGTGTTTTTTGGCTCCAAACCTTAGGACCAGTTATATGGAATTTTAATTCCCTTAACATACAGTTCACCCGCTAGGGCCGCTTGAAAACCTTATTAGCTCTATCACTTAGACCAGACTCGATACTGACATCTTTGACCACCAGTAGTACTTTTGATGACTTCTCTGCTATCATACACGAGTTTGGGGACTTATTCATCGAGCTGAGTGGACTTCTACTCATTCAATTATGCGATCATCGTATCTGTCTCACTCAGGGATCGAACCTAGTCGTCATGCAGCCATATTGTTATTCTCATCTTCAAAAAGATGAGATCGAACAACAGTGCACACTCATGCTACACCAGGGAATTATCCGCACCAGCATATCACTGTATTCTTCGCCATTCTTCCTAATTTGCAAACATGATCAATCTTGACATTTTTGTGTCGACTACTGTGAGCTTGATGCACTGACGATTAAGGATAAATTTCTTATTCAGGTGATTGAAGAGTTACTTGATGTGCTACATAGAGCAACTATGTTCTCGAAGTGGACCTTTGTTCTGGCTATCACTTGATTCAGATGGATCCGACGACCATTGAGAAAACGACATTCTGCGCTCACCATGGCCATTTTGAATTCCTCGTTATGCCATTTGGACTCGCAAATGCTCCATTTACCTTTCAGACCCTCATGAACGAGGTTTTCGCAGCTCAACTCCGACACTTGATATTGGTTTTCTTAGATGACATTTTTATTTATAGCCACATTTTGGAGGACCACCTATGTCATCTACACATCACCTTTGGACTCCTATGACAACACCGTCTGGTTTTTAAACGGTCTAAATGTGTCTTTGCCACTTTACAGATCGCTTATTTGGGCTACTTAATATCATCGGCATGCGTTTCAGTCGACTCTGACAAGATTCATAGTATTTTTTCTTGGCACACTCCAACATCGGTCACAGCCTTGCGTGGATTTCTAGGCTTCACCTAGTATTATCGGGAAGTTCATATGCAATTATGTGATCACTGCTGGGCCGTTGACCGCTCTACTTCGCACAATAACTTCACATGGTCTGAGGTGGCTCAACAAACCTTTGATGCCTTTAAGACGGCCCTTTCCAACGCATTGGTGTTACAAATGCCAAACTTCTCTATCGAGTTTATTGTAGAGTGTGATGCTTTCGACTTTGGTATCGGTGCTGTTCTCCAACAAGATGAACACCCAGTGGCTTATTTTAGTCGCACTCGAGCATCCTGTCACTTGACTTTAGAAGCATATGAGCGCGAACTTATCGGCCTATCTCAAGTCATCCGACATTGTCATTCGTACTTGTGGGGAATGAAATTTATTGTTCGTACCACCCACTACAGCTTAACATTTCTTCTATAGCAGAAAATTTTATCGTCCCTGCAGCAACACTGGATCAGCAAAATGCTAGGATATGATTTTTCAGTGAAATATCAGCCTGGTTGATTGAACATAGCAGTTGATGCCCTCTCCCGTCGGGATGAGTCTTTGTCCCAACTCCTCGCCATTTCCCAACCACTATCACCCTTTCTTGTAGATATACGACGCGACACGACTTCCTCAAAAACAACCGCCCTCCTTATTCAATGTGCCTCGGCAGGTTAATTATGTCCAACATGATTGTTTTCTGATGGACTATAATTAGATCGGCTCTTCATAGACAAACTTGGGATTTGCAATCCCAGGTAAGATTAGTTCAGGATCATGTGATCCTTTTCTATCAGATAGTGTACTTCTAAGTAATTGCTCCATAGATCTTACATCTATTTATATGAAGAAGAAATCATGTAACGAAGGGGGTTCTTATTTGTACAAATGATATTTCAAACTTGGAACGAGCATGAAGAAATTAACGATACTTCTTTATCTTTTGAGTTGTTCTGCTGTCCATAAGAAGTGATCCTATTTTTTTCATCGTTCCGGGTAGAGAGCAAAGGTCTTGAACGACCAATGGGGCAAATAAAATGACAAAGATCCATTTGATCTTCTATAGAACCAGGGTATAGAGTTGAAGTAACTGAATTAATGTTCCTACTACTCGTCTATAGAACCTAGGACTATAATCCATCTGTCCCAGCTTACAATCTTCTTCTTTGCTGCTCCATTTGTGTAACAGCTTGCGTTGTTTTTTCTAACCACAACTTTTCCTCTTACTGCATTTTTTTCACTTTCTTCACAACGCTACTGGCTCTGAGTGCATTTTTCTTAGATTGTGACGGTTCATGGATATGTTCCACTTTTTATTTTTTTTTCGTTCTGCTGGATCATGCCATGTTTTGAAAAACTATTCCAACCCTCAAACATGGAAAAGAAAACTTCTAAATACATAAAATGCAGAGGCAATTTGGAGTAGTTTGTGAGGCATTAACATGTAAACCAAAATCCTAAGAATATGGAAGTCAATTGCATGATGCATTTACTCATGCTCAGTAGATAGTGTGTTAAGCATATTTCGGCGGGCCTAAACATTTCAACTCAATGCTTGAACTCCTGAATTTAAACCTGTTTTAATTGACAACTATCAAGAGTTGAACTCTAAAAGGCCGAAAACCCTAGAGCTAAGGGTTGCTAATGAGACACCACCTCCATCAAATACGTGATACTTTATAAACCAAATGATATCAGTACAAACAAATTAAACTGCTAAAGAGTGATATCTTCTGTGCACAACACTTTCTCTTCATTACTGGGACCTGTCATCTCTCAAGAGATAGAATTACGAGGAGTAACAAATGAACGACCAATAGAAGCGTGATCTTCACATGACCTATTCTTAAATAAATAAATAAAATCCTTCTAATATTTTTATTTAATGTTCTTTTTCGTTATTATTAATTCTGTAGGTTAATTGAGTTGGATGTAGAAAAGTTGAACTAGAAGACCATGTTCTTAGAATGACAAGTTTTCAGATTTCTACCCGACCAATTTTTTACATTCAAGAATTTACCAATTGTACCTAATGAAGAGTGAAGGCCATAGTTATTTGAAGCCATGAAGGTAGACACGTAAGATTACAACTACTGACACTGTTGCAAATGTAGCCAAAGTGATGCACTAAAAGTCTAGAAGAGCAAGAAAGGAAAGACTGAAAAAAATTTGATCGAGAGGAACGGATAACTACCAGAAATCATGCAAGTTATACAGATAACCATACTCTAGGCAGCCGTATCGCATAATCACATCTAATTTTATCATGCATAAAGATTATGTTAACCTTCATGTTTAATGATGTTCAAATCAATCTCTAGTGTACATATCTTAAAGAGATAAGGGATATCAAAAGTTAAAGAGATAAGGATAAAGCCTAAGATATAGGAAAAGTATATATTTTGGGAGGGGCCTAGATTCTAGAGCTTGTTCTATTTTTGGTCTGATTCATGAATTTCACTCTACTTTGAATGTCTTGTTAACAAAGATTTTGTCCTCATTTGATTGTTTATAGTAATTTTATCTTTTATTTCTAAATCTAACATATGAAAATAGTCATTCACTTGTCAAATAATGATTATTGCAATTAATATAAGAAAAATAATGTAATTACAATAATTTCATCGATAATTATTTAACTAACGACAAATATTTTCAACACTGCCAAACAAGAAAAGAAACGTTAAATTTACACTATTATTATAACATCTTATACTAATAGTTGAATGATGAGATAGTATTTAATAATATATTATAAAAGTCACTTTATTACATCAAACGCATCAAATCATGCTACAACTAATATTTCAACATTGTCATAATAAGAGCATAAATATAATAGTATGCATGTTAATATTGCACAAAAATATAAATAGAGTAAAAAAATCATCAGCATGCTAAACACTTCAATCAAAGGTGTATTATTAATGCTGTTTCGTCATAGTTTTTTCTAACAAATCATCGTTATGCTGTAGATTATCACAATCATTTGTTGGTTGTCTTTTAATCTGAGAAAAATACACTACCAATAGTTGGACTAAATTATGAATAATTTTAAACCATAAATAAAAAAAATAAACATTTTTGGACTTAGTGCACCAACAAATATGATACTCCTATAGTGAATTTAATACAAAACCTAATTGGAAAGAGTAATGATATCTTTTACTTTCTCATTCTATTCTTTTAAAATACAATGTGATATGTCAAAGAATTATTGATATAATCAAAATATAGTCAACGTAATAAGTTATAAATAATTAGTTATTAATTTTATTATAATAATATATTTTACTCGCCAATATGTATTTTAACGATATAAAATAAAACTGTAAACAATTATTCATTTTGGATCAACTGAGCATGGAAATGAGTTGAAATTGAACAGATCAAGTTTATTAGTTCACATCAGCAGAAATAATAATTTCGATCCATAACTCCAAAAACTAGATCATATGTTGTATAAAAGCAAAACAGACCAGTAATGCATCGATTACATGTGTCATGCCTTGTAATGTAAAAACAAAAAATCATGTCTCATAACTCATAACTATTTAGATTTACGAAATTTGGAAATTTTTTTCTATTTTTTTTACTGTTTCAATGATGAGAGTAGATATGTTCTGTAGCGTATAAAATGGAAACTAGATGAATATTCACCAACCCAGACGACGCATCATATTTGATAACAGTAAAGTGCGGAACAAGCATATTTATAGCCAGAAGAATAATCTAGATTTAATGTAGGCATATTCGTGGCCAGACGAAGAGCGAAACTAGATTTAATTTAAGCATATTCATAGCCAGATGAAGAACGAAACTAGATATGATGTAATGGAGGGTTTGTTAAGATTCGGACCTGGTACTGGCAAAATCGTAGAGCTTGCCTGTGCTGGAGAAGATCACCACGCCTACTTCCGCGTCGCATAGGATTGCAAGCTCCTTCGCCTTTTTCACCAATCCATTTCTTCGCTTCGAGAAGGTAACTTGCCTGCTCGTGGAGTTGTCGATTCTCCTAATCACGATCTTCCCCCTCCCCATTCTACTCGTTCTTGCTCAGCGAGCTGGATTCTTTCTACTTCCCCTTCTCTCTCTCCTTATCCATTTCGGAGAAAGTTATGGAAAGCAAGCAAAATTTTATAATCATAAAAGAGTACAGCGTCACGATTCAGGAAGAAGTACTCATTACTGACGGGGAGTATTTTCAGCAAGAGATCGGGAGCAAAAACGGAGAAAAATCGATGCAAAATGGAAGCGTATAAACCTCGAGAGAATAAAATGCAAAAATCAATTTGCAGAAAGTAGATCGTACCGGTGCTAGCAGCGTGAAAGAGAAGGAATCAGAAGTTTCTCCGCAGTGCAATGGTGAAGAAAGGCAGTTGCAGGGAGCAACCATTTGAGGAAGGTCTCCGTCTGTGCATCTGAACCCCAGCTCCTTTTCAGGTATAAATGGAGCTACAAAATTCATAGTACGAGGCCACGTGGTCCAATGAAATAGGGAGATGTAAAATAGATAATGCTATGGCTCTTCCAACGATTCAGCCACCCTCCCAATCGTCGTTTAACGCGTGGCATAATTTGTTTAAAATTTTTTCATCCTAATCCGGCATCCAATATAAAAACAAGCAAGACTTTATTACAAAAAGCTCTTTTTTTAATAATTCAATCGCTACGACAAATATTTAACCATCCATATCTCAATTCTTATTTTACGATTCACACACAAAAGTAACTTTCATATTAAGATGGTATCGACCCTAATTGCAAATGTCTATCCACATTACTCGAAAGCAAAGTTTGATGATGTCACAAACAAGTTTCACCTCTAATAATGCAGGTTACGATATAGAGCAGATAATATTTTGTTCGAGAGGTGGAGCCAGGGACAACAAGCTCAGGTTAGCCACATGCAAGGGCAAGGTGAAAGCTCTATAGAGTGAGAACGAGAGTGATTGTGAGGAAGCAGGTGATAAGTTTACGGTCGAAGATTAAACAATATTCTAACGTCAAAGTATCTTTAAAAATACTTGAAGTTCGAGGTATTTTTTACGTAGAAAAAGTAACAAAGGTACTTACAGCAACTCAAAAGGCTCAGTGTAAAATGATGTTTATTCTTTTATTTTTACTAGAAAAATATTCACAAATAGGATTAAAAATTTTCTATCATGGAAAAAAAAGTCATTAACTCCACACGCTCCTAGGACTCTTATAAAATATGAAACTGGAATTACGCATTGGCCGTACAATTTGTGGATATTATTTTAATATTGTTTTGACCTTTCGAGAACCTAGAATTGGGCCGTACTTAGTGTAGGCCATTTAAGTTACTGGGCTAGCTCGCATTTTTTCGGCCCAGTGCAACGTAACTACAAAAGGGTCAGTGTGTGCCAATCGTTTTAATTCCGGATCAACGGGGTTCTAATATTCATTGCACTCCGCCTAACTAGAGCTGTCGAAACAGAGAGAATTTAAGTCCCCGAGTCTTCCTCGTCTGCCCTTTCTTCTTCATTCTTCTTTTAGAAGCTACTTCTATCCTTGAAATCATATATTTTTTCAGGTTAATTTTAGAAATTTGAGGAAGTTGAAAGAGACCAAGGAGCTCAAAGACGACAGCCCCTTTCCTTTTCAAAGAAGCGGCTCATGTTCACCATTGCAATAACAGGAGTAGCTGTTCTATTGGGGTCCCTATTTTTTGTTTATTTGATTCCTTGTGAGTTTTACCACTTGTTCTGAAAAGTTTTTTCTCAATTTCAGTATAGCAGCTTGATGTCTTTCAATAATTTCACTATAATATCATCTGATTTGGATCAAATAAGCATAAATTTGTTCATTATTGTGGCATACTCATTACTCTCATAATCAACTGCATAACAGATCATTTTTGTCTTTAAAAATTAGATCAGGATAAGTAGAATGAGTTGAAGTCACGTGATCAATAAAATATTAAATCACACTTCAAAGCTTCGTTGATAGAAAAATCAACTATTTTGTTTTGTTCTTTATCCATTTCATATTTGCTATTTGTCAAACAAGATTATGATATTTGAAAAGGTAGATCGATATCAAAATTGGGCATATCAGCATCGATTTGATTTTGAAATGGGCACATCGGTTTAATGTTATTTAAGTAATCCATCTTAAACAAAAGAAATAATCTGTTTTCAACCAGCATAATCCTCGTAAATACAAGGCAATTTAGGTTATTCATATCAATTTCTGGCAAACAATGTCAAATGAAAAGATAGCCTGACCGCTTCGTTGGTACAGGACTGTGTATTCGAAACACTAGGAATTCCAATGGAAGGGTCCAGAGAATTTGAACAGTAAAAAACAGAACTTTTAAATGAAAATAATAGTAATAATAATGCAACGAAATAGTAGCAATCTCCAATATTATTTGAAAAATTCAGTACATGATTTATAGACAGGAGTCAAGCTTTAGTGTTGTGTCCTTAAGAACCATGCTCTATCAAGTAGCCATCTAGTAGTCCAAACCTCACACATTTACTCATATGAATTATGAATGACGTGACAAAGATAGAATTAATATAATAATTAAATAAATTATTATTACATCCATCAATATAGCTTTGGTCAAACTGAACAACCTAGGATGAAACAAACATCACACCTTTAACTTCCCCTAGAATTATTCAATTGATTACTTAAGCAGATGTCACAACTTCAATGAACAAAAACAGGAAACTATAGAGAAAAAATGATCATTCCAAATATAGAAACTCACGGCGGGAAATTGGTGCTAATATATCTGTAAATTCCTTAGACACTGGAAAGCCAAGCTAACTAAAATTACTCAAATATCTATTGAATATTAGGTTAAAAAAGGACCTCAGGCTGCAGTTTTTCTGAGAGTGGAGATCTAGCGATCAACCATTTGGCTGAATTGTCAGCGTTTGCTAAGGGAAAAGGATTTTTCTGGGCAAGAAAGGTGTTCCAGAGTCCGAGCCGGTAAACATCAAGCTAATTTCGAGTCGCCATTTTTTATCAATATGGTTTCGAACCACAATCGTTTACAAGTATGATTTAGAGTTATCATCAAGCTGAAGATAAATTTAACAAACGATATTGAACAAATACTAACCAGTTGCCTGCTAGCCTGCCGGCGAGTCAACCTGTTCTGGAAAGGATAGAGGATGGTCTTGGTTTCTTTTAGAGAGATCTCTCAAAGTACCCTGAAAAGTGGTAAATGTGCATTAACAAAATCATCAAAACTTATCTTCTCAATAAGAACATTGCTTCAAATAGTTTAAAAAAAAGCTTCATCCTTGACGATTAATTTTTAAAAAATAGGGTATGTTTGTCGCCTAACCAGAGTGGTGAATATGATGCCCAAAATATTTTTTTTTTGGTAGTTTGGGAAATTATGAATATAATTCTCCTCGATGATGTCAAGATGGATTTGATATCATCTCACGTTTTGTCCTCTGGCAGTAGAGATAGAGTTGGAATTTTTCTGCAGCCAAAGTCAAGATTGGTGAGCCTGTTTTTTAGCTCACGTTTTTTGTTCCACAAAAAACTGCCGACAACAATATATTAATGAAAAAAAATGTCTCAAGGCAATCTCCTTCTATGGATCCTATTTCCATTTCAACAATAGAACCGAATTGGCACTGATTGCAGCTACGGAATCTAATCCCTTCAGCTGAAAATTGTGTGTTTAACCTCACAACTATGACTACAGCATTTATCTATTATGTAAAAAGAAAGAAAGGAAAAATCATTGATCCTATTTCATTTCCTTCAAACATGACAAGTTCACAAGAAAGGCCAATCTGTTTTTTTTTGCTAGGGAATTGTTCAAATATAGCAAGAATGGTTTCTCATAAAGGAAAGAAAGAGGGAAAAATAACCCCAAACACTAAATATTTACTATAAAAACTATACTGACCCTGTTTGCCCAAAAGAGTCCACATGCATTGCAGAGAGACCTTGGTCCAGATGGACCTCGCCGCATCATAGGTGTGCCTTTTGAGCTTGTGCCACAATGTGTGCATCTAAAAACAATTAGTAAAGATTCAAACTAACATAGGATTGAAATACCTAAAATCATTAAACCAAAGAAATGATGGGTGAGAACTTGGCTGAAAGTGTATAAGTTAAATTATTAACAAGAGGATTTAACTAGTATTTGAAGATGAGGCAGTGGCGGTAAAGCTACCATGTTGTGATTTTTTTATGTCATATTTGTTGGGGAGGGACTTTGAACAAGGAGTTTTCTTGCAAAGTTCCTTTGGGTTAGCAAAAATTTCTCTAGCTCATTCCATTTACAAATTTAAAATACAAAAAACAAAGAAAAACAATATAAAAAAAGTTAACACCTGATGGTATAGACCAATCAAATATATTGAGCGACATGGTATTGGTAATGCTCAGTAAAACTAAGTTCCACGAGAATGAAGAAGAAATATGTTTAACAAAATTAAAAATTGCAACACATCATCAAACTCACAAAGTTTCTGCATGGCTTTCAACTTGGCCCAACCCTTGGGCAGTATCCGAGTTATGAGTTCCATCATCAGGCCTTTTAGCAGAAGTAAATTGCCCCTTGTTGCGTTGCATCCTAATTTCACAAAGCATCCATGAAAGATCAGCAAAACATTAGCATACAAAATAAATAAATGGAGAAATACTTGAATATATCATATAAGTATATTTCTCCTTCTATATCTTCTTCTAAATCTTAACCATTAATTTCACATCTCATGGCTTGAATTCACTTAACTAGCAACGGAAAAAGATTTTATTGACTTAATTGAGTAAATCCAAAATTTTAACTGTGAACTCAATGACCGGGAAGGTTGTAAAATAAGAGAAAATTAAAGAAGGATAGGAATTAATTTGATCATTTTACATAGCATACCCAGGGGCAGGACGATTAAGAAGATTTGTTCAATCCATGATGACTAAAAAAACTAAAATCCACAGGCACACTTCTCTTTCTCGTTTAGATCAGCTCACCACATGCATTCATTCTCAGCTAAAGGTTTTAACCAGAGAAACTAGCTCAGACATGGAGGCAATTTTCACCTGAGGGCAACTTCCTGACGGACGCCATATCTAACTTTCTTATCAAAGCATCGCTCATTTCTTTTCTGCCTGAATCTATTTAATGATGCAGCTCTCAGTGGTTGGCTACAGGTCCTTGGGAAGTCCATCACACTCTAAGAAAACACAACACAACCAAAAATAATTATCCAACATTTTAGTAATGGCCCAACATCAAGAATTATGGCAGATCGTCTAAAATTAAGCAAGTACCCTTAGACTCTGATGTGCCATCTCCGCCCCTTGGTGAGTCGTGGAGAGCTCGCATCCCCCCAAAAGTAATAGTACTGCTTGAACCTTTCAACAGATACCAGATGCAACATATTAGAGAAAAGGTCCACAATTTTATATTCTCATCAGTCAGCCAGTAATAAGAAATGGATGAAGAAATTTTTTTTTAAGGATGCTGTTTTCCCCTCAACAGAGTCCATTAAATGGTTCATATGATTGTAAAAACTGGACAGACATTTGCATCGTATTTCAATTTGCATCTTGCCGTCATCGCCTAAGTGTGAAAACTTTTGTGGAGAAACCAAAAGCTCCCCAAAAATTTGTACCTTATCAGGTGTGACTGCGTCAAAAACATAAACTTGGCCACGAAATGAAAGCGAGAGCTGATTCGTACTGTCGCCACGTTGAGCCTCCAATTCCACCCCTCCAGCAGAAGAAGCGTACAAATCTTGCTTTGCGACATCCTCTCCGACAACCCCGGCACCATCTTCTAAGGCGTGAGAATCGAAGCGCATGTTGTTGTTCTCCATTCTGTCGGTGGCTAAGCCGTCTTCGTCGTCAGGAACCGAAGGAATCTGATTATGCATATTCATATGCTGGGAATGCCCGAACATAGAGCAAATACGAACAGAATTCGGAATGCGGTTGAAGCATCAGCAAATTAATTTAGCGCCAACGGAAACCCTAATCCCAGAGCCAAAATTTTGCTGTGGGAGTGAAGCATGTTAAAGACAGGACTCGTCTGTTAGGGAAAGAGGGAGAGAGAGCACCGAAGGGAGGAAAGCGGCGTAAGCTTGTTCGCCGTGCGGAGAGGGAGTAGAGGAAAAAAAAAAGACAGGTCAAGGCAGAGCATGAGGGTGAATTAAAAGTAACCCTAATAGTCCTGTTATTTACGAGCATCCCACAAACTACGTGGCAGGATAATTCCAGTCTATTCTGAAGCTTCACAAATTAAAGCTGTTCTTCAATTATTTAGGTTTGTTGCAAAACCCGGAGATTTCAGTGGATTTAGAATGTTTTGGGTTTCGCCGCCGATGACGTGGCTCATACGTCACGTTGACTGGTCAAAATTCTGTTCCATTTAATAAGTTTATTTTCTCAAAGGGTCTCTCTCTCTCTCTCCTCCCTATCTTCTCTTTCTCGGAGCCCTTCCTGTTCTTGCAGTAGCAGAGTTCCTCGTGAACTAAGCCGCTGGATTCGATAACAAAGCTTCCATGGAAAAACAGAGACCTCTGCACATAGTGGTCTTCCCATGGCTAGCCCTGGGCCATTTTATACCATTTCTCCGCCTCTCAAAGTACTTGGCCAAGAATGGCAACAGAGTTTCCTTCGTCTGTACCCCAAGAAACATTCGTAGAATTAATCGGACGCCATCGAATCTTTCTCCACTGATTCAGTTCGTTGCCTTTCCTCTTCCTCACATAGAAGGACTCCCTGAAGAGGCAGAGTCTTCAGCCGACGTACCGTACGATAAGCAGCAGCAATTGAAGATGGCCTTCGATTCCCTGGAGTCGCCTTTAGCTCAATTTCTTCAAGAATCGGCGCCGGATTGGGTTATTTACGATTATGCCTCTCACTGGCTTCCACCGCTCGCCGCCGAGCTCGGAATCTCTCGCGCCTTCTTCAGCCTGTTCTCTGCATCTTGTCTTGCTTATATCGGTCCGCCGTCGCAGTTGATTGACGGCTCTAGTTCACGGAAAACGGCTGAGGATTTTGCGGTGGTTCCTCAGTGGATCCCCGATGGATCCGATATGGCGTACCGGCTTCATGAGGTAACCAAGTACGCTGACATGTCGAGCGGTAACCAATCAGGGACTCCCGATGACGTCCGGTTTCTGATGACAGTCGACGGCAGTGATGTTGTGGCTGTGAGAAGCTCCCTCGATCTGGAATCGGATTGGTTTGATTTGCTTAGGAATCTCTACGGGAAACCAGTAGTTCCTGTGGGGTTTCTACCTCCATCGATGGAAGACGATGAAGATGAGGCAATGGACGATAAAATACAGGAGTGGTTGGACAATCAGAAAACCAACTCGGTGATTTACGTTGCCCTCGGAACGGAGGCATCTCTAAACCAGGAGGAACTCACTGAGTTGGCCCTGGGGCTAGAGCTGTCCCAGCTGCCGTTCTTCTGGGTTCTTCGAACCCCAGCCTGGTCAATGCAACGCGAGTTCGAGATGCTACCCACTGGATTCATCGAACGAGTCAAGAGTCGGGCGATGCTCTATGAGGGGTGGGCCCCGCAAGTGAGGATATTGAGTCATGAATCGGTCGGCGGGTTCTTAACTCACTGCGGGTGGAACTCGGTCGTAGAGGGACTAGGTTTCGGGCGGTTCTTGATACTATTTCCTGTATTGAACGAGCAAGGACTTAACGCCAGGTTATTGGAAGGGAAGAAGCTGGGGGTGGAAGTGGAGAGAGACGCGAAAGACGGACGATTCAGTCGCGACTCGGTGGCGGAGACGGTGCAGATGGCGATGGTGGGTGAGTCCGGAGAGGCGTTGAGGGCCAAAGTAAGGGCAATGAGTGCCGTCTTCGGTGATAGACACGAGAATGGCGATCAACTGCATAAATTTATAAACATGCTCAAGAAACAAAGGGTATCCCAATCTCCTTCAGAATAAAAACTGCTCCGAGATACTGAAGAAGACGAGGATCATTTCTAGTTTTCTGTTGTAATGTTTTGACTTGGGCTGGACCTGTCAGCTTTTGTCGACCTAACCCACTTTCCAGACTGGCCCATTACGAGGCTAACAAGGCCAGCTGGATTAGGGGACTCAAGTCGATTGCCAATTGCCATGGTCTTATTTCACTACACTATAGGTTCCCTTTAATTATATATAGAACGTTTATTAATAAAATAATAATAATAATTAATAAAAATAATATTCAATACCTGCAACCTTGACTTAGAAAATCTAAAAAAATAATATTTAATTTTGTGAAAATAAAAGTAAATTAGTTGGATTATAATACAATAATTTTGTAATAAGGTTGTTCTTAATAAAAGAATCTGTAATTGCATTAACTAATTTCCACCTCACTTTAACCATATCGGATCACGATAATCCACCACACGGGCGCCCCAATCCCCCATTTGGCCGTGCAAATTAATCGCATAGTTTTTTTTGTCACGTCTAAATTCAGTGCAACCAGCAAAAAAGTCACCAAATTGTTCCTTTTCCATTGAAGGCTTGTCACAGACATTTAAATTGGTGGACTAGTTTTGTTTGAGCTGATCAGTCACAGGAATTACGCAGCAAACATAATGTTTTAGTAGTTCAGATTATACTTGGATTAAAACTCTTGGAACCAAATGGAGGAATAAAATTACAATATGATTGGAATACGAAATTAAAATGATTATCAAATTAAAACTTATATTTGAAAAAAAAAATATTTTAAATATTTGAAAAAATTGATTATATTTATTATCCACAGGCTAGTAGTAAACGACGAGCATTACTCTTCAGCTCCCCAACCGTCGTGCATCGTTTCAACAAAGTCGCCCATAGTGCCGCCCGCAGGCCTAATGTCCATTGCGTAATTACGCAAATGGGCCCATTAATCCGTCTCTCTTCCACGTGTCAATATTTTATTGCTTGTTAAAACATACTAATTTTGCGCATACGCGCGCTCTAGCTATTTTAATTTTTTTTTTCTCTCCACTAGTTCTCGCTGTTTCCTACCCCTTCGTTCTTTTGGAGTCGGGACTGATACACTGCACCGTCAACTCCTCCAACACTGCTGCTGTGTTGCTGGTTGTCTTCTTCTTCGTCTTCTGCATACGCCTGGATTTCCTTACTCGAAAATGGACTTTAGGTTCTTCACGTTGCTGTACATAGTCCGATTCAATTGAGAAACCATTGACCACAGTTGGAGCCTCATCGGGATTCCAGCGTTAGTTCTGTCGAATTTTCTGATCGATTCTGGTAAATTCTTCGGCCATCTCTAATTTTGGTCCTTTTTTTTATTCTTTTTTTTGTTCATTTTAAAGAATTTTTTTTTGTCATGATCATTTTCTACGTCGTAGAGAAATAATTGCAGGAGTTTGAACGATTCAATCGTCTTTCTCGTTACTGAACGCATAAAATAGTAAGCAATTCAAGGATTTTGCTTTCTCTAAAGTCTAAAGAGCATTTTAACGTTGGCTCTGCACCCCCAAAAATAATCTTAAATTTTTCATTTTTTTACTAATGGCTAAACATCCATGTTTATAGATTTTACACCCCTGAAATATTGAGCTTCCATCCGTAATAGTAGATAATATTTCATTACCCCATAAATCGGGCCTTATCAGTCTTCACTTTTAATCTTGAGTATTCCTTTTGTTTTTCAATTTCATTTGTCTATGCTCTTTCGATTTTACCTTTGAAGTGCATATTTTCATGCTCACAATTTCACTCATTCACTAAATTACGTTTTATAGGTTTTAGGCCTATATTGAATCCACGAGTAGAGCTAAAAGTCATATGTTTCTTGGTTTGAGAAGTTGTCTGGTTTTCTCTTCTCCTTGAATTTAATGTTTATTCATATTTTAATACCTTTTCATAAAATAAGAAACGAACATGCTTTTTTTCAAAAAAAAAAAAAGATATACAATAAGGGATGATAAAAAATAGTTATTAGTTTATTACCTTTGAATTAGAGAGGTCTGGGAAAAGAGTAGATACGATCTAAGTTTTTAAAAGTAAAAATTTATTCTACTTGGATAACTCTTGTTCATTGGAAAAGAACATTAAAATGACCAATTTTACTTGGTTTTTATGAACTATTTTGTTTCGAGGCAACTTATCGGTCATTTCTTGGTCTGTCTCAAACTATCTTCCAATGCTTTACAATTTGCTTAATATTATGCTACTTCAGGTTGCAATAATGAAGAGGGTTTGCCGTCCAAATTTGGTTCTATTTATGGGTGTTGTTACAAAGCGTCCTCATTTGTCGATAGTGACTGAGTACTTACCTAGGTAGAGGATCTGATTTTTCACTTGTCATCAATTTCATTTGTCATGTTGCATCCAAAGGTGGTTTTACGTATTATCTTTACATGTTTGATATTTTTTGGATATAGAGAAAATCTGTGACAACACTTTACCTTGCATTACACTTGGTGTCACTTCACCCGGTCAATAGTCGGTCAGAACCCTCCACCCTTTGAAGGTTCTGGCCAATGGAGGTTCTCATCGGCTACATGTTGAGTGAAGGGGCACCAAATGAAGTGGTAAAATTCAATTCTTACTAAATTTCATATCAACGATATAAAATGCCGTGTTAAAGGAAAAGTTCATTAAAGACTTGATGGTTTTCAAGTCAAATTGAATCTCTTCCCGAGATTTCCTTGTGTATTAATTAAACCATATTCTATACAAACTGAAATTTATGTTCTCTGAGTTTAATTTTGTCTCTTTCATATGCCGGATTAGAGGTTTTTGACAAAGATTTTTGCAACAGGGGTTGTCTATATCGCCTGATTCATAGACCGGCGTTTAGTGAGATGCTGGACCAGAGGAGGCGGTTGCACATGGCATTGGATGTGGTTTGTTCAATAGATTTCTTTTTTCACCGTAGTGTTATCTGTTTTCGTTTGATTCATTGATTTTTGAGAATTGTGCTAAATGCAGGCCAGGGGGATCAATTATCTCCACTGCCTTTGTCCTCCCGTAGTGCATTGGGATCTTAAATCTCCAAACTTGTTGGTCGACAAAAATTGGACTGTGAAGGTGCTGGTGACTTATACAGTCATACTCATTGGCTGGACCTCACTCGGACCAACTCTTTCTTTGTTTTAGTGTTTAACTAATTCTTCGTTTGTCGTTTGTGGTCAGGTGTGCGATTTTGGCTTGTCCAGATTCAAAGCACCATTTTGTATCATCAAAATCTGTTGCAGGAACAGTAAGTTTGAAGCAATTATCTGTTTTAAATTACCCCCTTTTATTTTTATACATTTTACACTTCGCCCCGTTTTGTTTCTTGAAAAAACTGTATCTTTGGGTCTTGTTTTCTAGCCTGAGTGGATGGCTCCCGAATTCCTTCATGGCGAGCCGTCAATTGAAAAGTCTGATGTATATAGCTCTGGCGTGATCCTTTGGGAACTCGTTACGATGCAGCAACCTTGGAGCGGACTTGGTCCTGCTCAGGTACCTCTTTTCTGGCCGTTGATGTTCATCAAATTTGATCTTTTCCGATGAGATCAATTAAATAAGTTTGCATGCATAATGCCAGGTGGTCGGACCTGTTGCATTTCAAAATCGAAGACTTGCTATCCCTCACAATACTTCCCCATTGTTAGCTTCGCTTATTGAGGCTTGCTGGGCCGAGTAAGTATGCTTCTCAAGTTGTTATTGATTCATGAAACTTGGAGAATGATGATTGGATTTGGTTTGGCAGTGATCCTGTTCTACACCCGTCTTTCAGAAGCATAGTGGACTCTCTAAAGAAGCTTCTCAAGTCCCCGCAGCAGTTGATAGAGATGGGCGGAACGCAGCGAAACCCAACTTAGGTCCTGTTTTATTTCATAATCTCTTATAGCTAAGTTTATAAAACTCTCTGTGCATATATTAAGGTTTGTGTTCAGGTTTATAAAATCCAGCTCAATTGTTAATGTTGGTGCGGTTCTCGGTTTGTTTATGTTGTAATCCGCAGCCATGTCATTATCCTCTGATCCACGTAAACGCCACATGAATGTTAATGTTGATGTGGTTCTCGGTTCAATCTTTCAAAATTATCAAAATCTTGTTGAATTGAACCGACTGTATGTTAGTTGTACGTGATTTTTGGATTTTTCCTTGGACAATTAATACACTAAACCGGTTAAAACGGCCCAATGAGTAAAACCAGACAGTCGACAGAATCTAGTTCAAAGGTTGATTCTTTGGCAGAATAAAGGTCACTGTTCTTCCATATAATCGCGGAATCTTGATTGTTGTGTTATGCTGATAAACCAATTTGATATTAGATGTTAGTGAACTTTTGTGTTGATGTAGTACAGTTAGTCTGCAACTACCTAGAATTTCTGGACAGTTTGATTTGTAATATATGTTCAACTTAGAAATGCGTAAAAACATCTCAAACACAAAATCAAAATCTATGTCCATAAGAGTTAAACTTATTACATGTAAAAGATTTAAGAATCACAAATAAACTTTGAGTTATTGAATTCTATCTATTCGTCAATACGAGACAAAATGAGAAATAGTGTCACCTATCGATGTGCATGTGCCAGAAATGTACGATTTTCCCATGATCATTTAAATAGCCAAAAATAATAATGAAAAATATATACCAAGTATTAGTGTAATTAACCTTAACCAAAAGAAAATAAAGCCTATGCACAACCAATTTCATTCTTTTCAAATAATCTGCAAAATATTAAGAAAATCATAATCACATCTATTTCTATGCCAAAATACATAAAGAAATTATTTAAATTCAGATTACAAGAATGCTTTAATAATTATGTAGTGTTTTAGTATAAAATCCTTAAAATATTAATAAACTACCAACATAAACTCAAATTGACCCAAAGGCAAAAGTAAAACAGTATCTATTTCACAAATCTAAAGGCCAAATAAAATGTTATAGCTAGTTACAACACAATGATAACGTACAAAGATTATTTATACAAACCAAACCATAAATAAAATTCTCAATGCGACGATGAGGACATAAAATCTAAATATGCATGAAAATACCATCCTCGTTAAACTAAGAAGACATTCAATTCAATCTAGTCCTAAAGAGAATATAGAAAGCTTCAGCACCAGCTCCATGCTATGAGCTAATGACCTAGATTGAGAAAAGTTGTTGGGGGTGAGTGACTGGACTCAGTTAAAATTTATGCCTAATGTATTCTAGTTAAAATGAATTTTATCTTTTATTATAAAAATGTGATTCAATATAAAATGATGCATGAGATATCAAATTAGATTAAAACCATATTCTTTAATCCATTATAAAACTCGGCTTCTCAAGCTCAAGTGAATTGTTTACAAAACTTGTCACATGCATAGACAACTGTATCAACAAAATACTCAGACAATAATAACAGAGAAATCAATCACAGTGAAAAAAGTATCACACATGGGCTAACTTCGCTGAAAGACAAATGCAGAAAGATCAACGAATGATGAGGCAGAAGAAAACTGCGGCTTTCTTAAGATCCAGCTTGTCTCCAATGAGGTCAGAGCCCAAGGCCACCTGACCTACTCGTGAGTCCAAGGCCACCTAATCCACTCTTGTAATATTCTGGCTAGTATTTTGGAGTTATAAGCCTTGATAAGGATCGTCTCCATCACCCACATCCAAACAATAGATCCACCTTTGCCGGAGACGAAGGTTTCAGAGGATAGCTTGATGACCAGATCTCGTCTCAGTTTTAATGGTATCAATAAACAAAAATAAAGCCTTAAATCATTTAAAACCATGCAGGAAAAGTAATGCAGAAAATATCAATCCTTTACCTCTTGATGCTTGTTTTCCCTTTATTTGACTTTTAAAGAAATTACGGAATAGACTCTAATTTCTTGAAGGCCAAAAATATCACGGAATAGACAAATTATAGTTAAAAATTCATCGACAATCAATCAACAATCGCGCAATGGCCTGATCAGCAAGGACAAGGGCCTCTTTCACAAACAGTGCAACGGCGGAGCTGGACTTGGCCAATCGAGCTTGAGTGAGCAGCTGAGCACTTTGGACGAAATGGCGCTTGGCCTGGACATTATGTTATTGTTAAAGAAAAGGGTATAAAAGTAAATACGCATATTACATGCATTCTTCGCCGGCCGTTATTCTTCCATGGATTTTGGAGCTTTGAAATTTACAGAAAAACATAGTGATCTGCTCGTCTCTAATTGGGGAGCCCGGCAGCTAGATAGTTGTACTGTTGTTCAGAGCTGGATTTACGCAGGAGAAGATCGATTGCTTCTGCTTCTTTAACTTCACTCCGAACAAGAACGATCTCAGAGGTATTCGAGCTCGACTGATTGAGTTTTTCATGGGGGAAGACTCCTTTCCCGATCCAGATATTCCGAGCTCTTGGTCCAGTTTCATCACTGTCTTGTCCACGAGAGCTCGAAGCCCTCTCGCTCGATTCAGTCCGGCATGTAACTCGTCTGAACTCTAGTTGTTTTCTCTTTTCATGTTCAGAATCTCGCCTTGGAACTTCGCGGCTTAGTATTGGTTGAGAACTGGCTTTTCTGCTCCTGAAACTCCATGGGACAGCCTTGACATCTCCTCCTGAATGTTGAACAGGGTTGAGTATCTGCTCTGAAGTTCATCCTTTAGAACTACGTTGTGCTCCAGCCAGAGGGATAGTTCTGTTTGAATCTCTCTTAGGTGTCTGTAAATTGGTCGCGTTGGTTTGTTACTTTATTTATGACATCAGGAGGATGGTTTTACGGGAGGTGTTTAAACCTTATAAATTAATTTTTTTTCTCTCCATTCTTTCCATCTTATTTCAAATTGCTTATATCTCTTTTGCATATTTAGTCTTATTCTTTCTCTCTTTGTAATATTTCTTTTGAAATATATTTTGGTAGTGTTCGAGCACGTAGGCATAATTGGTCAAACCTCGTTAAATTTTGGTTTTCTTTTTATTGCTTTATTTAATAGTCTTTTGTTATTTTGTCGGGGATAGTTGTTGCAATTTATTGTGCTATTAAATTACTAGTGATAATTCTGTCTAAGGTAAGACTTGGTATTTAAATGGTCCGTTTGTGACCCTCCTCTCTTACCTGAGAATTTATCTAGTGTGATTTTTAGTACAATAGCTTACATGATATTTAAAATTGCCCGATCTTCCGCAACAATTGGTATCAGAGTCAAGTTTTGTAGTATGCTCTGTGGTTGCAGCTTTGTCTGAACTTCCACATCAGAAACAATTCTTTAAACTTTGATTTTTTGGCATGTGACAAAGTGAAGTTCTAGATGCTTTATTTCAACAAGGTCTAGGCATTGTCATTGAAGAAAAGAAATCAGATGATGCTAAGCAAATAGATTGAATTATGCTAAATCGTTTAGCGTGTGGTACAATTCGATCGTGTCTATCAAGGGAGCAGGAATATGCATTTTCAAAGGAAACTTCTGCAAATAAATTATTGATAGCACTTGAAGAAAAATTCATGAAGAAAAACAATCAGAATAAACTCCACATGAAGAAAAGACTGTTTCGCTTCACTTATGTACTAGGTACCACTATAAATGAACACATCACGAGTTTCAATCAGCTAGTTACTGATTTGATAAATATTGATGAGATGTTCAAAGATAAGGATCTAGCATTGATGTTGTTGGGATCTCTTCCTAAGGAGTTTGAGTTTATTGAAACGACTCTACTTCATGGGAAGGCCGTTGTGACTCTCAGTGAAGTTTGTACTACTCTGTACAGTTATGAACTCAGAAGAAAAAAATAAGAAAGGAAGCACCAGTGGAGCTACAGAAGCTCTAATTGTGAGAGGTCGTTTGCAAAGCCACATTAAAGGAAAGAAAGAGAGATCAAAGTCGAGACACAAAGTGGACAAAGATGAATGTGTCTTTTGTCATGAAAAAGTACACTAGAAGAAAAATTGCCCAAAACTGAAGCATAAAGAAAAATATGACGAGAGAAAAACTTTTGCAGATTTCAATGTTGTTGAAAGTAAAATTGATGTGGAATCAGATTTTTCTCTAAGTGTTTCACATTCATCATCACATCCAGATGAGTGGATTTTAGACTCTGGTTGCACCTATCACATGTGTCCTATTCGAGAATGATTTTTTGAATTTCAAGAAATCGATGGGGGAATTGTTTACATGGGAAATGATAATTCATGTAAAACAACTAGGATAGGTTCAATCAAGCTGAAAAATCATAATGCATCCACTAGAATTTTGCGGGATGTACGGTATGTGCTCATGCTAAAGAAGAATCTCATCTAATTGGGAGCTCTAGAATTTAAAGGCGTAGTTGTGATGATACGAGATGAAGTTCTTAAAGCAACTTCAGGTACACTGGTGATGTTGAAAGGCGTGAGGAAGAACAATTTGTATTACTATCAAGGTAGTACAGTTGTTGGGGTAGTCGCAGCAGCAACTTCAAGTCTCAAGAAGGATGCAGAGGTAACAAAATTGGGGCATATGCGATTGAGACATGCTAGTGAAAAATCCTTGCAAATGCTTGCCAAACAGGGATTGCTGAAAGGTTCGAAGACTTGCAAATTAGAACTTTGTGAGCATTGTGTTATAGGAAAACAACGAAGAGTGTAGTTTGGTACTGTAATCTATAATACTAAGGGCATTCTAGATTATGTGCACTCAGACGTGTGGGGACCAGCAAAAAACTCCGTCACTCGGAGGTAGACATTATTTTGTCACTTTCGTTGATGATTTTTCTAGAAGAGTTTGGATGTTTACTATGAAGAACAAAGATGGTGTGCTTGAAGTTTTTCTTAAATGGAAAGCTGAAGTTGAAAATCAGACAGGAAGAAAAATAAAGGTTCTCCGATCAGACAATAGTGGAGAATACAAAAGCAATTCATTCCTAAAGGTATGCCTATATTGTGACATTGTTTGACACTTCACCTTTAGAGGAACATCACAACAGAATGAGGTGGCTGAGCGTATGAACAGAACACTTGTGGAGAAAGTTCGTTGTATGTTGTCTAATGCTGGGTTAGACAAAAAATTTTGGGCTGAAGCTATAACATACGTTAAACATCTAATCAATCGTTTGTCATCATCTGCTATAGATGGCAGGACTCTTTGGAGGTATGGTCTGAAAAACTTGTTACTGATTATGACACATTACGTGTTTTTGGTTATATTGCATATTATCATGTGAATGAATCAAAGTTGGATCCAAGAGCAAAGAAGGCTTTATTTATGGGCTTCAATGCTTGAGTTAAAGGATATCGTTTGTGGTGTCTACAGAACAAGAAGACGATAATTAGTAGAGATGTTAC
>QAOC01035512.1:5243-140350 GCA_003255005.1 Begonia fuchsioides | reverse complement strand
TAATTCACCCCCCCACTTAGGTTAATCTCGATCCTACAAAGCGTTGGTTTGGCCCTGGATGAGAAACAACATTAGATGAAGGAGGCAGCCCTAGAATACCATTCCCGACGGTTGAAGAAAACTGCTTTGGACGAAAGCTTTGTGAAGAACAACCAGCAGATGTAAAGTTCGCCAATGGAGACGGCAGCAGCAGAGGGAGTCAAGGCAATTTTGTCGTTCCAGGCGAGTTTCAAAGGTCAGTAAAAGACTAACTATTTCTTCGATTGTAGTCTCGGACGAGCGATGAGAAATCGTCATGACAAACGAGTTAAACTCGCTTCCAATGCTGTTTAATATTATCAGAATTTGATCCTTTATCGGTATCGGTTCACCGATTGAGGCGAGGTTGTTGCAAATCTTGGTGATTTGCTAAGTATACTCTATTACCGTGAGATTGTTTTTACAGTAATTGTGTAGCTTGCCTCGCAATTCGTTGAGTCGAGCGAGGGAGATCGACGAGTGAGATTTACTCAAGCTATGCCAAATTTCCGCGGCCGTCGTGAAATTGACGATTTGCGGCAGTAAGGATTCGGAGAGGGAAGCATAAATCCAACTCATTACTAATCGATTGTATCTTTGTCAGGTTATGTATTCAGGATTTATTGTCGTGGAGGAGGAGTCCAGAAGTTGTGAAGGAGAGGAGGAAGGAAGTTCAATGAACGATTCCAAATCGTTCGAGATAATAATATTCAAAAGTGTACTCTTCCAAACGAGGTAATTGTCCGAGTTTAGTTTTATCGAGATATTTTGTGAATGATTTGGAAAAGAAGGATATGGAAATAGTCTAGGTATTTCATTGCTGGTTGAAGAAGAATCTGCCATTGTTATGTTGTTTTGGACGGGGAGGCTGAATAAATCGTGTGGGACAGAACCAAGGGGAAAATGAAAAAATTGAAAAGAGGAAGAAGAAGAAAAAGAAAAAGAGTGGGCTATGATACCATGTAGAATCTCAAGGATAATAGTATTTTGTAATGATCAATTGTATTTATAAACGTACATGAAAACCGAAATAAACTGACACTAAGTATAGATAACTATTTTTATAACTTCTCTAATATTCCAACGGGCAGGAAAGAAGAGGAGCAACATGCAGAGCATCCATCGGCGATCAGACGGGGACAAGAGCCTAGAAAGGGACGGGAGAGCGGGGGAAGCGTAGAACAACACGGAAAGAATCTGGAAACGGAGGTGGAGAGCGGAGAAAAAGAGAAGCCATTTGTTAGAAATCGTGCCAGAGAAGCGCGATTGCAGAAGTGCAGGGTATTGGGGATGAGCAGTCCATAGAAAATGCAGTTGATAAGGTCTGAACAAAGAACAGAGGACGAGGTGGATCTTGTGAGCTCAGCCCTAAGAAAGCGAGGTCTTACGATTAGGGCTGAGCAACAGAACCTGACCTTAAGGTCTGGCCTTAAAGTCTAAGCCGGGTACTAGTAGAATAACAGCCGAAAATATGAATTTTAAGTTCAAGTAAACTGGTAGGAAATCTGGATATTGGATATTGTTAAAATACTCGATATCCATGTTAAATAGCCGTAGTTGGTACTTTGAAATTTATTTTTACGATTTTTTCAATGATGTTCTATTTTTTTATCAAAACCCAAAAATACTCGGATCATACCTAGAATATCCAGATCCGAGTAAGTAACATTTCGGAAAAGTTTAAATTTCAGATAGACCCAAAAAAACCCGGAATACCCAGATCTAAGTATTTTTCTATTTTTTCAGATAGGTCTAGATTTCGAGTACTGTTTTAAACTCGATACCTAAATGGACCAGATGTTTTCTTTTAAATACCCTGCCCATTTACCGTTTGCACATTCCTGCTTACCTGCTTACTATCAATGGTCCACTAAAACTAATATAATTAATATATAAAATTTAAATATCAGCATACCATTTAAGGAATAGCCATTTACGCAGGTACATTTCCTTCGTGTTCTCACCATGAACACCTTTGATTTGAGATATTTTAACGACTGCTCTTTCAGTCAATTATTCCGCTAGCTTTTTAAAAATTATATTTTCTTCATCACTAAGAAAAAAAATAATTAAAAAACTTGACATTTAGACAAATAAATCGGAAAAATTCTCAACTTTAAAACCTGTTTAAAAAACCTGGCCGCAGAATTGCAGTGTCACCCTCCCACTACATTGGTGATAATATTTTAAGAGTTTGTTTTTAATATTTTTGAGTGATGCATGTATTTTAATTATGACTGTAAAAAATTATAACAAATTTTGCAATTTTTTTTAAATTTACAAAATTTTTAGAATATTGTCTTATAATGCAATTGATATGTGATAAAAATTTCAATTTATTTCAATAATGTATAATTAATAAAATTAACTAATTTTAAAAATAAAAAAAAATAAAAAATATCATCTGTGTTGAGATAGAACACAAATGACAAACCACCTTCACGCGAGCGCTCATGCCTCAATGGCATGCAAAAGGTGCCACAACAATGCCTCAAATGAAGACTCTGGTTAAGAGGCAAGATAGTTGTGACCGTAAGTGGTGCAAAAGCTAAGAGGGCCGCCGAGGGTGAGGTCTCGATCCATCGGAGGTGCACAAATCCAACATTATTTGTGGAGAGTTGAGAATGTTTATACATAGGCATGAACAAATCGAATTAATTCACGGGTGATGACCCAATCCACAATTTTTTCTTCGTGTTGATTAAAATTATTTTATTTTTTTGTAAATGGATTGATTTTTGTTTATTAATTAATGGGTTTTTGAGTCAATTTTCTGATTTTCTTTCCAACCCAAAAATCTAGAACACCCGATGACTCATACTAGATGAAAAAAAATAAAAAAATAATTATTATTTTTTCAACTTGTTGACTAGGGGTGGGCAAACCCGACCCGACCCGCGGGTCAAACCCGACCCGCACGTTAACGGGTCGGGTCAGGTCGGGTCACGGGTCAATATTTTAAAAATCTGAATGTTTTGCGGGTTGTTAGCGGGTTAGCGGGTCTGTTTTGGTTGACCCGCTTGACCCGCTTGACCCGCAAACTTTTTTTAAAAATTTCTTAAAAAAAATAAAAAATGGGTGATTATCTTCCCATTTTAAAATAGAATTTTTTTTATAAATTTTAAAATTAAAAGTTTTTTTGATATATTTTTTCACGACGGGATTTATTTATACATTTTAAAAATAAGAAAATAGGTTAACATAGAAAAACTTTCTTAATTATAAAATATTCATTTATAATTATTACCTAACATAACATAAATTGTTATTTGTTTCTCTCTCCTCTCGACCCATATTCCTTTTCGCACTCATTTTTAGAGTCTCTTAGGAAGTTTCGTAGAAGTTTCGTAGCTAAGAAATGTTTGCAGAATATTCAATTGGAGATTGAATTTCCTAAAGTTTCGTAGCTAAACCAATCAAAATATGATCCAATCCTATTAAAACCGGTTAAAAAAGTAGATCCGTTAAAAATTCGGCAAAAAATCCAATAATCAAATCCTAATTTTTTTAACGGTCGTTGACCCGATAAGGACCCGATAAGGAGTGAGTCGGGTCAAGATTTTCCCTTATCGGGTCGGGTCGTTATCGGGTCAACTTTTTTCCCCCTATCGGGTTCGGGTCGGGTCAAGATTTTCCCTGACCCGACTCGAATTGACCCGCGCCCAGCCCTATTGTTGACTAGTAAAAATAATTGAAAGCCCTACTTGAACAATATTTTTATTTTTATTTTTAAATTTAGATTAAATATAACTTAAAAATCTAATAAAAAAGTATGTATTTTTAGAATTTTTAAATTAAATGTTATTACTTAAAACCCAAATCGAAGTGAATTTCTTAGGTCATGATTCCCAATCGCAGATCAAAAATAAAGAAAGACTGATTGAACGGTTCCAACAAAAGTGTAGGTGAGGATGAAAAAGATCAAAGAATAAGAAGAATGATAATACTTTGATTTTTCAAGATGATTATTTTGGTGTTTTGTTAACCTCGTCAGAAATCAAACTTTCAAAAATCAAACTTCGTAGATATGATATCATAACAAATTAATAAAAATGTGCATGATGTTCTTGTTACCATTTTTAAACTAACCGTGAAAGCGGCTGCAGGGCGATCACTGATGTAACCGATGAATGTCAGCGAAGCTAGAATGACCTCCCAACTTGTCATGGGTGGATCCGCCATTGACACACTTGAAAAAAAAGCGCCCTTTTTTGTCAGAATTTACCGACACCTATAAATGGACGGTTTTGATTTGGTAAAGAGCACCCTTTGTATCTCATTCCGCTAAATCATCTCCTCTCCGCCCAGGAATCCAATTCCTTCCCCCAACCTACGAAATCCCACTTTCTCGCTTCCATGGCCCATCCTTTTCACTTTCTACAGGTGCCTTTCTTTTCCTTTTCTTGGACTTACTTTCTTTCATCAAGTCAAACATTCAAAATCTGGAATCGGAAATGTTTCTTTACTTGTTCTTTATTTTTATTTTTTGATCTTTAGCATTCGGTAAATCTTCTCTGTTTCCTTTTTTTGTTCGATTTCGATCGCAATCATACTTTCGATTGGTCTTCGAGCTGATTCGTATTGCTTCATTTGATAGAGATGTACCGATGGGAAACGTTCCTTCTAGGTTATTATCTATCCTTATAATATATGAACTATTTGGCTTCGATGGTTTATTAACTTGTATGATTGATTGAGTTGATGTTCAGATGCCGTTGAACTAGCTGAAGTTAGCTCATTGTAATGCAATTACCTGCCGAAGGAAAGAGGCCAAAGAATCTGAAGCGTTTGAGATCCAATCCACCCGACATGCCTGTCACTGACTCCGTTAATTCTTACAGCGTAGAAGACTATACTCTTTTTCCTGTTGAAGAGATTGTACAATCTCCATTGCCTGGATATGGCGCCCCTACTTCTATCAGTTTCAGTTTTGATGACAGTTTAATTACTTATTTGTTCAGTCCTGACCATACTTTAAATAGAAAGGTTTTTGCTTTTGATCCTAAAACTGGAAAAGAAGACTTGATATTTAGTCCCCCACATGGGGGTCTCGATGAGAGCAATATACCACCCGAAGAGAAGCTCAGGAGGGAAAGATTGAGAGAACGGTGGTTGGGAGTGACTCGCTATGATTGGGTGAAGACAAGCCTGGACCGGAAATCTATAATGGTGCCTTTGCCTAATGGGGTTTGTTCTTTTATCTCTTAGTTCATAATGCTCGTTGTAAGCTAATTTTAACTCATTTACTCGTTGTCTGTTTGTCTGGTGTTGATATACTATGCTACAGTTGATTTGCAGTTCATACTTTTGGATTTTTTTCCCTTTTCTACATTTATTTGATGTCTTCTCTTTGAACAGATATATTTTCAGGAGCTTGGGGACTCAAGGCCCAAGCTCACGCTTCTGTTAGGAGAGGTAATAATGTATTGTATTAAGGGAATTTCAGTATATGTGTTTGGATAGTTTAGGAGCTTTGGGACTCAAGGCCAAAGCTCACACCGCTTGTAGTTTCTAATCTGAATTGATTCTAAATGGGGAAATTGAATGTAGACTGTTGAATGATTTAAGACATGCTATGTGGAATGAAGAGGAATGGGATAGAAATTATTGTAGAGAGGGATAGTAGACCATCAAATATATGCTGAATTATTCTATTTTAGATGTTTAAAAATGTTTGAGTCTGTTTGTGTGCACTGTTATTGGGAATTTGACATCAATTTGGAAATTCCTATCAGTTTCCAAGACAGCCATGTTCACCAATCATTGATCCACACCTTTCACCGGATGGTTCAATGCTCGCTTTCGTTAGAGAGGGTGAGTTGCAAGTTTTGAGCCTATCCGACGATGAAATCAAGCAGTTGACATTTGGGGCAAACGGAAACACTTTGGTATGCGAGGCTTATCTGTTCCCTTCTCCCTTTTATGATTTGAACTTTCTAAGAGATTTCCTTGGTACAATCAGGCCACAAAGTATTTTCGAAAAACTACTTTTGGCAACACATAAGTTGAATATGAAGGAAAATGATAAATTGTTTTTGATCTTTTTGTATGGTTCCATGTGTTACCATTACCCTCGTGAAAAATGTTGTTAGAACAAGATTTCACTAACATTGCTGTGCCAAATTGACGCATTTTTGTTTTTCCTTGTCTTGTATTTCAGACTCATGGGCTCGCCGAGTATATAGCTCAGGTCAGATCTGAAAAACCTTTTCTGGCTTCCCTTTCTCTTCTGTTGTTCTTGAGTTTTTATTCTCAGATTCTTTGTTCTCCAACCCACTAATTCCAGGAAGAAATGGATAGAAAAAATGGATATTGGTGGTCATTGGACAGCCAATTTATTGCATTTACAGAAGTCGATTATTCCGATATACCTCTCTTCAGAATCATGCATCAAGGTAAAACCACCGTTGGTTCAGAAGCACAAGAAGACCACTTCTATCCCTTTGCAGGAGCTTCTAACGCCAAAGTCCGACTAGGGGTGGTTTCTTCTGGCGGAGGTGCTATTTCTTGGATGGATCTTCTCTGCGGAGTAACCGACGAGGACCAGTATCTAGCCCGAGTCAATTGGATGGAAGGAGACATTCTAACTGCTCAGGTTTTGAATCGCTCACATTCGAAGCTTAAACTCCTCCAATTCAACATCAAGTCGGGCCAAAAAAAAGTTATCTTAGTAGAGGAACAACTCCCTTGGGTTAATTTGCACGATTGCTTCAGCCCTCTTGGTAAAGATGGAGGCTTTATCTGGGCTAGTGAGAAATCAGGATTTAGGCATCTTTATTTGCACGATGCTAGCGGAGAGTGCCTTGGGCCAATCACGAGTGGAGATTGGATGGTCGAACGAATTGCCGGCTTAAACGACGCAATTGGGCTCGTCTATTTTACTGGAACATTAGACGGGCCATTGGAGTCGAATCTTTACTCTGCAAAACTATTTAAAGTTGGAAATGAATCTTTGGATCTGCCAGTGAGACTAACTCAAGGCAAGGGAAAGCACTCTGTGGTTCTTGATCATGGAATGCAAAGTTTTGTAGATATACACGATTCCCTCGATCATCCTCCAAAAGTGTTATTTTGCTCGTTACAAGATGGAAGCATTATCACGCCTATTTACGACCGTCCGATTACTACTTCTGGGTTCGATAGGCTTCGGCTCGAGCCTCCAGAGATAGTTACATTACAAGCTAAGAATGGGAGTGTGCTGTATGGAGCTTTGTATAAGCCTGATGAAACAGTATTTGGACCTCCTCCGTACAAAACTTTGATCAGCGTCTATGGCGGTCCAAGCGTCCAAACAGTTTGTGATTCTTGGATTAACACAATTGACATGAGAGCTCAGTATCTCAAGAGCAGAGGGATCTTGGTGTGGAAGGTTAGTTAATATCATGATATCATGTAAAAACTCAAATTCATTTGTATCGATCGAGGATGTCTTTGATTGCAGTTAGACAACAGGGGAACGGCTCGACGAGGACTGGAATTCGAGGGCGCTTTGAAATGCAATATTGGCCAGGTAGACGCAGATGACCAGGCAGTCGGAGCCGAGTGGCTAATCGGGCAGGGGTTGGCTCGAGCCGGGGAGATCGGCTTGTACGGATGGAGTTATGGTGGGTTCCTCTCAGCCATGGCTCTGGCTAGGTTCCCCCATATTTTCAGCTGTGCAGTCGCTGGGGCTCCTGTGACGTCATGGGATGGCTATGACACGTTTTACACTGAGAAGTACATGGGTTTGCCTAGCGAGAATGAGATGGCTTACGAGCTTGGATCAGTGATGCACCACGTGGCAAACATGGAAGGGAGGTTGCTGGTGGTTCATGGGATGATCGACGAAAACGTTCACTTTCGGCACACTGCACGGCTGGTTAATGCTCTTGTAGATGCTGGAAAGCCTTACGAGATTTTGATCTTTCCGGATGAAAGGCACACGCCCCGCAGGAACAGAGATCGCGTGTATATGGAGCAAAGGATATGGGAATTCTTTGAGAGGAACTTGTAAAACTGGAAGAATCAGCTGTTGGTTTGAGAAAAAAAATGTCCTTTTTCAGACGTAGAATTCTGGACAACCTTAACCCATGCTATCCTCACTGGGAGTTGCATGATGTTGTCTTCATAAATTTGGTTCCATAATTCTACATGAATAACGCTCTGATATGATTTTCAATTTCTATATAAACACTTTTAAACGTGATTATGATTCTTCTGGGAGAAACGTGGCACCGCTACGCGCAGCTCCTGCAGGTGTCAATCTCTTGAATGTACACCACCTTTTTCTTTCATCTTCGTCGCTAGCAGATTTCTATGGAAGAAGGTGTTTCTGAACACGTGCTCACCGATAGGGATCATTTCCTCTCCTTTTCTCCCTCTTTCTCCCAACTGTTCTCGCCTCCGTGATAGATTGACTTGGAAAGCAGGAAGCTTTTCTTGTTTTAGCTCCGAGACAAAAATGCCCAGAAGCCGTCGATCTCATGCCTTAGCGGGCAATCCTATAAGATTCAAAACCCCAAAATCTGACGACTCTTTTTCGCCTATTTCGTCCCTTGAATCGCTTAAATCCCAGCTTCTGGAAGACACCCCCTTTCCGTCCTCCCCAAAGTTGAAGGTTTTGCCATTCAGAAAGGGTTTGCCTTTAGCCTCTTCAACTGTCGGAGACGGCGATTCCACAGCTCGTTGGCATCTGGGTTGGGTTAGCATGGGAGATTGGAAGGACTTTTTGGGCGAATCCAGGATTCATTTGACCGGAGACTCGTTTGTTTATCTGGGTTCGCTCGAAGAGGATGATACTGTTTATTGGGCTATTGATGTTTCTGATGATGAAAGTCTTGTTCCCGTGCTGGGTAGCCAGCAGCTCTGTTTTGTGGAGCTAAGGACGTTAATGGTGGCTACGGATTGGGCCGATACAGGGGCAATGGGTGAATTGGCCATTGCGGGTCATGTAACTGAGTGACCAAACTTGCTACTTGCTAGAACTTTTTTAGATTTTATTTTATTTCAGAATCAAATGATGTGAAATTGTCCCACTTGGTGTAGCTACAAATTGGTTTTAAGATGATGGGTTTTTTGAATCAGGGAAGAGCAACGCTAGGGTGGCATGGCATTTCAAGATTTTGTGGACATTGTGGGGAGAAAACTATTCCAATCGACGCAGGGCGAAGGAGACAGTGCTCTAACGAGTCATGTGGCAACAAGATTTATCCTCGCGTCGATCCGGTGGGTCTCTCTTTTTGTTCCTGTTACGACCTTCCCCCACTCTGGCCTAAGTATAAGTGTATGGTTCAATGGTAAAATTATTGGAGATCGAATTTTGTTGCCGAATAAAATTGATCGCTCACCGTTATGATTGCTTCTAGTCTAAGGATTCTATGGATTCTAAGGATTCTGACATGATAGAGAGAGTTGATCGGAAAAATGCTTGTGAAGTGCCCCGAGTGAAGTACAATAGCGGGAGAGGGTCGTAACAGTTACCATCTTTCAATTTCAACTGCAAATGCAGCTTAGTTTCTCTTTTTGTGCTGATGATAGGTGGTGGTTGCGTTAGTCATTGACCAGGAGAATGATCGTGTGCTTTTAAGCCGGCAATCTCGAGACATGCCTCGAATGTGGAGTTGTTTAGCTGGCTTTATCAAGGTACTGCTTTGTATAATCGTTACTTCTCGAAACACTCGATTAAGTGCTGCATTTGTCTGCTTTGTTAGCCTGGAGAAAGCTTGGAGGAGGCAGTGAGTAGAGAAACGTGGGAAGAGACTGGTATTGAAGTTGGAGAAGTTGTGTATCACAGTTCTCAGCCATGGCCTGGTACGAGGAATATTTAAGGGCGAGCAAAATCGAACTATAATCGTAACCTATATCAGAACTATCGATTTTAATTCGATTTTAATTTTAATTTTTAAAAAATCGTAATTTGTGAGTCAGCGTCAGTTTTTAAGAATAAAAAAGTGTAAAACAGAAATTAAGATCGTGTGTCAAAAAAATTCTAAAATCAAGTAAAATTCTATCCAAATCTTAATAAAATTATATATAAATCTTAAAATTATTTATAAATTTGCTCAGTTATTTAAAATTCGTCTCAAATATAATAAAAATATATTTTTTTATTATTATATTTTAATTTTTTAAAATATAAAATAAAATTAGGTTAAAATTGGAACAAAACTGGAATCATTAGTTTGGGTGTCGGTTTCAAAAATTTGAAATTGTTAGTTTTGATTTTAATTTTATTTGAAAATAAAATTAGGACAAATGTGATGGTGTACACCATAGTAGAACATCCATGTTCCTCAGGTTCCTAACTCCTTTCTCCCCTCCCCATTTGTTCATGGTTTTGTTTGCTCTTTGGCAGTGGGACCCTGTAGTAAGCCGTGTCAGATGATGATTGGTTTCTATGCCTATGCAAAATCATTTGACATAAATGCCGACAAGCAGGAGTTGGAAGGTAGAGTTTTTGTTTAGCCGGTTGTTTCTTTTCCAAATTCTAAGATTTTTGGTTCTCTTGTCATTGTTTTAGATACTCGATGGCACTGCAGAGAAGATGTGAAAAAGGCTTTGACAGTTGCCGAATATAAGAAGGCGCAAAGAACCGCTGCTGCCAAGGTAGAGCAAATGTGCAGAGGAGTCGAGAAAGGACACAACCTGTCTGCCGATTTCAACGTCGAAAGTGGGGAACTCGCTCCGATGTTCATTCCCGGGCCCTTTGCAATCGCACATCGCCTTATTTCCTCTTGGGTTTATCAGGATTTGAAAGGTGTAAATCGAGTCTCGCTTTGATTAATACAACTTCCGGGTCTCTTGCTTAGATAGAGAAGTTCCTCGGGCCGGATTTTTACGACAATGATTTTTTACCTATCATAACAACTTCAAAATAGATAACGACTTAGACCAAAATAAGATAGATCTCACGTTACCAACAACTTCAAAGAGCTATAAGTCTCACAATCCCTCCAAATATGCCCTTTAAAAATAAGATAGAATCCAAACGGTGTAGGTGGTCGTATGATCGGTGTAAACTCAATTATATTAAGTAAACTCAATTCAAGCATAATAATTTCAATATAATTTCTAAAATTGGTAATAAATTCTCTCAATTACTTAAAGCTCGACCTAAATATAATAAAAAAATTATATTTTATTGTTATATTTTATTTTTTTAAATATAAAATAAAACCAAATTAAAAGCAGAATGGAATCAAAATCGTTGATTCTAGTTTTTTTAAAATATAAAATAAAACTAAGTTATAAGCGGAATGAAATCAGAATCGTTGGTTCTGGTATCAGGTGTCAGTTCTAAAATCTAAAATCGTAAGTTCCGATTCCAGTTTTATTTTAGATGTTTTTACTGTTCTCATGTTATATCATGTCGCCTTAGACATCGAGTTATGATTAATAAAATAAATTCAATAATTAATTAGTTTAATTATAATATATTAAATATATTTTAATTAGATCAATGACAATTTAATATATCAATGTGTATAATAAGAATATATGATAAAAATATAAATAGAGCATTATTCAAACTAAAATAAAAAAGAAAGCAATTATCTAATTGTTTGAGGGTCTTACCGCTATTTCAAAAACATATGGGGTAATGTGGAAGTGGAGCAGAAAGAGAGGGGCTTCAATGAAAAAAGGTTGGCTTCTGTTCTTCTGACATGTTATTGTCTTGTCTTTGAATTGTTAAATAGTTCCCAACAAAGGAAATGGCCTTGATCTAGAAAAATACTTCTGGGCACAGACCCTCCAAGAAGTTACTGTTACTTTACCTGTGCCGAATGGAACTAAGTCTAGGTTTGTTGTGTGCGAAATAAAGAAGAATCATTTGAAAGTAGGCATGAAAGGACATCCTCCTGTAATTGATGTGAGTTTTCAATTCAGCCGGAGGTTGCATCATTTTCAGATACAATGTAGTCTTGTGTATTGCTGATTTTTATTCATCGTGTGTGCTAATTTTCAGGGAGAGCTTCATCAGTTGGTCAAACCTGATGAGTGTCATTGGAGCTTAGGTACTTACTTAGGACATCCTCCTGAAATGGATACGCAGAAGGTTGAACCAGAGTCCAGTAAACTATCTGACCTAGATCCAGAAATTCGCCAAACTGTCGAAAAGATGATGGTGCCTACCTAATTCATGGCCCTCTGGCTTTTCCCTCTATAACTTCATGCTAATTTGTTTTTTGTAATCTGTAACAAAATTGATGCTGCAGACATATATCTTTCATTAATTCTTGTTGACATTGTTTGTATATCTTTCTTTTATCTTGGGAATTGACTAATAATGCCGAAGAACTGTCAGAAAAATTTAGGCATCCATATTCATTGGTGATGATAATTTATAATGGAACATGTGTCATTTTGTTGGTCATCTATTGCCAACTTTCTTTTTCTCTATTATTGTGATCAATATATGTGTATTGTGTTTGTTCGGTACAGTTTGATCAAAGGCAAAGGTCTATGGGCCTGCCTACGAGCGATGAAATGCAGAAACAAGAGATTTTGAAGAAGTTTATGGCTGAGGTAAATACTTCTGATTGTTATTATCACCTTTTAGGTCTGTCTACTGTCGTAACATTAACTGATATTTGCATTTAACTTTTGCAGCATCCCGAGATGGATTTTTCAAGGGCCAAGATGTCATAGTAAATTCGTAGTAGGAATAGAAAAATCAGTTCACGCTTTCTTTTTGCTCTTGATGATGGAAATATTTAGCTTCTTGATGTTTGTTGTGGTGTTTTCCTTGTTTTGTCTTAATGTTTATTTATCATATGAGCTGTTCAATCTGGGATTTGTGCATTTGTTTCTAATTTGAATGAAAAATCAGATGATTGGCTGCAAATTTTTATTTTAAAAGAGGAGTTTAGGCATGCTAATAACTCTTGATAAGCAACAAATATGGTCGGAAATAATCATACTTCCAATGTTTTGTCCTCTTGGGTCGTGGCCATTAACAAAGAGAATGTATTCGACTGATCTTGATTGATGCGGGTAAATTATATTTTGATGTGCATCGTCACTAGCTACAAGCCTACATGGGTCTTCTCGTTTAGTTTTGGGATAGGTTATTATAACAGTAATGTTAAGTTTATCTTTTTATTATACTTTATTATTATATACATTAACGTGTCAATATGTAATTGGTCTAATTAAAATATATTTAATTTATTATAATTAAAATTTTTATTTATTATCTTTATTGCATCAATTATGACTCGACATGTTAGCTTGTATAATCAGAAGATATGATAAGAAGTTAAATCTAATATTATTTTTTTTATAATTCTGAAGCTCATAACTTTACATTGGAGTGTCAAGAGGATGGCGATTCTCCAAAGGTACAGATGCTTCTTCTTGAACTGGACCACTTGTTTGGTGTTCTTTTGTCTTATATTTATTTGTTAAGATGCTCTTGTTAGAATTTAGTTCATTTGGCAAACAAATATAACGTCAGCAATAGCATTAATCCTTGGAATCTGAATTTACATTGACGGGGGTATGTTTTGTCTGTTTTGATAAGGACACCATGAAAGACGATATCATGGAAGCATTATTGAGTTTTTGGGTGGGTGAATCCAATCAAGCAAATCATCTTCACTTGGATTGGATGGAACTGAAAGCCAGAGAGCAGGGAAAAGAAGAGACCAACAATCCTTCATTTCAGCATGTCCTCATTGCAGCCACTTGCCAACACGTGCCTACATTCTGTATGCTGGTCACTCTCTCGTGTTCTTTTCCTTCAAAAGGTAATTGGCTCTGCCTTGACTCTCAATATGATAATGTGCTTCTGGCAAAGACAAGAAATGGTTTTGACACCACTTCGCTAACCTCAATTGGGTTAATACATTTTTCTCAGTTGCTAATCATTTTATTCAATTAGAGAGACAAAAACCATGTTGATTTCTACTGATAGTTAGAAGTGTGGTTGTAACCTTTTTTTCTTTTTTTTTGATGAGGACAAGAGAAGTGGAGAGAGACAGAACAATCACATGGTGTGGTTGAAGTTTACTGATTTGAGCAGACGGTAAGGTTTCTTTTGGAAGCTTCAATTATAGGGCAATATGTGTCACCTTTTCTGAGATGTTGGGTCATGTTCTTCATCTTCCCTTCTTGAAAAGTTAACCCCGAAACTTCTTTTCAGCTTTCACTCTGTTGTCTTCTTGAATGTAGAGGTGTCATCTGCAATTTAACTTGATTCTACTTAGCTCTCTTTCTATGTCTTTATTTATTGGTCTCTTCCTGCAACCCAAAGAAAATTATCATTGTTTGTACAAGTCCACCTGACCTAGGAGAGCCTTGAAAAGTTAGGGTGTCATCATCCTTGCCATGGGCACTTGCCTTGGTCAACTTCTATGAATTAAACACTCGTTTTGGGTCACATATAGAGGGGGCCCACTCTCCAAATCTAAGACCAATTAGGAAATGACAAAAGGGCAGAATGAGGCAAAACAGATTCCAGCTGTCCCTCGTCTTCTCCTGCCTCAGCCCCCATCTGATTCGTGTTTCCCTCAGCGTATTCCTCTCTGCCCACCTCAAACGTCTTCCTTTTTGGTGGTCAAATCCTCTGTACTCTGCAGTGTAATTTCCCCAAATAGAGATTTAATCATGACAGTGATTTCCATCTGTGTATTCGACGAAAATTAACACCCAGCTGAAACATCAGTGTCGATTCAGAGTTAGAGAGAGTGGCCAAATTCAGTTAGCCTGCTAGTGCTAATGAAAGGTTGTGTGATCAAACTTGGCGTCTGCTGTTGAGTTGGTCATTTGGGTTATCTTAGATGACTGAAGAAGGATCTGTTCAACAGAGTCTCTTTGCAGCTTTATTCTTGTTGTGAGAAAGGCATCTTGATGCAAAGAGCATAATATGCATTGGAAACACGGTTGTCCTAGAAATATGCCATGGAATATACTTCCTTTGGCTTTGGACAAGAACAATAATTCCGCCATTTATTATTACTGCAATTCTGCACATGCTTCATCAGAAAAGAGATGCAGAAGAACACTTGTTAAAAGGAAAAGATTGAATTTTGGAGTGGCTTAACTACGCCCTTCGCTGCGCAAATTGTAGCAAAATAATGTAGTTGAGCTGCGGAAAGACACCAGGAAGTGGGACCCTTGATGCCCACTCCCCTGTTCTTCTTTTGTCCATATTCCTAATGTTTTGTAGCATCATTATCATTATACCCATTATTTAATATTCATTTGCTTAATTATTTCCTTCGTCATCATCTCTCTCTCTCTCTCTCTGAAAATTCAACTTGCCACTCTCTCTTTGCATTTTGGCTGCTCTGCGACTTTCTTCTTCATAAGGAGCAAATTATTTTTAATCTGCCGAAAAGATTTGAAATGTATGCAGATACAGGCCTTTTGTTTCCTTTTTCTCAGAGTTTTCCTTCTGATCTTCAACAATCAAAGGACTGCCGCCAGCCCCCCAAGTTCAATAGTGCTTTAATGGTAATCTATCTCTCTCTCTCTCTCTCTCTAATTTGCTACTCATAGTGTCGGACTTTGCTTGTTAGCATTTACTAGCGTTCTGAGCGGGGTTCGGGAGGACTTTGTTCACTGCCATCATACTATATATGTTCTTCTGTATCAAGCGACATGGCAACTTGCAGGATTTGGAGTTTAAGCTATTAGCTTAAAATAATTCTCCGTAGAGCTTCAACTGTCGACTTTAACTTTTCTTGTTTTGAAAAAAAAACAGATCTTTTTATTTAAATTCGTAAAAACTATTTTTCGTTTGAACAAGAATGAAAAGAGAAAAAATTAGCCGGAAAAGCTAGACTAGGGTGAAATCTGATGGAGAAAGGGTAGGTAATTTTGTAGAAGATAGCAGTCATTTTTCATTTGATATCTACCAACATTTATTATTGGGTGTGAAAATACATGATTGATTTGTGAAGGAAAGGATGAACATGTGTTTTTGGATTTTAAGCTTCGCCTTCTGAAATTAACAACCGACCTTCGAATTGAAGTATTGGACATTCTTTCACAATGCAGAGTGCCACAGTTCATCCGTCCACCATCGGTGAATATGAGGTGGGAGGTGAAGGAAATCTATTCAGTGCTCCAGAGCTCATCATCGAAGAACCAGTAATGGATCTCGACCTTTTCATGCCTACCATTCCTATTATGTCATGTGGCGAAGAACTCATCTCTTTGCAAGAGCTGAAGGTCAGAGATTTTGAATCGATTCATAGCGATCAGCTCTTGGGCGAGGTTTACTATGACTGTGAAAAAGATCTAACAGAAAAGACAGTAATCAAAACTTCGAGCTCAGAAAACGTTGACGATAAAATTCAAGCCACATATACCGAGGGAAACCAAATTCTGGAAGATCAAATACTTGCCGATCAACACATTCCAAACAGTGTGAGTACAGAAAACTTAAACTCACTGGACTGGTTTCAAGGAGCTGCTACGATCAAGCCTAGTTTTCTTGATTTTCATGGAGTGGATTTTGGCACTGTTTATGGCATGAGGAGGGCATTTAGTGAAGGCGATATAGAGGTTTGACATTCCTTGTATTTAGATTCTTACTTTTTATGCGCATATCTAGAAAAAACAAATTCCGATCCTTGGGATCATACTTGCATAAAGATTTTACCCCTTTTGCTCTCTGTGCACTCAAGATTAGTTATGTACCAGCAGAAATTTTTAAACATGATCATAGTCATTATTACTTCATACGGAATCCGATGTTACAACAAAAAAGAACGGATGTTAGTAACGTGTAAACATTTCATTAGTTGTTGTGTTGGCTAAGTGTAAGGACTGAGAAAGTTTTAGATGTTTATTGCAATTTCCACAGGATGGGGTGCCTCATTGACTCTCGGTTTTTATGACAGACACTCGGTAGTAATGGAAAAGCAAGTCTGATTCACTCCCGGCTCGAGCAGCCATTAATGGCAGCCATCTGCAGCAGCGAGGGGCGCAAGGAAAAGCTCACCCGATACAGGAACAAGAAAACAAAGAGGAACTTCGGGAGAAAAATCAAGGTAATTATCTAAGAATAATAATAAGTTTACTTTCTCTTATTATATATACTGACTTGTCAAATTGTGATTATACTATTTATTCTACAAATCTCAACTCGACACGTTAAAATCATTACTCATTATCTAATCTATGCGCCTTCCTATTATATGATCACGATGCCTTGCCATGAGAAAGATGATAACTTTGTTCGATGCAGTATGCTTGCCGGAAGGCTTTGGCGGACAGCCAGCCAAGAATTCGAGGAAGATTTGCAAAATCTGAAGAGCCTGAAGCTGGAAAGAAGCAATAACTAGACAGATTATAGCAAGGAATATAGGAAAAGTGGAGGTAGATGCGCAACTGCTAATAAGACAAACCATAAAACTGGTGTACAAAGTGGATGATCATATTTTCCTGTCTGATATTTTATTGCTCCTGTAGAGTGTTTGTTTGCATATGAAACAGTAATAAAATATTCCCATGAAAAACACTCGTCTTTGTTCTTTCTGGTTTTACTGCATCTCATATTATCGTACATGTTTTGTTGTAATTAATTTAATTAAAGTGTATTTAATTTAAAATAATTATTTATTTTATCAATCATACATACGAGCGTAGATATAATTTGGGGTGATTTTAAATAAAAACATCTACCTTTTGGATGTGCGCATTTAAGTCTTTGAAATCGTCAATCTCAACTTCAAATGTTTCATCCATCAATGATAACAATTATGAACTTAGCCAATGAATCTTTGAAAATACAATTTGTCGAATCCATAAATACTGCTGATACATTGACTACTTTGAAATATCGTAATAACCATATTTAGCTCGAAACGCTCTTTGGAAACGCTCTTTACATTGACTAAATTCTCGATTACATGCAAATGGATCTTTGGAAACGCTCTTGTACCACGAGGTTGAATCATTGATTCTCTACATGAATATTTATTTTTTGTTGCTACTTTATTTAGTTCTTGAGAATCAATTATAATGTGAAACTTGTATAAATATGATTATAAAATTGTGTATAAATATAGATAATAATTATAAAAAAAAAATGAGACTATTCTTAATATTAAACGTGAATATCCAAAGTTTTCTTAGACCTTTCACGGCGATGCATTTTTTACCGACCTATCTTAGTTAGGGGTGAGCAAAATTAGACCAAAATCATCAGTTTTAATTTGATTTTGATTCTAAATTTTAAAAAAAATCGTGATTTATGGACAAGTTCAGGTTTTTAAGGTAAAAAATTGTGACACTGAAATTGAGATCGTGAGTCAAAAAATAAAATTTCTAAAATCAAGTAAAAACTGACTTAAACCGTAATAAAATTTGATATAAATCCTTAAATTTGTTAGAAATTCGTCTAATTACTTAAAAATCAATACAAATATAATAAAAAATATATTTTATTATAATATAAAATAAAACCAAATTAAAACTAAAATAATATAAAAATAGTTAGTTATGGTTTTGAAAATTTAAAATAATAATTTTTTTATTTTAATTTTATTTTAAAATAAAATTAATCTAGATTGGCATGACTAATCTTAGCGCTGGCCTTTCTGTGACTTGTAATCGGCCATCTGACAATGGCGGTGGAAGTAACTTTGATCTCTACTTCACTCTATTTTCGTGTCTAACTTTGTTTTCTTCTAGTCTTCTTTGTCCGACGATGAAAGCATCACCTTCTCCCATTTCTGCCTCTGCATCTGAACCCTATTTGAGCTCTTTTCCATACTCCTCTCTGATTTTGCATCCCACCCATTTGTATCGGCATAAGAGCTCTCCCCCGATTTTTAGTTATCGGACAAGGATCATGATCTGGGTATCGGTCTTTATGGTTGGTTTTGAATGAACCTCACCCAATTTGTGTTTTTCGAATCCGAGTATCAATTTCTTTTCATGTGTACGAGGTTTCTGAGAATTTCGCGTTGATTTCTCGGCATTCATTTCTGAATTCAGAGCAAGAATTAAAGTCTTCTGGTACGGCATTTACGCAGCTCCGATTCGAAGGCTTGTCTGAGTTCTCGATTTTCATGATTTTATTTTCTTCTTCAATCTGAGTTGCAATGTCTTCAAATCGGGTTCTTCAACAGTCTTCAGATGGGAATTCAAGTCTCCTCTCTCTCTCTCTCTCCTCTCCTCTCTCTGAGACAAGCATTGAGATGGGATTCTGAACTGAATTAACATTTTATCCACAAGTAAAGGTGCAATTTTTAGTCATAAACTATATACAATGATATAAAAGCTGCGAGAAATTCGGCCCTCCTACAAATTCAGAGCACCCCAACTGTATAATGCCAAGAATTAAGAACACTTCCCAGCTTCAGAATGCTTGAGATGCATCCGCCCAACTGTATCATCATGGAGAATTATGTAAAGAAGAGATTCATCCAAATTCTTGGTTTTGAGTTTTAATAATGATTTATTCAAATATCCACAAGAGATTCATGCGCCCAAATATTTCCCTCACCAGAATGGCTTCAATCTCTTCATCGGAGAGGGGCGTCCGTTTCGGTTGGAGGGTTGCTTTGCCTCCCACAGGCGTGTTTTTGGGCAGTGGACGTGGATTGGATCTTGAGACGCTCACATGATTCGCCTCCTTGTTTACGGAGTTTTCGAGCAGGCTCTGACCTAGGAAAAAGAGAAATTGAGGCAATTCCTGTGATTACTCTGTAAAGAAGATCAACTAAATAGAGTTACCGATCGAGAAGAAGTAAAAACCTGAAACGGAGGATCTAGGGTGCCTTTCAGGGAACTTAATGCGAGGAATTATCTTCAGAATCTGCCCTTCTCCTCCCATCTTCGTCTTCTTCAGCAACCTTCTGCGATTTGGCCTTCTCACCTTTTCTTTTACTGCAACTAAACCTGGTCGACACTCCAAGCGCCACGCGCTCTTTTTTATTCTCCTCCACGACGTCGTATTAAGCGCCTCCCTCGGATTCTATAACCTACGTGCAGAACTGGTTGACCTAACTAAACCAGCTCCAAATTGCAGGCGAGGACAACAATGGCGACGCGTCTCGCCCCTCTCTTCCCTACTTCAAAGCTGGCTCTACCCTTGCTTACTCGTGTCGCTTTCGACGCTTCTAGAAGACTCCTGACCGCCTCTTCCGAGTAATCTCTGGAGCAAGAACAAAACCGCGCCGAAAGCGAAGAAAAACCCGCCGGAAACGCCGTCGGGGATACAGAAAGAGAGGATCGTGGTGAAGATCAGGAGGATCACGTCAACCGAGAGACTGGCGAAATCGGTGGGCCCAGAGGCCCGGAACCTACTCGCTATGGTGATTGGGAACGAAATGGTCGGTGCTCCGATTTCTGATGCTATCTGGTATAAATTTTCTTCGTGAACTATCAGAAGCCGATTTAGAAACAAAATCTTTGAATTGAATTTAGAATCTATGATTCTAAACTGTGCTTCGATAAATTTCTGTGCAAAAGAATAGGAGTTTCCATGAATTAGGAACAGTCCAGTACAAACCTATTCACCATCATCCTCCTCTAGCAGCTCGCCTGTTTAGAACTAGCGCAAATCGAAGCTCATCTGCAACACGAAACGACCAAACCTGAACACTGTCGTTCTCCTTCAAGCCATTATCTTGCACGATTCCAGTTTCCATCGCTCTACTCTCAGCATCTGTCAAGAACTCTTCGCTGGAGTTTGCCGAACAACATCGACAATCTTCCATTATTGGATTCGACATCTGTTTTGAAGAGTCCTCTGCAATACCAACCCAATGTTGGTCCCACCCACCGGAGCGATGGTGTTCTTGAAGTTTTGAGGCAAATCCGGCAGTGAAGGTGGCTCAGGTGATGCTTCTATGTTTTTGACAGGTTTCAAATAGTTTTGGGCAAAGCGTGGAACCTCCATTTTTCTGGAACTCTTATGCTGTGACATCTAATAAGGTCGAAAAGATGCACCAGTTTCCGGAGAACTGGACCGCACCAGTTTCATGGTGCTAGAGTGGATGAGAAGGGTATCAGAAGATGGAAGAAGACAGAGTGGTTACTTATAGAAGATCAAAAGGCAAGTTCGGAAAGCTTAAGGTTTGGAAATCGAATAGTTTCCTAATCTAAATAAGGAAAGATTTTGTTGGACGAATGGAACAGATAATTTACATGGGATCGCATACTTATCTTACAAATAATGCGGCTCTTTATAAAAAAAAAATAAATTCATCATCAACCTTTAGTTACTCGGCTGTGAAGTCCGGCTCAGCAGGTTTCTGAAGGAGCATTGGGGGAACTCTCTCAGCCACTCTAGCTTTACGAGCACTGTTCCGACCAATCAAACGGAGAGCATTTGCAGCAAATCGAGCTGCATAAATGGTGGCACCCAAGCTCGGGGAGCTTCCACCGGTTTTCGCCAATGCATTCTGCAATCGATTCTCTTCTTCACGAAGCGTCTCTTCCAGCTTCTTTTTGCTATACCGACGCCAGGCAGCCTGGATGAAACAAGCAGCCCATGTCCTCCATTGCTGCGAGTAGAGCCTGAAAGTATGGCGGAGCTGCTTGCTGTGAAGGCGCCGGAACTGAGAGGCCACAAACTTCAAATCATCCGCTTTCAAGGCAAAGGCCTCGACTTCTATGAGAGCTCGGACGGTTCTGGTCGAGATGGGGAGATTGACCGAAGAGTGAGGATCGAGGGCCCACGTTAGCAATTCTTCTCCACAAAAGTCGCCTGCTTTGAGGTGCTCGGAATTGAAGAAGCCAGTTCGTCCACCGTTTGTAGTCATCGTTAATAGCTTCCCCCGCATGATGAAGAGCATCTCGTCCACTGGATCGCCTTCCCTAACGATGTAACTCTCCGCTGTGTAGAGCACCGGTTTCAGACGGTCGCACATTGCATCTAATAATTGTTCATCCATCTTTTCAAACATTGGAACCTTCAAAACAGAAAAAAAAACATGGAGTATATGAAAGTCTATTAAGTAGAAAAGTTGTTTAGGTACTAAGTATCTTTGTTAGTTAGTTTTCCTTCTTGTGATAAAAGTTTATACTTCGAATGATTCATAATCCATATATTGGTCACAATTTGACGTTCTTCGGATTTACTCGTTTTATTACTTAATCGATATGTTCTTTTGATCTGTGATTTGTTTTGTTGATGGATTAGAGAGGATCAATCACAATCTCTCCAAAGAAACTGTAAAGATGTGGAAACTCACTCTCATAAGAAGATCCAAGCAGAGATGGCGCTTGATGTCTCTTCGAAGATCCTTGGGGAGATTTTGAACCAGGTTCTCTTCATCGACACCTCTAGTTTCCTGCCATTTGTATTGTTCGTACCTTCTAATCCGCTCCCTCAGGCTCTCCGGAAGCAAACGGTGGGACATCCACTGCTCTGCGTCTCTTCTTTTTACCCTCATCTCTTCTAATCGTGTTGTAGTTGATTGCAGATACGTCTGTTTCAAGAGCATTCAACTTTTAAACATTTAAACTTTCAAAGGGGCCTATATAATTCACAACCACTAAGAGACAATCCAAACTATCTAATGTTGTAATGATTAAATTTTTTACGTTGGTTGCTTAGCTCATACGTTATTGACATTTCAAAAAGTTCTCCAAAATTTACTAAGGTCCCAAAAACCAGAGTATGATCATTTGTCGCTGACAATCGAAAAAAGGTTCACTTGTACAAGTAATAAAGATCAAAAGCATATAAAAAATGGCTGAAACCCACCTGCATATTGCCGATGAGAAAGGAAAATAACACCAAGCCTGCGATGGAAATGAAAACTGCAAAGCCGATTTCCCAAACATATGTACTTGTCTCAAGATTTTGCCCAAGAGAACTGCATCCATTAGATTACTAAATAAGTACAAATGAGATTTTGATGCAAAGCCAATGCTCCATCAGATTTATAAAGAACCGATAAACAATACTGAAAAAAAAAAAATTCCAATTTTTGTGCATAAATATTACAAATTTAATCAACCATTTAGACGACCACCAAGAAAATATTACAAAATCTCCTCTTTCTGATTCAATAGCCTGCGCATCAATGCTATATGGTATAAATTACATGGCTAATATTAAAATATTTTAGAAAACGACCTAGTTAAAGCTACATACCAGTTTATAGATTCATAATGATCAAGAAAATAAGAATTTAAGTATTTCAATATAAAACACTAAACGAGCCAGTCAAACAATCACCCAAACAGCAGATAATCCAAAAGCAAACTTCTTAACAAAACAATGCAAAAGAGAGTATTATAGTGATCTTGTTCCAAAAATATGTTCTGTAAACTGTGAAGAAAATCTAACAAATCAGAGTAAAATTTAAAATACTTCATTTGGAAATATAAGAACAAGGACGATATGAGCACTACACACCTCAAATTTCTCAATCCCCACCAGAAACAGTAACAGAATTTCTGTGGAAAATCCAGGGACTCCACAACGCCAGATTGAAGAGCATCAAGGAATATTCCAAAATCAAATTTTTTCTTGTCTGGATCTTGAATTGGGCAAGATGTATTCAGAAATGCATTTCCACCAGAACTATTCCCTTCACAATACAATGAATCAAGAACACAGCCAGTCTGATTCAGGCAGGCTTGTTGCCAGCAAGTGGTTTCTCGTTCAATGGAAACCAGGTACCAGAATGCTCCAAGCACCTATAACACAAAAAATGAGTTTCACTTCAGTTTATGATACATCTGAATTACTCATATAATTACTGCCCATTTGAATATTTCTTCATCTCAAAATAGTTTCAAATGAAAATAAAAAAAGACAGCATCAAAGGATTAAATACCATTCCATAGAAACTTGAAAGGAAATAACTTTATCAAGAAAATGTCCCATAAAATTTATCAACATAGATTAACTATTAAAGCAACATAAATATTGATTTGCCTAAGATCCCCCACTCTCTAAACTATGCACACTAACCGTTTTCTAAGTTTCTTTTATTTTATAGGTTTCCCTAGAATGCTTATACAAACAGCATGTCAATGCTTCAACTTACCAAGCAAGTGCTTGGTAGATCTTATCCTAATAAGACATGACATAAAGTTCAAGCGCATGTTCAAAGATTTTCGTATTCTAAAAAATTCTGCCTTCAAGTTAACCTCAGGATGGTATTTCACAAATTCGATGATCTTCCTAAGTTTATCTCAAAAGGCACCCTTCATAACAAACGTTACTGGCTTTCTAAAGTTTCTAGAATGAGGTATCATTAAATTTGGACATCATTGGATAAGTCATTCACATCAATTACCAAGAGTAGAAAGAGGAAGAATCCAAGACTCACGTGGCCTAACACAAGCACATCGCAGGCCAAATCCACGAAGATAGGAGGCTTCTCTCCTTTATCCCTTAGTTGTACTGGATTAGACCCAAGACTACTTCTAATTTCTTTGGTTTATGCATATCATTTCTATTATCGCCCCACTAAGAGAGAGTCGTAATATTGTGTCATGGGGCACAAATCCACATATATAAAGCAACGAGGAAGCTCCTTGTATGTACTGAAATTAAATACAAAATTTATTGAGAAAATTCTCTCTTCAATTTTCTTCATGATCAAATCTAAGATCACCATCTTGCTCCAGTGAGTCTTAATTGAAACGGGGTGATAGCATTTGTTCCTACAATCTTAATCTATACCTTTGAGCTTCGATCATTTGCAAGATCGTGCTTAAACGCCGCCCAACATCCATCAAGATTAAGTAAATTTCATCATCCTTTCTAACGATCATTCTAGCATTGTAAGTGATCTTCTCTATTTCTTCCATTTCTATTGTCATCAATTCCTTATTTTGGGTAGTTTCAATTAATGAGACGAATTGTACCTTGAAAATTTCTTCAAAGTACAATTCCTGAAAATAAATATTTTCTACCTCCACCACATGTCGCCACTATGAACCACCATCAATTCATTCCCGCCATTAACCATGGTTCCCACCATCTATTTCATCTACACTTTGTCAAGGTCAGTGATAACTAACCCTTGTTAACATCCATTTCCATTTTGGAACCTTCCATTCATTCATTTTGTCAACTACCTTTCCCTTCTTGATTCACATCATTAACTACATTAACCTCACTATTACTTCCATTAATCAATATTGTATTCATTGCGTCAACTTTGTTTCGTTTTCACTTCATTCATTCATTAATCATTACCTTTCTAATTTTTTCCCTCATTCCATTTAAAGCATCACGTGATTACTAATTAACCACATTTCTCTCTTCACTAATTCTCTTTTAACCGTTACACCCCATCATCATTAATTTTATATTTATTAATTACAAGTGGTTACATTTCTTACATAATATACTCATTTATCCTCTATTCAATTTAGCATTTATTTCTCCTTTCATTCATTAATCAATCATCATTCAAACTATAACTCACATTCTAGGACTGACAACTCCTCCAATTACATTAATTGTGCCCTTATCCTTTCACATTCTTAACTTAATTTAACATTCATCACACTCAATTTGGAACATTCTTTTCTCAAAACCTAGGGAGTTTGCAGTCAAAATTTCAGTCAAGGACGGCGTTCAAGGCTCAGGTTATAGGTTTCACAAGATATGATTTTTGGTAACAACCGAAAAGGTGCAATCATATAATTTGGCAACCTACACTATTTTTATCAATCTTGTGCAATATACAATCTGAGACACATAGAGGAGGGTCTCTTTAAATTTGCAACTCTAAATTCGAAGGATCGAGAAAGTTATAATCGTTTGAAGTCACTAATCGTTCCACTGAAACAAAACGAATCCAAAAAAGCAACTTAGCTTCCAACCCATCAGTCTCGAGGCGTGTGACATACACTTTCTATATTTTCTAATCTAATTTGCACTCTTCCAACCCATCAGTCTCGAGGCGTGTGACATACACTTTCTATATTTTCTAATCTAATTTGCACTCTTCTACTAATTACATGTCTTGGATTAATCACATATGTTTCAAATCCGTCGAAGTATAATTTTGTTGTCTTAAATGAAAATTTCAAACTATTTGATAAGAAATAAAGGCCTATGGTGTACCAGATTCAAATAGCTTTTATATTCTACAAACAAGTTTAGATAGAAATCCAAACTTACATGGCTTGCTAGCATGTAAAGAAACAGATTAAATGCAGCTCCAGCCCATGCAGTCTCGGTAAGAATGCCAGAGGTCCTTGTAACTTCTTTGTATAGTGGATAAATTCTAAGAATCCTCGGAATATATTGAAATAGGACAACAAATTTCAATAAATTCTTCGTATTCAACGATGTTGAGCCTCCTAATTTTGGAATGACTATTAAAATAACCACCTGAACATGGACAAACTTAGGAATTAATATAGAACAAGTAAAGAGGGAAAACAAAGAAGAAGCACTAAACACAAACAGCATATGAAATTACAACAATTCATTAAAATAACCACCTGAACATAGACAAGCTTAGAAAATTAATATAGAACAAGAAAAGACTGGAAACAAAGAGGAAGCGCATGATGTCAAACTCTTCAGTGTCTTCTATAATAAAGGGAAAGAAACGAAGCCATTACTTTACGTTCAGCTAGCACTAAAAAGGCTACTCCTAGTAGAAGTGGTTCATAATTAAACAATGAATTTAAGATCGATCAAACAATTTGTTTAACAATGCTCCAATAATTTTCACAAGTAAAAATTTTAAGTAGAGCTATTCCCACCTGAGGTAGAGGAAGGACTGCAAGAATATCGATCAGAAAGTATGACGACAGATACCTCTTTGCTATTTCCCAAGAATCTTCAACCAAAACACCTCTACCAAATACTCTGGAAGAGGGAGCGATAAACCCGGTATGAAATTGAAAAATAATATGTACTACATAGAATATGTCTGTAAATGATCGTAGGACAATGGCTATTTTTTCCATCCTACTATCCAACCAAAGACACTTCTCCGAGTCATCAATCACAGGAACATAAAAGAACAGAGGGTCCAGTGAAACTGCAATCAAACAAGACAGAACAAATATCTTGTTCCACTTCTGGAGGAAAGGTCCCTGTGGATCAAGAAATTTATCTCCAGAACCTAAGCCTTTGGCCACAAATTTATTAAATGAAGATGATCTCAGCGATTTTTTTATTCTTCTGAATCTGTCTGCCCTCGATTCAAACCCGGTTTGAAGCTTTTCTGACACTGGTCTATCCCTTATGCTGATCTTCTCTGAATTTGTTCCGCCATCAGTGAAAAATAACTCGCCATTAGTTTTCTCAGAATTCCAATTCTGAAACCTGAAATGACACACAGATCAGAGTGTGAAGAATGACTGTAGTAAGTGAATCATAAAGCACTTGTCCACCCATTTATTTCCCGGTTCCAAGATACAATTTCACTTGTCCACCAATCCATATAATAGTAATTGTGTGTCAACAGTATCAACGACAGAAAATAGAAGTTTGATAGCACATAAATATAGTAAGAGGACCAAAAATTCATTCATAAAACCAGAATCTCACTCCTGCTAACTTCATGAGAGCAATTTTAAAAGGTACATAAAAGAGACATTTAATTCATATCTTATTTATTTTTAATGAGAGAAATTGAACATTTGAAACGTTTGACACCCATTTTATAATGGCATTCAGTCCTTAAACAATGACCACAAATTCAAGAAATAATGAAACATAATTTCTAAACTGACCTCACAGTTTTCTCAGGTGGATAACCCATGATAATTGACAAGAAAACTCCAAATATGAACTATGAATCCACAGCGACACTCAGAAGCTTCTTCATGTAGCACAATTTTCTCAACAATCACTACCTGACCATGGAAATTCTGCAGATTTTTCAAATTAAATTTTTTTAATTCGACAACAAAAAATATGCTGCATAAAAGCACAAAGCTAATATAAAAGTAACCAACATTAATATCATCCAAATCCCAACATAGATACGACCACGAGGACTTGCCCTGCCTCAATTATACTTCCAAAAGGAATATTCATTCACCACAAATGACAAAAGAGTAATCATCCGAAGTCGAATAGAAAAAATTGAAGCCTTACAAAAATCAGGAAACAGCATACCACGAGTAAAAAAGAACAAAACGCTGCGAAAATTCCAAGAACAGTCGAAAATAGAAACTGATAAAAGGGAGAAAGAAGTGAACATGCGGAGGAAGGGAAAGATCCTAGCCAGAAGCGAAAGAGAAAGAGGGGAGCAGTCGGAAAGAATGGACTCGGTCAGGGAAGAAAGGAAGTTTCTCGCTGGTTTCTCTTGTAAGGAAGTGATGGTAGTCAATTTCTGAACATTATCACCCGACTCTCCCTACAGGCGTCGAAGGGTACAAAAGTAATTTCAAACTGCTCTTTTTTTCTTTTTTATTAAAATCAATTAATGACAAATAAAATATCATAGGTAATAATTAAATTAAATCCAAATAATATCAACTTAAATCAATTTACTTCTTTTTAATGAATTGGAGGTCTATTTTATTTTTTAATGAATTTAAATGGACTTAGATTTTTGTTTAAATATAATTTATTTTTACAATTTACTCGATAACAGACTCATACCTACTCGAACCCGAGCGAGTCAACATGGGTTTGGTTATAATCTTTAACCTGTTCCGTTCGAGTTATCGACTATAAATCTTAATGAATTGGGTAAGTTGGATTTGGGTCGGTTGGATTTGGGTCTTAACCCAATCAGGCCCGACCCATATCCACTCCGAGGCAATGCCTTCATAGTTAATTAAATAAATTTGTGTTTTTTCTAAATATAAAATATGTAAATAAAAATATAAAGTGCCACGATTTCCCACGATTTCCAACAACCTTATATAATCCTAATAACATTCAAAGTTAGCAAACATAAAAATTGCTTCTTTATTTTTATTTTTTATTATGTTAAATATAATTTAATGTGTATGATCAAACTCACGATCGATCAATTAGTTTCTATAAGAATTAAGTTTTTGTGGAAATCATGTTATTAAGTGTCCATTAAAAATTTAATTTTTATGAAAATAATTAATCATCATAATCTACCTACCATACTAATTTAGACATCATTTTAATTTTAAAAAAATTAATTTCAAAATCAAAGAATTATTATAAGAAAATTGGGAAGCGGAGGGTCGAGTGCAGGCCACTCACCCCCCTCACCTCGTTGTGATGCAAGGAGTAAAACCCTCGCCCTCACCATCTAGGCGCTTGCACAGAGGGTTAACATTAGAATTTTTATGTAAGACTATGATTAGAGTAAAACACTAGTTTTTATAAGATGACACTTCTACTAATACAACTTGTTTTTACTCTTAACATTAGAATTTGTTTTTAGTGCAAATGGCCATATGTATGATGATCAATAAAGAAGTTTTGAACTAGATCTCGTGGAGGCTGTAATCATGCATGAATGATCGAACAGCTCTATTATGAGAGATTAGCAATGTCAGATAGGTGTCAAACCTAATTGGGAAGATATAGTGATCTACTAATACATCTTGTTTCAAAAACATAAACAGATTTCATTACTAAATGTTAATACAGTTTTGAATCTTAGAATGATGAAAATTACTTCTAATATATATGTATGGTAATAGTATTTATGTATATTTTGCTAGTTTTGCTTGACTTGTTTAGGCTTTGCTTGCGAGACTAGAAGTTTACGAGCAAACTCAAGTCAATTTTAAAAAAAAAATAAAAAAATAGTCATGCAGGGATCGACATGCTGGGTTAGCTTGACAAGCTAAGATCGAAAAGTTCAACTAGCTCAACAAATCAAATTTTTTTCAGCTCAACTCATTCGATTTAGCTCAGAATAAAATAAAATTCAAAGAGCCAAGTTTAGTGCATAATGTCAAAGCTAATTAAGCATGTGATATGGTTGATTAAGATAATTTAAAATGAGGCGTTATAGGTGATGAATGTAAATAAGTGAATTGAGGATATAATTTAGTACAAGAAACTATGTACCATAGTTAGAAATTAACCATGGTTAAAAGGATTTGGTTAATCAAGAGAGGAAGATAAATAAAAAAAATTAGAGTGAAGCGAAGATGGGGCATTTGGAAAATCTGAGGGGTTCTGAGGGGGGGTTTTGACAAATGGGCTACTGTGCATGGTGATGGCTTCTTTGATTCAAATTTCTTCAACCCTGCTTCGCTGATTTTTGGTACAATTTCTCTTTGTTTTTTCTCCTTCTCCAATGCTGTGTGATTGGTTACCTTTCCCTTTGAATTTCACTGATTCTAGGGTTTCAGTGCGGGACTTGGATTCCCGATTTTGAACCTTAACTTGTGCATCGAACTTTGCCTTCACGGATCAGACGCTTGCTGGCTTTTGATTTTTCCTTTTTATGGACTTAGTGATTTTGCTAATTAACTGTCGTTCTTTGCAGATTTTTGTCAATTCGGGTATCTTATTTGTTCTGGAGAGAAAATGCTGATAGAAATAGTAGATATGTTTTGCGTGAGTTAGGCATGGTGTCGATACTTACCTTTATTTTTTCTTCGAGTATATTAGCATTAGCATTTGATTTCTAGTTCATTTTGTAAGAGTTGAGTTAAAAGGTTGAGATCAAGTGTTGTATTGGTAAAACTGAAAAACCTACTGTGCGTACTTTGCAATCATCTCCCGTTTTAATACATGGTCGTATAAGTGGAAGCTCTAGAGCAAATAGATTGAATAAATTCACTTTTTAGAGTTTTCCACAAAGAATCTACTAACCTGTGCTAGGTTGCTTGAAATGGTTAGGTATGTGTAGTTAAAAAAATCCTGAGAATACAGTATGTAATTTGAAATGTATATCTGTAGTTGCAATGGCTTGCTGATGTTTTATCAAAGTTTTTTTTTAATGCACATGTTTTTGCGAAGGATATGTCATAGGATGGGTAGAGAAAGTACGCTAACATGGTTTGCTTGTATATTTATTGAATTTTAATCATTGAGGAAAAGAATGTGTGAGAGGACCTTTTCTATTGCATAGCTTCTTTGAAAAAAAAGCTCAGTTATTTGTGACAAGTTTAGCAATTCTGATATTTTTCTTCTTTGAATTAGGTACTTGAACTGCTAGCTATTGTTTCTCTATCTAAAACCTGCATTTTTCCAAATTGTTACTTTCCCTTGTGCTGAAAAACCTTCAATCAATTATGGATTGCAATAAGGATGAGGCAATCAGGGCTATGGACATTGCCGAGAGGAAGTTTACAGAAAAAAATTATACCGCTGCCAGGAAGTTTTCTCTGAAAGCTCAAAATTTGTATCCGGAGCTTGAAGGTCTCCCTCAAATGATGACGACCCTTGATGTTTATACTGCCGCAGAGAATAAGATTAATGGGGAAATGGATTTGTATGGGATACTTGGTGTAAGCTACTTGGCTGATGAAGAGACAATTCGTAAGCAATATAGAAAGCTCGCTCTGATGCTTCACCCTGACAAAAACAAGTCTCTAGGTGCAGAGGGTGCATTCAAGTTGGTTTCAGAGGCATGGAGTTTATTATCTGACAAGGCAAAGAGGTCAGCGCATAATCAGAAAAGAGATATGAAGGGAAATAGACAAAAAGTTCCTACCCATCATCCAGTGCCACCACCTAGTCAAAATGACTTTACCCATTTCTCCTCGTACAATCCTCAGCATAGAAAGGCTGATACTTTTTGGACTATTTGTACTCGCTGTAAGACTCACTATGAATACCTGAGAATGTATTTAAATCACACCCTCCTTTGCCCAAACTGTCACGAAGCATTTTTGGCAGTAGAAAAGGCACCCCCTCCGAATGTTTTTAAATCATCCAACTTCTCTTCTCGCAAGCCACATCAAAATTTAAAGAGTAAGTCTGCAAGAGATCAGTCTTATTATCCAGGAAGAAACTCTGATGTCTCCCAAAATTCTAACACAAACTTTCAGTGGGGTCCTTTCTCGAGGACAGAGTGTTCTTTTTCATCAACTTCCACTGCAGCTCAAGCTGCATCCATAGTTCATCAGGCGAGTGAGAAGGTTAAGAGAGAGCGCGATGAAGCCCAGAGTCACACTTTTCCTTTCAAGAAGGCAAAAATCGATTATAGTCAGAATAGTCACGCAGAAAATCAATCGGCCTGGGGAGATAGAGGATCTGGGATGGTAAATCTATCTGAATCAAGTAAGGGAGATCTAGAAACGAAGAGGACACATTGTTATTATGGTGCTTATGGTAGGTCTATTAGCCAAAGAGAACTATCTATTTTTGAAATCCGGAAGATGTTAGTAGACAAGGCACAACGGGAAATTCGTGAGAAACTTAAAGAATGGAGCGAATTGGCTACTGATAAATGGAACAAGAAACAAAAAAGTGCAGTGAATGGTGACTCTCAGGCGTTGAAAAGTAATGTTAAGTCTGCTGATAGCAATATGGCCTACGAAAAAGAGAAATCTTCCTCAGCTTCCATAGATGATGATACAGAAAAAGAAGATTGGCCAACTTCGATAAATGTTCCGGATCCTGATTTTCACAATTTTGACGTGGACCGCTCGGAGAGTTCCTTTGAAACTGAACAAGTATGGGCTGCATATGATGACAATGATGGTATGCCTCGCTTCTATGCTCGAATTCACCAAGTGATCTCCACAAATCCATTCAAAATGCGAATTAGTTGGCTGAACTCAAGAAGCACCAGTGAATTAGGGCCAGTTGACTGGATAGGTTCAGGTTTCACTAAAACATGCGGAGATTTCAGGCCTGGGAAGCATGAAATAACAGAAACACTAAATTCCTTTTCTCACAAGGTATGTTGGAGAAAAGGGCTGCGAGGGGTTATTCATATTTATCCTGGAAAGGGAGAAATCTGGGCTCTTTTTAGAAACTGGTCCCCCAATTGGAACAAAGATACACCAGATGAAGAGGTACATAAATATGAGATGGTAGAAGTGGTCAGTGACTTTAACGAGGTTGATGGTGTCTCTGTTTCTCCCCTTATTAAAGTATCTGGTTTTCGAACTGTGTTTAGTAAGCTCATGGATCCGGAAGAAGTCAGAAGAATTCCCAAACATGAGATGTTTCGCTTCTCTCATCAGGTCCCTAATTACTTGCTTACAGGGAAAGAAGCTCCCAATGCTCCCAAAGGTTATAGAGAGCTTGATCCAGCAGCTACCCCCTTAGATCTCCTCCAGATAATATCGAAAAAGGAGGAAGAAGAATTGCCAAATGCTACTGTCCAGGAACAAAATGGTGTAGTTGCCGAAACTAGGGCAGGCCATGGAATCATAACGGGTCGATAATGCTGAAAATGCTGCAACTTTAGGGTATGAAGATTGCAGAAGATAACCAGTTAGATGATATTTGTTTTTGTATTTTTGATGCCCATTGCAATTTGCTCCAAGAATTGGATCCAAACTGTTTCCTTTTTCATGGTCAAGCGGCCTGCACCTGTTGGAACAGTTTAGTTACTATCCAAGGAACACTCAATGACGGCCATATAATTTAAGTCGGCGTAAAGACCATCAACTTCTTTCGTCACATTCTCGGATCGAAGTTCAAAGGCTCTTTCCAGAATGAAAGATTAAGGCAAGCAATTCTTTTCCTCACCACTCATTTTGTGTCTGAATTGGGGTTTTATAAAGAGTCTTAGTTCCACTTTTGTTTCTTTTGGAGTTTCAAGTTTTAATTGATGGGTTCTTGTATTTTTATGCAAAATACAGAATATATTATGACAAGATGAAACCATGGATTTAATTCTTGTGAGGATCTGGAATAGGACAAGCACTTTATTCGCTGAAACGTGAATCGGGAATCACTTTTCAGAAACACAGGACAAGACAAATATTTCTAGAATTGTTCTTATTTTCAATTTCAGCGTAGACGTGGTGTAGTCTTGAGTGTATTTCGAAATAGAATTTATTCTTTTTGAGCAGTACCAGGTTGTGGATCGTCCTTCCACCGTGCCTCAACCACCGCCGGCAAAAACACGTGTTAAAGCAGACCCACTCCGGCTATTTAAATGGGTGGAATCTGACCCACTCCGGCTATTAAAGTAGGTGGAATCTGGCGGGGGGTTTAACCCCAAGACATCAAATCCCAATCCCCAGCCCCTGGTTCTGATTCTCTGTTTACCCTTTTCTTTGTTTATAATTAATTTAATAGTTACTTTTTATTACATACATTTAACATGTTGAATTATACTTTATTAACTAAAATATATTTAATATATAATTAAAATAATTATTTATTATAGATAATATAAAAATATAAAAAATTAGCATTGCTTTTTCTTTATTTAAATAAATTGGCTGTCTGCCATCCCAAGAGGGTATTATCGTAAAACAACTTCATGTTCGCAAGAAGACAAAACTAAATGGAGTCATATCTGTAGTTACTTGGAAGTGTGGGGGTAATTTAGGAATGCTACTCCAATAAGTGGAAAATTGGTAGTGAATAGGCGACGAGGAATAGGATGATAGATTGGATAGCCTGAGCCTGAGCCTGAGCCTGAGGTAGTTCTTCTACGCCGGTGACTCTCATAACCACCATATCTCTCTCTCGTTCCCTCTTTTTCTTGTTCACGAGAGCTCCGGCCGGGGTTTATCCGGCGGGCGATCGGACTCCACGTCGTTATTTGGAGGATTTTCCCTTTGATTTTCGTCTCATGATGCTGGCGAAAGAGTGATTGAGGAACGGCTGGGGTTGGATTTGTTGTCTGTGTTCTTAATTGTGTGCTCTTTTGATTGTCTTTGGCGTCAAGTGTGAGTTGCTCAAAATGAATGGAAATAGCGGTGTCTATGCTAACGGAGAAGGATTTGGGGGAGTTGAGTGGGATTTCATTCGGAGGCACCACAGGCACGAACCTTCTGACAATCAGTGTAGCTCTAAGCTCGTCAAACGAGTTAAGGCTCCTGTTCCTCTTGTAAGTCTCTTTGCTCTTTTTCTGTGCTATTTGTTGGTGCGTTTAAGTGCATGTTGTGTGTATCCCGAGGTTATTGTCTTTCATCTCTGTGATTTTGTACATGCATGCGTATCTCTCTTCTAATTCCTGGTGATTGATGTTTCTATTGGGATTCTCGAGGTCAGTAAAAGAAATTTCGTTTTCTCCCACTGCCTTTTGTCATAAATTCTGTACAATATCTCATATATGATCTTGATCTGTATCTTCCATTTCCATCTTTTTTATCAAAATCTGATCATTTGATGGTAAGCACCAACTTTGAAATTATCAAGGGTAAAATCAATAGACTTCAAAAGTAGTCAAGGAGATCTTCATGTTTACCATAATTTTAACAAATACCTTATTGTTACAATATCCGTCGGTTTTTAACTTTGTACGTTTGTGCGTTCGTTTTGCTTACATTTTTGTCACGACAACTTCAACAATTTGCATAGAAATTTAAAAACATGTGATAATACATTTAAATTTTTTTCAATACCATTTAGTTAATGGCATTAAATTAATCTGTGGAAAAAGGGTTTTCATTAAATGTGTTAACTGAATTTGCTGTGGTAATAGGAATGAAAGTGAGCTAAATTAAGGCAGTTAAATCAAATTTAACTTTGATGTCTATCCCTCCAACAAGATTTGATCTTTTTTCCTTTTCATCAATCGTGGGAGGAGTTAACCGAGTATCCCTTACTGGGATGTGAATGTATAGAGGTTACTTGTACTAAGTTGTCTGATAATGGGACTAATTTCTTTACATTGGGAGTTAGAAGCCCTGTTATATAATAAAATTCATGTTTTCTAATGGTAGCTTTCTTTTGTATGTTTGTTGACATTTTTAGGTCTGGTCCTTAGTGCGGAGGTTTGATCAACCACAAAAGTATAAGCCATTCGTTAGCAGGTGTGTTGTGCAGGGTAATTTTGAAATTGGAAGTCTCAGAGAAGTCGATGTTAAGTCTGGCCTTCCTGCTACCACCAGCACTGAAAGATTGGAACTTCTTGATGACGACAGGCATATTCTTAGCATCAGGATAGTTGGTGGCGATCACAGACTTAGGGTATTAAATCTTCTGATTTTTTTTATTATCTTCTTGAATCTCAGTTGCAGATAAAATAAAATTCATGTATGGCCAGAGTGGTCTTTTGACGTCGCACTAAAAGTTCTCATATTTTAATTGATTTTCTTTTTCGAAGGTGATAATTTGCTAAAAGTAAATTGTTTTTCTTTTGATCCCTCCAAGCGTTAGAAAATTTGGCTGTTAGCTGGAAGGTGTTTTACATAAAAAATTGTATGAATTAATAGTCTACTTCCTCTCCTCTTAGCATACCTTAATCTACCTGATTGAAAAATGTTAGCCTTTTGCTTTATATTGGGTACAAGTTGACTATTAGCTTAGCATAAGTCAATTATTGAATCTCTATTGAATTGTTTTTATGGTCCTGTTATTGTAATAACCATCAATTCTACTTGTTTAGTGTTAGACACTTGTGCATATCTTCCTTATTTGTTTGAACAAGTGATGCTAGTCCTCAAACTAAACCAGTCTTTTCCTTTTGCTATTTCAGAATTACTGTTCTACCATTTCCCTCCATCCTGAGGTTATAGATGGGAGGGCAGGTACGCTTGTAATTGAGTCATTCGTAGTGGATGTGCCTGATGGGAACACAGAGGACGAGACCTGCTACTTCGTTGAAGCTCTGATTAAATGCAATCTCAAGTCGCTTGCTGATATCTCCGAGCAGCTTGCAGTGCAGGATTGGACCGAAAGTATTGAGCGGATCTTGTAAACTTGAAGAACTTAGAGATTGTGGTGGGAAGAGCTGCCATGGATGCAGCTTCCGAGGCATTGGCGTCTTGTAGGCTTTGGGGACAGACTAACGGCAGTATAAATCTAGTTTTAGTCTCGATTAAATCTTGGATCACTCTACTCAAGCAGCACATCTCTTAAGGTTCCAACGGGTGGAATAGAAGTTTGAGGAGGATTGTCTTATATTTCAGTGGCTGTATATAGATGCTCGAAAGAGATGATGCTTGTAAATATGTATTGCTATTCTGTCTTTCTAATCGACAAGCTCGTCGGGAGTCCAATGAAATATATTGTCGGGTATGTGTTCCGATTGAAGTTTTCTTGGTTGGTGCAGTTGTATTCCTCGTTCATGCATCCAATGTACCAAAGGAAAGCCAGACGGTAACAGGAGACAGGTGACATTCAATCCGATTATTACTCTAAGGTAGAGTTGAAACCCCCTGTTTTTCGTAGCTGTCACTGTCAGATACAGTATCATCAATAAATAAAAAATGATGACGTGTTTAAGGCTAAGGCAGATTCCTCAATTTGGGATATGAGTTGGTTTTTTAACCCATTGAAACTAATCCAATTTGTTTTCAGTTTAGAATTAAAAACTGACCCAATACTTGACAATAATTCTCCCAACTGACTCAAAAATTTTGGTTTGGTTTAGCTCGGTTACCATTTTTTATTACGTTTTAAGTAATAATATTTTTAATTAAATTATTGAAATATTAAGTTTTTTAATTCAAATTTTTTATTATTTTTAATTTTTAAAAATAAATAAAAACTAGAATTTCTACTATATTTATTTAAAAAAATATTGAACTGCTTTTCATTTTTATTTTTATCTTTATGTTTAAATTCAATATTAAATATCGAGCTACATTAATTTTCTCGAATTGGCAAAAAATCCAAAAACAAATCAAAACTCATTTATTAATAAGCACAAAATAATATTTTAACTGTCCAAACTTAAATGTTGCGGGTTAGATAATCACCCATGAGTCGATTTGGGTTTGCATGTATTGGGAGGGAGTCAAAATTAAAACATCCGAAAGCCTAAATGTGGTTCAAAAGTAGAGGCATAATCTTAACTTGTACAAACAAAAGAGTAGGACAGGATAATGATTGGATTCTAGAAACAATTAAGCTTTATATGGTCTAAAAAGTGAATATGACCGCCGCTGGGGTCTTGGATTCTAGAAATGAAAGGGAAGGACAGCATCACGCTACAGCAATTTTTATATTCATCTCCATGTCATCTCCATGCTATTGCATGCGATCAAAGCGATAGTTGGGCATTTGGGGCGGCTGAGCCTGTGATGCACCAGCGTGGCTCATCATTGCTCCTGGACCCATCTGGGGATGCATCTGCCCCCACCCTGGCCCTGGCATGTATGCATTATTTTGCATGGGAATGGGCGCCGAGTAAGCCCCCGATGGTCCACCCTGACCCCAAGCGGCTGCTGTTTGGGCCACCGCACCCGTCATTTGAACCGGCTGGTGTCCAAGGATGGATGAAGAAGCATTTGGGATCGTGTAGTCTCGGTTCCGATCATTGTTGACCTGAATGGATCGATCAAAACCAAAAAATTAACCCAAAAGAAATGCTATATTCCCTAGTATTTTGCCTCTTCAGCTGACCACAATCAATCGCAGACTCCGATCCATTCATTCCTACAGACGAGGACATAAGAAGTAAATGATAAATCCAGTAACCTTTATACTGAGATCGGTGTGGTGTGAGTATGAGATGTGAAGCTTGCAAAAGCCGCCATCGAAGATACAATGTCCCTGCAATGCTTCCTTGGCCATAACTGCAGTCTGAATATCTGGCATCAAACAGCATTGTGTGGTATTGGTTAGTAAAACCTATTTATCCCCGCCCCATAAAAAAGAAAAGAATAAAGTTTTACCTGGATATTGAATGAGAGCCTGAACTCCTCCATTCTTATCAAACATGGCAATCTTTTGAACAGGGCCAAAAGCAGAAAACACCTACATGCGAAAAAGCATTCCCGAGAATAATCAAATTACAAAGAGTATCAAGATCAAGAAGCAGGCATCATTGATGTGGAAAGGTGAGCCAGAAATTGGATTTTTTGTTCAGTACCGTATGCAAAATATCCAAAGTGACAGCGTACTGCATGTTCTCAATTGAGGCGAGAAGAACATTACTCTCAGGTTCAAGCTTTTTCCCATCCAAACCCATATTAAACTGAATTAGAGACAAATAGAAAACAATTGCTAAGTTAATGGAAGTTATCATAACAGTTTCAAGAAGGTCAGCATTAGACGATTCCAGGATCCTTACCTGACCGGTTCCATCTATGGCTGATGAAGCAACTGGAAGATAAGGATTGGTATAGTCCCTGTAAGTCAATAATAAAAAGAAGCAATAAATCCTTCTGGATAAAAGAAAATAGGGGAAGAAAAAAAATTAACAGCAGGATTCAACACCTGCTTCTATGGCTCTGAAATTTTACACTCAAGTCCGTGTGGGCAGAATATGTGATTTTGAGGGAACAGGACCCAACATGATCAGGCAGCAAATATCTGAACAAATACCAAAAAGGAAACCAAAACTATGAATTGCTTATGACATGCTTACACTGCCTACAGCCAAATGCTACAGAAAATAACTACAGGTCAGTGCAACAATAAAATTTTGACCCTCGATGAAATTAGAAACAAAAGAGGAGTTTATCCAACATCTTTGATATTCTTTTGGGAAAATATCAATTGTTTTATAAAGCAGGAGAGTGTGTGCAGCTCATACCTCGAACTATAGATTTTGTCAATTAACACATCAGACTTTAACTTACTATCAAATGATATTTTCCATCACTACGTTAGTTAAAAATACACCTCACATTATATGATATGCTTCTTCCCCGTGCATAGGAAAAAGGGTAGAAGCTTGTCTATGCTTATCTGAAGTTAAATTGACTCTTAAGTTGCTTGAATCTCAGTTGAAGTCGTGCAAAGTGTGGTCTCTACCTTGGTTCAATTAAGTTTTTATTTCTTGATGTTTTTTTTGTATCTGACTATCATTTGTTTTTGTTGTGAAATTTAGTAATGGGAGGGTGTTTACTCAAAGGTACAATGTGCTAATTGCCTAAAATTTTTCAAGATATTAGCCACAAATAGCCACATTCTTGAGGGGGCAAATGGATATCTACCCTTCTTTTTAATCAACATGAAGTAAGCATAACAGTAAATGTCAACCTCTATCACTATCTTGTTGTCAATAAATAATTTAATAGAAATTTACTAAAATAGAGATAGAGGAAAGCAAAAAGAAGAAGAAGAAGTAAAAGCTCAGTAGTTGATGGAAATATTACCTAGGGATGCTTCTTCCATCCAAAGCATCCTTTGCAGCATTGGCAGTTTCAGTGTCAGAAAATTGCACCAACGCCTATATGAATTACATGAAACAAAAAAAAAAGCTATTTTCCAAAGCAAGAGGTAATTAGGGGATAAAACTAGTAACTGCTAGAAAAACTGCGTTGACCTGAAATCCAGCTGTCTTTTCAAAAGTTGTAATTTTATGTACAAACCCAAAAGCCGAAAAGACCTGCATAAGAGTGATTGCCATTAACATGAACCATTATACAATTAACTATTGGGATTTTAGTTATAATCTTCCAGACTTAGTACAAAAAACTAGATGATTTTCAACTCACCAGAATATTAAAATGAGGTACCAAGAACGTTACAACTAAAAAAGAAAAAGATATGAAATTGAGAAAATTTCCTACTTTTGGAATGAGACACATTCAGTGATACATAGCAAGGAAGGACAAAAGGAAGAGGGGTGCACAAAAAACCAAAGATAATTGTATCAAATCCTAAACTATGAGAAAGGGAGGAGAAAGATGAGGAAGAAGAGTAAGGAAGAGAGAGGTAGTGTTAGGGAAAGGAGAAAAGAGACAAACACACATCTTCTTTTTCTCCAAATGCACTAAGCTGCCATCAAGGATACTGTCTTGACATGGACCTGCTTTTATCCATCCAGCTTAGGGTCAAGAAAATGTGTTTTAAAATACAACAACCAACCAACCTAAAGGTCCTCCATTCAATATTTAGGTTCTTGAAGTCACTGGTCTACATATGATGGTAAAACAAATGGAAACACTTACCAGATGCAAAACGTCAATGCTAACAAGGCGTGCATCTTCACCTTCAATAGTTACCAAAAGTACATTTCCAGCAACATCAGCAGAAGTTTTATTGTTTGTTATTTCTTGCCTATTGGAGTACTGTAAGTATACAGTTTTCCCCCTAATTTGCGCAGGCTCCGAGGATGATGCATAATAGGAAATCATTGCGATTGCTTGATTTACATCTGCCTGAAAGTAAGTAAAATAAAATAAGTTTGAGTCAAACAAAGGGAATTGGAAGAATCCCTAAAGTTGAAGCAATAAAAGAAGTCCATATGAAAAGATGTTTCACTAACAAGCTCGATAAAAGCCTGGTTCCTGTTTGCTCCGACATTGCACTTAGTATTCACGACTTTACCGAATGGCTTCCCTAGCTCAATCAGCTCTTCTTCGGTGCACTCCCATGGCAAATTTCTTAAATGGAGTACTTTGGATGGCGTTTGGGTATAACGAAACTGTGGCTGACTAGATACAGACGACATTTCACAATCTAGCCTGAGCATGTAGAAGACAGAGACATCAAATAATCATGGGTAAACGATTTCCAGAGACATAAATAAAGGTAACAGTTGATATGACAGAATCTATAAAAAATAATTTTTCAAAGAAATTGCTTTGATTGAATAGCCATTTTCTACAAACCATCTGATTAACGTATTGAGAAAACCTAGGTCATTTTTTTACGAGAAACCCCACGCTAATACTGGAATATAACAAAGTCAAGAAAAAGGAAGGAATCAAACCGTAACGAAGAAATCAAAGGCCGTATAAAACACCATCTTTTGACAATTAGAGTTGAGCAGCAAATCAAAAACAGGGAAAATCTTCGGAAAACGCATTTCTTTTTTCGATTCAAAAGTACATAAAATCTAAACAAGAAATCGAAAAGAAGAGGAAGGTGGTTTAGAATCAAATACCAGAGAGAGTACAAGAAGTATGGAGATTGAGAGAGTTTTGTGGGACGAAGCTCTGGAATTTGGGCAAGGTTGAAAACCCCAAACGTTGTATGGAATTCCTAATCCTCCATCCTTCGCATAAAAACTAAAAAGCTTTAATAATTTTTTTTCTGTTGCTTTATTAGCCGAGAGTTAATTCTTTAATCTATTTTTTAATATATTTAATTTTAATTAATATAAAAAATATTATAAATAATTATTTGGATTATAATATTTAATTTAATTTTAATTAGATTAGCTAAAACTCGACATATCTATAAGTTAAAAAGGTAAATTAAAAAAAGTAAGAGTAACATTACCCTATTAATAAATATAATTCTACATTTATTAATATTAATTCTATATTCTTAATATATATTTTTTAACGTATCAAATAATTATTGATATAATAAATATTATAAATAATTATTTTAATTATAATACATTAAAACTACTTTGATTTGGTCAATCAAAAATTGATAAGTGAGAAGTTAAGTTAAGATAACATGTTAAGAAGGTAGACATATAATTAAATATTATTTTTATTACAAGAAAAAAAAATTACAAAAATCTTGAACTTTGAAAAAATAAAAATAAAAATTGAATTTTTTTTACCCTTTTTAAGTTTTAAGGTTTTTTCACCATATTTTCTTAAATTTCAAGATTTTTTTTTAATTTTTTATCTTGAATATAAAAAATAAACTTAGCAAATTCAATACTCCAAACCTCGACCGGTTGAAAATGTTCAAAAATTAACATTTTCAATCTCACATCTTCAAGTCGTGGGTAGATTTCTTAAACTCTTTCAAAAACGACAATGCCAACTAAGAAGTAAAGACATTTTGTGCTACACCAAAAATATAAAAATGTCAAAGTTTTAAAAATTATATTACATGTTTCATATATCATTATATATTATCTTCAAATTTTTGTAATTTTTCAATTTTTATAAATTCTATCATAATTTTCTTTTTACTATTATGCTGTATAATTGTGTTTAAAACATTATAGTACTGTGTGGTAAATTGACGAACTTTCCATCTATCTTTCTATAATATGTTGGCAAATTAATAATTCATCATATCTTCAAGTTATATCTTGTAAAATAACTATTCATCAATAGAGGCGATACTAGTGACTGTCTATTCATAATTCTCCATGTATATTCTTTGATAAAAAAAAAATTATATATAGAAGTTGTCACTAAAGGCCCATAAGACAATTTTTTACCAAGAAAACATACATCATTGCTATAGAAAATAAAACTTAAAAGTAATTTTTCAACAAAGAGAAAATGGTTGTCTTGATTTATCGTCAATGACTATAAATATTTTATTATTTATGCATTTTGATCTAATTTGGTTAGATCAATTAAGGTTTTAAATTCTTACATGATATGCATGTGATAAAATTCCATGAAAATACAAATATTGTGTAGGGAATATTTGGAGGCCAATCTTGGAATCATCATCCCCTTATTGTATAGATTGGGGGCATATGAAGTTTACTTTTTGAACCTTTTTATTATCTGAGGTTTAAAAATAAATTTAAGGTAATTTATTGAGTAAATATCACGTATCAACCATTCTCTTAGTTAAATATTAGTCTGTTATAATTACAAGTATTAGAGGACGACATAGTCAATTTAGATTCAATTTTCGTAAAAAATAAGAACAGATCATCATATTTTAGAACAACGATCAGTACTAGAACTGAATATTATTAATCTCAAACATATCTGAACTAGATATTTGATATGGATATGAACGAGCCTTGATTTTTTCCATTAAAATTGAAAAAATTAATAATATCAAATCAATTCAAATCATATAAAAGACATAAAAGTTAATATAAAATATAAAATACTAAAAATATAATAAATTAAAATGATCGCAAAACAATAGTAATTACTAATTATAATATTAAAAATATTTAAAATACACATTAAAAATGGTGAGTCTGACCTATTTTCATTTTTAAAAATGCATTAAATAAAATAAAAATCAGGTTATCTCAAAAAATGAATTATTGATTTAAGAATATTCAAAAGAATAGTGGTTTGAATTTTGAACACTACCTTAATTCGATATATAAGTTAAAAACTGTTTATTAAATTTAATTTTTATCATTTATGGCATTGATTTTTTTTCAAATAAAATCTGAAAATTAATTACTTCATTTTACAAAAAAAATTAACACCAAATTGGTTTATTATTATTTTTTAAAAATACATTATTACGTGTTTTATTTATTTATTTTTCTTAAATGTGAATGGCCTCGTAAAAGCTTGAGGCTTGATGCTTGAGGCGTCCGTCAATCACATGATAGGCGGACGACTTATCCTTTACGTGGCCGTCCGCTGAAACAACACGTGCGATTACTTGAATATTTACCAGGGTTATATTTGTAAATTTCAAAACTTAGGTGTGTTTCTTCTGTTTATTAAAGCTCAAGGTTTTATTTGCTTTTAATCCAATTAAAATTATAGCTTCAGTTTATCGGAGAAATAAATGAGGATTATTAGCCTCCGACGTGTCGTTGTTCTTCGCACTACCTCGTCACTCTGAAGTGACTGATGAAAACTTCAGTTACGGAGACATGGAAGTTCAATCGGTGGAAACACAGCTTTAGATTTATCTCCCAGCTTTCCAAGACTTCAGATTCAACCATCGTTTCAGCCAATATTTCCATCTCCAAGCTTGCGAAGGATGGCCAACTCGATCTTGCTCGGAACATGTTCGACAAAATGCCTCTTAGGACTGTTGTTTCGTGGAATTCAATGATTTCTGGGTATTCCAAATGGGGAAATTATAAACAAGCTCTCAGTCTTCTTTCTACGATGCATCAAAGCAATGTCAAACCGAATGAGACCACTTTCTCTACTCTATTCAGTGTTTGCTCCCATTCAAAGTCGTTGGGTGAGGGAAAACAACTTCACTGTTTAGTTTTGAAATCTGGTTCAGCTAAATTTCACCTCGTGGGTTGTTCATTACTGTATCTATATTCTAGTTGTTTTCAAATTAAAAGTGCCGAGCGGGTGTTTGAAGAGTTGTATGAGGAGAATGTGTTACTCTGGAGTTTGATGCTTGTGGGGTATGTGCAATGTAATTTGATGTTTGAGGCTTTCGATCATTTTATGAAAATCCCTAACAGGGATGTCGTTGTATGGACCTCATTGATTTCGGGATATGCTCGGAGCGACCATGACAGAGAAAGGGCGTTAGAGTTGTTCTGGCTGATGAGACAGAGTGGCGAAGCTTTACCCAATGAGTTTACCTTTGATTGTGTTTTAAGGGTGTGCGGGAAACTTGGAATTTTAAGTGAAGGAAAGCTTGTTCATGGGCTTCTGATTAAATTCGGGTTCGAGTTTGATAAATCCATTGGAGGCTCTTTGATTGAATTTTATTCTGAATGTGAAGCTATTGATGAAGCTCAGAAAGTAGGTAAGGATATGGGAAAAGGCTTATCTTTTATTGCTTTAAATTCTCTTCTCAAGGGGCTGATACTAGTTGGTAGCATTGGTGATGCAAAAGAGGTTTTTGAAAGATCAAATGAAAAGGATTCACGTTCTTATAATATTATGATCAAAGGGTATGCAAAAAGTGGTCGGGTTGAAGAATCAATGAGATTATTCGAAACAATGACAAGTAAAACTATCATTTCCTTTAACACCATGATCTCTGTTTATTCTAGGAATTCTGAACTAGATAAAGCTGTGAAACTTTTTAATGAAACTAAAGGAGAAGGAAACACCATAACATGGAATTCAATGATATCCGGCTATGTTCAGAGCAATGAACATGAAGAAGCCTTTAAACTATACGTCACAATGTGTAGATTGAAAATAGGCAGTTCCAGATCGACATTTTCCGCTCTACTTCATGCTTGCACATGTCTAGGGTCACTTCAACTTGGTCAGCTACTTCATGGCAGTGTCGTGAAAACTCCATTTGAATCCAATGTCTATGTTGGAACTTCTTTGATAGATATGTACTCAAAATGTGGAAGCATATCTGATGCTCAGAAATGTTTTGAAAGTGTCTGTTATCCTAATGTTGCTGTGTATACGGCTCTTATTCATTCTTATGTGCATCATGGGCTTGGTAATAAGGCATTTTCACTCATTGAAAATATGATTTTGCAAGGAATAGTTCCAAATGCCGCGACTATTTTAGGAATTCTTTCGGCTTGTGGCCGTGCTGGTTTAATAAACGAAGGGATGATCATTTTTAATGCAATGGAGAGTAATTATGGTGTAGTTCCAACAATTGAACACTATGCATGTGTAGTCGATCTTCTTGGTAGATCAGGCTATTTGCGAGAAGCTGAAGAATTTATAAATAATATGCCAATCAAAGCGGATGGTGTAATCTGGGGAGCTTTGCTGAATGCTTGCTGGTTTTGGATGGACATGGAAATGGCAGAGAGGGTGGCTGCACAGATGTTAGCTACAAAACCAATTCCAATATCAGCTTATGTTATCATGTCCAACATTTATGCTGTTTTAGGAAAATGGGTGGAGAAGATTAAAGTAAGGCATGCTTTGAAAAGCTTGGAAGTGAAAAAGAGTCGAGGTTGTAGTTGGCTTCAACTGAATAGTGGAATTCATGTGTTCCACGTTGAAGATAGGGGCCATCCTCGTAACAATCTGATATATGAAACTTTGGATCATCTAACCACGAATAGTAATTATATTACTTGCAGTGAGCCACATGTTCTATTTTAAACATGTTTCTTCAACACGTGTTCATGATATATATAATTTAAGATAGTATCTTGGGACTGGAGGTGAAGTCTGATTATTTCTTGTCCTATACAACTTGTAATGTTTATGAACTTGTTCTTCTCTTGTGGGAAATCTTCTTCGTAATTTGTTTCTTCGTGATTGCAGTTGAAACTAGTGTCTTTTTGGAGTGTCAAACTCTGTCTTGCTGAGCTAAAAAGGTGTCATCTATCTCGAGGAACTATGGATAGGGTTATCAATCCAACAGCCACTTTTTAATCAACATGATTCTCAATTTCAAGTAAGAACTTGAATATTTTTCTCGTTTCTTTTGTTACATTGTTCATAAACTACCTTGCACTTTAAGATTTTCTTGCTTTGCAATCTTCTTCATCTGATACTTGTTGTTTATAGTTGCCACTTCTAATATTGCATACTTGAAAAACATTAGATCATTTGGGTGATGTAAAGAACTGAATTGCTGTCTCATATATGTATGATAAATTGGTTGAAAACATCTACCATTTGACTGTAAATTTTGACAAAAACTAGTCGAGATCAATCTGAAATATCATTGAAATTCGCTTTGATGACAAGATCTTCATGAGATTATTGAGTATATTTTGAGCAGAGGTCTCTTTGTTAATGCCATTTCCTTATGATTGCAGCTTCTGCACCATTAGTTTAACGTGAAACCCTTCTCTCTCACTCATGGAGTTTCACTTTAATGTGTCGGCAAAGATGCTTTTAGTGCATGATGCATCAATTAAAGATGTCTAAAGAGATTATAACAAAATGAAAATATGGGTTTCTTTAGTGTGGCAATTGCAGGCTGTATTGTGGATTTTATATTTCCATGTGGTCAGGCTAAGTACCTATAAAATCTGCTTTGATACACATGCTTGAAATCCGCGTTAGTAACAAGTATGATGCTATATAGATATGCTTGTAATGCTAATCTAAAAGAATGTCATTTTAAATAGTGTTATTGTTTACAATATGTAATTAAATGATGCTTAAGTATGCCTTGAATGCAATCACGAAAGAAAAATAAGAAATATAAGTTTATTATTATTTATATATGAAAAGTTTTAATTTTTTATTCTGTGGACTATATGAAAACGCTCAGATTAGCTGGCATGCTATGGAAGTATTGTAAAGGAAGATGGGGGGAATGCTGAAAAGCAGCATTGAAAAGGTAAGAATAAAACATTTCCTTGGAAGGATAAATCCTTCTTCTGTTTTTTTTTATCTTGATGTTCCTTTCATGTTTGCCATTGGTTGGGCAGCGTGAGCGTGCTTGTTTTTTTTTTGGACTAATTCCATTTTTAAGTAATCGAGTTTAAGATAAGGTCTTTCATTTTCGTTCTTTCTGCGGCTTGTCGACGAATGTTAGTTGAACGAGTATGCTCCACCTCTTCCTTCGTTCTTCTGCTTTTTACCCCCTTCTCCTCATTTCCATCTTTCTACCTTCTGGCTTCTCCTGCAACTTTGACAGTTCAAGTTTTTTTTTACTGAAAGAAGAAATTTGATTTCGTTCTTGGGTTTAGATTATTCCCAATGTGGTCGCTTTTTCTTTTTCTGTTTCTGCGTTTCGTATGAATCTCATTTTCTCTTCTCCTCTTTCTCTCTCTAAAATGGTGTCAACTGCAAGTCTACAAGTACCCAACAGGTCAAAGCAAACATTTTTTTTGCCTTTCCTTTTTTTTTGTTTTGTTTTCGTTGGCAAGTGTATGGTGGTTATTCAAATAAACATATTCCTCCTTTTTCTTATGAGCTTTGAGAACTTCCACCCCACCAAAACTCTTATCTTCTTAACTCCATCTAGTGTGCAGTGAAACGATTAAAAAACAGAAACGAAAACATTAATTTCCTCTGTGCTTGTCCTGCGGTTCATTTCTTCTTTTTCTATCCCTCTTGATAGAAACCATGGACCAGCATCGTCGAAAGCAAGCAAAGAACATTCATTTGGATTCTGAAGGTTTTCTTTCACTTTCGCTTGTCTTCCCCCTTTTCTAGAGAGATTCTTTGATATGTTTATAAATGTGATTCTATTTTCCTTGATCCTGCTGAGGATTCAGCAGGTATCTGAGTTTGAATTTGGTTACTTTTTTGGTACAGAGATTAGTAGTGTTGAGTGGGATTTCATATCTATGAGTGCTCAAGAAGTTGATCTCATCCATAGAATGTACAGACTTGTTGGAGATAGGTAAATTTCTGGACAAAGCTGTTTCTGATTTAGCTTCCCTCAACACTTTTTTATGTTTTAGTTTTCTGAATGGGTGTTTACTTTTCTATGATGTGTTGTTTATCTCAAGGTTTTGTTACTTTTTGAGCTTTTTTTTTAAGATAGTACTAAATGAAAGTTTGAGTAGAGAAGCATGCTAAAATTGCCTTCATTCCCCACCAATAACATCTTTCTGACCATACATGTGGACTTTTAGTTCTCTTGTTGAGTTTTTTGTTCTTCTCATTTGATGAAGTTATTGACTTTGTTAGGAGACAGTTAGAAGGATTAGAAGGATATCTTGGTGATAGAACTATGAATATCATTATAATTAGAAGGAAAGGGAATGAGTTGAGGGGGGTTATTGAATTTTGTTTGGAAAATACTGTCTTCATGTATCAGTTCTATTTTATGTTCTTTTTATAGTTTACTCTCATCAAATCTTTTTGGAAATCTTTTGGCCATTCGGTTCAAAATCCAACAAATAATTAGACAAGGCCACGAATCCATGAAATAAATTATGAAACAGTTTGTTTTTGAGAATGTCAAAAGACAATTTTCAATGCCTGAGAGAAACTGCGCATGGAACCAATTTTCATGTTCATATTTCTTTTTTTTAAAAGAGTATGATAAGAAAATAAAGCTAGAATTGTCTTTTCTTTTGTGAACACTCTCTTGGGTTGAAACTCTTGGCATGCAATGAAAAAGGTGGAATGTTATATTCAGGTGGGATCTAATATCCGGTCGGATTCCAGGCCGAACAGCAGAAGAAATAGAGAGGTATTGGATAATGGGGCACCATGAGGTCTATGCAAAGAGAAGAAGAGAATGTGGGAACGAGCATTGTCGAAGTTGAATCCCTGTCGGCATCTGTTTCTTGGAACATCTACTTAGCCATTTTGATCAACTGTGATTGACGACAGTTTATACAAAAATGTTGTATAATCTCACATCCATTCATTTAGCTGATAGAAAATGGTATATAATTACATGAAATAATGGAAAGTATGAGCTTTGTCCTGTTCTCTGTGTTGTTAGGTGGCGACTATACAAAATGGAAGGGCATTCCCAAAATCACAGCTCAAGGAGATCGACGGTTCAGATCACGTATCGGCGCAGGTAGTCGACTCGAGCCGGATGCTTGAGCTTCATGAGAGCCTTAACTTCGTGCTTTCGAACCATTTCTCTTGAAATGTTCAAGTTTCCGGCGATTTCTCCCATTGTTCGATCGCCTTTTCCATCAAGGCCATATCTCTGCCTGATTACCAAGCTCTCCTTGGGCTTCAATGAATCAAGCTGTGAAAAAACAGAAATATGTAATCAATTCTCAACACACGAGAATGTTGGTTGAAACAACATTGTTAAGAAAATTACCACATCGTCGAGGGCCAGCCGGAGGAGAGCAGCCTGCCTCCGGTCATCACCTCCGGCCCCATCAACATCAGATATGCCATTGATGTACTCTTCTTTGGTCGTGGCATGCTTTGATTGGAGAGAGAGGATAGGCCTTGAGGCTCTCATTACTTCATGATATCTCTCAGGTGAAATACCCACTTTTGCTATTATCTCATCTTCTGTTGGTAATCTTTTGAGGCTGAACAGTAACTCCATTTTTGCCTTTTGAATTTCTACTCTGACCTGCATACGTGTGTGGATCAAATTTTCATAAGGATTTCCAATTTTTCGACACAAATTTGCTCCATCCTTGTATTCATTTAAAGTAGGCAAAATATTCAAGTATTTATCAGAAAAGAGTGAAATTATTTACCGAATCAAGGCCAAACGAGACTCGAGTGAAGCTTGAGAGAGTCATGGAGCGTGTAATACCATGCCTAATCCAGAAAAGAGCATAAGTCGAGAGCCGAAATTTTCTCTTAAACTCAAACCGATCGATGGCTGTAATGAGTCCCTTCACTCCGGCTTGACACAGGTCTTGAAACTTTGTACCATTTGCAAAATCCTCAAAGTATTTGTTGATTACAAACAACACAAGTCGAAGATTATGCTGTTCAGAAAGTGAAACATTCATTAGACCGCCAAAGGATGAGGAGCAAGATCAATCTAATCTTAAAGATTATTATATAATGATCTCAATTAGAGTACCTTAATAAGTTTATTTCTAGAAGCATGACCAACCTCCAGCTGTCTCCTCACTTGAATCACATCCATACCCACTGCCTTGGCCAATTCACCTTCACTAGGTTCTCTCTCAAGGTGGTTATGCAAATCTTCTTTCACTTGCAACAAAGCCTAGTGACAGAAAAAAACACTTTTCAAAACATAAAACAGTTTTCTATTTTTTTCTTTTTTTTTAAATAAGACAACTACCTTCATTGGCTGCATCAACTTGAACAACCAAGCATGTTCTGAAGATGGAAGAACAGGAGGAATCTTCATTTTTTTCCAGTCCAAGCTAACAAGATCAGTCGAAACTGAATATTCTCTAACAAGCCTGTCAATCTTCTTATTTTCGTCCTCTCCATTTTTTTTCTTTGGGGTGGAATTAACCTTCAACTCATCCTTCCTACTTTTAAGGGCAATTCTATTATCAAGATTCAACCGCCTAGCTTTCTTAGCTGGGCTTCTAACAACATTATCACTTATACTCTTACCAGACAGATTATCATCGTCTTCTCCAATTCTCTTCCCTCTTTTCTTCCCCTTTCTAGATACAGTCGCATCTTTGTCTGATACAGATGGTTCGGCTGTGGGGCTGAGCTTGAATATACTTTCAAGCTTAGCAGCAGCTTCATTATAGTCCAAATCCAGCGTACAATAAAGGGGTTCATCTGTAAGAACACTTTTCACCCTTTTAGAAGATTTCTTAGCCTTGCCGATTCTCTTCGGGCTGCTTGAATTCGGCTCCACAGGCAAAGAGATTTTCTTCTGAGGATTAATAAGCGTTGCATAATTTGTTTTGCTGTCTTTGAATGCCACAATAGTCAAGGGCTTTTTCAAGTTTGTTCGGTGAGTCAAGAGCTTCGTGCTTATCCCTATCGCCATCCGCGCTGCTGAGCTTGAAATAGACACGACTTCCATGGTAATTTGCTAGAGAAGATTCTTGAATTGCAGTAAGGGCTTCTTCCTTGCACAAATTCTGAAAATGTAAAGAAAATATTTCAACTACAGTTTTAATTTAACATATAGTGCATGAGAAACCAACTTATATGTAACTTTAGGCACATTCATACTTCCTTAACACAACAAACATGAAGATATCAGAGACCAGAAAAACTATTTATCCATTTTATATTGCACAGTTCAACTAACAACAACTTGGGCCGAAAAGTGTAGCTTCCTCTGATGAATTGATATATGTCAGGAGGATAATCCTGCTCTCAAAGATAATTACAAATAGTCTACCCTTCCATATCCTGCTGCAATAAGCGTGGTTACCGCACTGACGAGTCAAATTTAAACTAAATACAGTGTAAACCCTCAAGGATCACTACCCTTAATCAATTTAGGAGTGCGATCAAGAATCATTCTCACTTCGTCACACAACACACCAGCGTTAAAACCCGGAAGAGAAACGATCTAATGGAAATCTTCAGTAGTTGTTAGTAAACTTCGCAATCTTTTGCAGCTACTATGAAGACTAACCCCGTGGCATCCCGAAACCAAGAAACTCTTTAATCATTCAAAGCGATTGTTCAACACCAGTACGCAAACTAAGCGTGAAGCAACTGATCCTCGTCATAAATACACAGGACAAAAAACCCACATGAAGTTTCTTATTCAAAGAATGAAAGAGGAGAAGAAAACCAACCTCAGTTTCCGAAAACACCGAAAATAAAAGGCAAAAATGGAAGCTCGTTCGCAGACAGATATTGCAGCGAAGATCAGAAAAACCGAACGAGTACGCGTCCAATATAGTAGAGCATAGAAATTACAAGAAATAAGCATAGCCACAATAATATCTGGTAATCCAACGGCAGAGAGCACAATGGCGAGCCACGGACGGTCAATAATGCTGGACTTGCAGTGGGCACATTTTCCACGGAGGACGTGGGAAGAGCTGGATCAAGGAAAGAGTGATACGTGGCGGAGAACGATTGGAGAAGAAGATACTGAGAGGAAGGATAAACGGCTGCTGTGCGTTGGGGTGGGGCACCACTTGTTTAAGCAAGACGTTGCTAAATTATAACCTTTGAAAGTATTTTGTGTATTTAATTTAATTATAATATTTTATATGAAGATCTCCAAAGCACACCACACCCAAACCTAACACGTGACAACATGCTTCAATATTTCTAAAACTTTGTGTACATTTTTCCACTTAATTCATGTGGTTCGACTAAGTGGAAAGATCTAAAATCTCCTAATTTTATTTTTTGATTAATGAGATCTTCCGTCTCAATTTATAAATTCTTCAACAAACCACGAGAGGAGTCGACCAACAAGTTAGAACATCAACCCATGTTACTATTGTGTGACAAATATTTATTAAGTTATTGACACTTGTTGTTGTAGTGGTCGACACATATTGGATCAGTCGATATTAGGTCAGTTTTCACAAACTACAGATCAATTGACACTTATAACTTCATTTGAGATTTATTCATCTCGGGGGCTTGAATAAAATGTTGAGCTCCTACTTCGGTTGATATTTGCCTCTCCATACTCTTGTTCATCTCTAGAATCGAGCAAAGTAACGATTATAAATTGCCAAAAGAAGAGAAACCCAACAATTCATCATTATATGTATCCCATATAATATGCATAAACTCTTGTAGTGTATTCTTCGGTAAGGATGGACCGGTCTGTAGAACCAATTTTAACTTAATAGGGAATATGATTTAAGTTAGATTAATTTTTTCGTGATTTTATAAAATATAACATCTAAGTGATTTTGCAATAAATATAAAGAGTTACAAAATTAAATCAATGTTTAATGAGGTTTGGCCAACATTGCATATGTCCATGCTCCAAGGTACGAAGATCAATTAAGTTGACTTATGAGTGCGAACCAAACTTATAGAATGATTCTTATTTTTGAAAGGTGACATCCTTTCTTTCAATTTTTGCTTAAAAATATTTGCTCAAGAGAATCGATTATAGCTTTACAATGCTTACAATCTCATATTTAGAATAAATAAGAAAACTAAATTAAATTATGTCGGAGTGTGAGTTGGAATTTCGCTAGTCCTTCCACAAATTTTCGCTCCTAAATTCATTGCTCATATGAGTAATCATTCTTCTGTTTATAGAATTTTTCTTCTAAGGATTTTCAGTCGGCATAAAGTTGTTTTTTGGTCGATATCTTCCTAGCTGTTACGCATTGTTAGACGAAATAAAATAGTTGTTGTGAGTTTACAATCAACCCTACAATTTTAGTCGACCTAAACTGCTTTTCATTCGAGCTAAAAATTTTTTGGTCGACACTAATTGTGGCTGAAATTTCTATTGTTTGGTCTTGGAGTAGTTTCGATCGACCTAAACTAGATTTGCATCATTTGTTTTTTTTTTTTCTAAAAATGGATCAAATAAACTCCATTTTGATCTAAACTTAAAACGCTTAACTTAAATTGGGTACTAGTTGCAACACCCTACTATTTCGTAAATTCAGTCACTTTTTAAGTTGAATTTTGCATGATTTTGTAGATATTGAATCATACTGTTGTGTATATTAGATAGATTGTTTGGATATATAGGTTTTATGATTGAAGATCAATATTAACCACTTGTAAGGGTAAAATGGAGATTTCATTTGTATTATTTTATATAAATATAATCAATGGTTGAGATTTAGCCACTTTAAATGGATGGTTGGATGAGTTTTAGATATTTTAAAGATAAAATAATAAAATAGCAAAATAAGAAGACCAAAAGGTAGAGGAAAATATGATTTTTACACGACAAGAGAGGGATGAAAAGAGGGGATATGGATTCTTGAGTGATTAATGAGAAAAACTTGAAGAAAACATAGATTTTGGTGAGTTAAGAGTGAATCGAGAATAAAGAAGAAGAAAACAGCAAAGGAGAAGAGTATCCCAACGAATTTTCTTGACTCAAGGTATGTTCTAATCCTAGCAATGAAAGTTTTTAGAGTTTTATTAGCTGAAGATTTGATTATTGGTTAGGATTTATGAATTAAATGTTATGAAAGTCAAATTCGGATTAAACTGTGTCTGGTTAGGGTTTACTGTTTTCAAAAATGTTAGAGTGTTCAAATGGATTAACGCTCTTCTAAAGAATTGTAGTCGACATGTAGGAAAATCTATATCTTTTTGAATTATCTAATTTAAAGTTGTGGCGATTAAGTTATGAATTTTATAAGTTACTGCTGGAACATAACAAAGTTTTAAATATAAGAATCAAGGAGTTTCTGTTTTCTATTTATTCCGTGCCCTAGACGTGTTTATTTGATAGCAAGGTCTTCTAATGAGTTGTAGTAGACCTAATACTCAAAAATCTAGATTTATAATTAAGGGTTTTGGAGAAGTATAAACCAAGTTACGATTTTTATAAAATGATGGAAAAATAGTAAATTGCGAATTCAGAGTTTTGGGCTATTTCGAGTATTATGCTTTTAATATGTTTTAAAAGTTTTCAAATTGATAAGTTTTCTTCTAACCGAATGAAATAAACACTATAGGGGAAATTTGGGCACTATAATTAAGGAAAAAATAAGTTGTATAACTTGAGTTATGAATTTTGGAAGCTTTGGTGAAAAAAGTGACTTGTAACATAAAAATTTATGTGAATGGTTTGGCAATATAGGTTCTCAAGCTTCTAGTGTGCATTTCCAAGTTGAAACAATAGACATTAGAAATTAAGGTAAGATTATGATGCATGTGATTAGTGAGACTACATTATAAAGATTAAGATTATTGTTTGTTAATGCTTTGATATACTGGACTGCTTGAGGTGTAATGCACAATACACCGACCTCAATTCATTTGAGGGTTGTTTGTGTGCTTGGTTGATATTGTTTGTTAGAATCAATGATATGATAAATGCATGTTTTGTTTATTAAGCATTGTACATGAATCATGCATCATGTTTTACTTAAAATAACGAAAATGAATTTCTCATGCATGACTTTCATAGACAACAGAACATGATACAAAGAAAGAACAAAAGAAGATTCATGAATCCATGTAACAGTTTGTTGTTGAGGAGGGATTTGAGATGGTTGTCTCACGTGGACGTCATAGTTAACCTCTCAATTTCCTATCATAGTTTGCCTCACAACAATCTCATAGCTACAGTAACTAAAGAAAAGAATGAATGTCACAATCGAAATGAAATTGCATAGTTTTACAAAAGTTGATGACATATTATATATTTTATAGTTTTCATGTCTTATTGAGCTTTAGGCTCATTAGAAGGACTTTATAATCTAGGTGAGAAGTTTGATGCTCAGAATGATAATCACTGATGATGAAAGATGTCAATGACGAACATTTAGGTTGTTAGTGCGAAGATGACCAGTGAGCATGATTTTCGTATAATGTATATAAGTGTTTTGAAGTTAAAGTTTAAAGATAAGCTACAGTTTATAAAATAGATTGCAAGAAACATGTTTTGGATAATTATTTTGTAAGGTTTGTAGTAACTATGTTTTACAATTTTTGAATGTAAATTATGAGTGTTTCTAAAAAAAATATTTTAAGTTGTATTGTTATTTAATTAAGGATAGGTTCATGTACTTCCTAAAAATGTTGGAACTCATGATGTCATCTTAGCGATCAAGAGCGGTCGGATATGATGCAATCAGGCAGCGCAAATTGCGGCAATTGTGAACTAGAGTGGCTCCCCTTCTTCTATTTATACCGTCTAAAGTTTTGCATGAAGACAACCGCACCTTCGAATGCATTCGTCCGCTAGGGTTTTCTAATGATACATTAGGGCTATATTTCAATACTAACCTTCTTAAAATATCCCTAATAATTACTAGAGTCTTTGTTTCCTAACAGCAATCTTCGTATCTCAATGTGGTCCAATGTTTCCCACCCGGAATCCCAATTTGGAGGCCCACTCTATCAAAATCTACACAAACCCTAAATTCCCACCATCTCTCCATCTGTTCCTACGCATCCTCTCTTGCATTTAATAGTAGAATTTAGGTCTACAGGGTCGGAATGTCCTTTGCTTGAGGGCTTCATTTTCTTCTTTCAAATTCTCACTCTGCAATACATCAACTGCTCCGTTGTTTTGTTTTGTTTTCTAACGTTGCAGAAGCAGAAAGTCCTGCCCTTGTCCTTTCTTCATTTCTCGTCCCTACAAATTGAACTAAGAATCCTAAGCTTCTCTACTTATACCTGCACTCGTCAATGGAGGAAAACAAAAATCCCATCTTTGGATTCATACTTTAAATGCAAGCAGCGATTACAAAACGTTGCAGAAACTAAAAAAACCAGAACCGAATCAGATCAGTCTAATTCTAACTGTTGCACAATTTACTCATTGGACAGTCATCTATAAATGATGCCAATCAGGCCCACGTCTGCCTCCCTCCTCAGTAAGCTGCAGTGGAACTTTTATTAGCACCCACCTCTCATCTCATCATACAGGACTTAGAGAGAGAAAGTGTGTTGAGTGTTCATATTAATGGGACTGAGACTTTGATTAACTGGAGCTTAGCAGAAGGTTTGCTGAATTCTGTGGGCGAGATCCTCCGCACTTAGCTGACATTCAATTCCGATCTGCACAAAAAACAGAATCCCACCATCTTATTAGCTTCCTCCTAATTAATGCACTTTTTGAAACCAGATTCTTATTTACTGTTCACTGTGATTTAGAAAACACGAAATTATTGAGTTGTTGACACGAGGGACCAATCATCAGTGGGTCAATATTGTTTTCTTTTGTTTTTCCCATTAAAATCGTGTTTTTTTTTCTCAGAAATGGCGTTTAAAAGGTCATTATTGCATAATCATAGTGGGTCATCAAATCCAACCTTCAGTTCGAGATAATGGCAGGAAAAAACTGAGTTAGTTCATCGGATTGGTTGAGCATTGTGAAGCGTGTTTGTGTGTGTGGGAGAGAGAGAGGAGGAGAGAGAAAGAGATACCTTGATGGTGAAGGAATTAACCATGGTTTCATCGACAGTGTTGACGTTAACTTGAAGAATCTCAAGGGAGAGATTTTCCAGAGCAGAAATAATTTTCATGGCTTGTCCAGGAATCTTAGGAGAAACAGTCTTCAAAAGAACATTAGGAGCAGCAAACTTAACCTCAACTTCAGCCGCACCAAATTTGCAGTGAGCAACCAGCTCATTAAAACTCTCTGCACCAGAAGTAGATGTAGAAGAAGAACAAGGCGAAGGCTCAACCGAACCAACTGCCGCCATTGTTGGAGAAAGGAAAGGTTTTTGCAGCCTAGGTTTGTAAGGGCTGGTTGGCTGAGGAGTTCTTGGGCTGATTGGCAAGCTGATTCTAGGGCTTAATGCTGGTTTTCTAGGGCTGAGTGGCGATGGTGAAACTAGTCTAGGGCTTAAAATTTCACTGTAAGCTTTTCTTTGCTTCTTTGCCTCTAATGCCTGGAGAACTTGCTGCAACTCGTTGATATAATCTATCACCCCGCCAATTACCGATGCTTGATCTCCCTACAACCATATCCACGTAGAAGAAGAAGAAAGTGAGTGTACGATCGAGAATCTTAAAACTGTTTTCATCAAAAGAGAATTTTTCGTAATAATAGGTTTGTGTTAGTGGAGATTAGGTTATCACCATGATTAAGTTCTGGGTCATGCTGAAAATCTTTTTTGGTTAGAAGGTTTTGAAGTTGTCGAAGGAGAAGGAGAGAGAGAGAGAGAGAGAGGTTCGTACTCTTTTGACGTAAAAGCATGGCATTAGAGACCTCAAAACAGACAAATGGTCATTCATTTGCTTTCTTCTATTTCTCTCCACGGTAATATGAGAAATTCTCTGCTGCCCATCAGGATGAGTAGCTTCCTCGTTCGTCGTCTTCAACCTCTTGGGCTTTGGCGAGTTTTCAAACTCAGTTTCTGAAAGATAAAGCAAAGCATTTGAGGAAGAAGGTTTCTCGGCGGGAGTTCCGCCAATGTTGAAACCTTGGTTAGTTGCAGGAAACTCCTCCACGTCGTCCAAGCTCTCCAAAATGCTCAAAATGTCGTCTCCAACTAAGTTAGTAGTGTCGCCGAATTCGTTGTCGTAAAACACGTCCGACAAAATATCACCCATTTCTTGAGAGATCGCTTCAAAGTTGGACAAATGTTCACCAAAACGGCGCAGACAGAAAAGATGGCGGAAAATTGAAGTAGCAAATAGAGGACCCAGAAGGGATAATAGAAACGAGAGAGAGAGAGAGAGAGAGATTGTCAAGATCAAGGAAAGGATGCCAAAAGGAGTAAATAGAGGAGGGTGAGGTTGAAAAGGACTAAACTATCAACATCAACAATGTCTAAACCCTGTGTAATAATCCTTGTATTATTCTATCACTACTTGATTTTTCTTCGCCAATTCGAGCACAAACCGATCAATCTAGATGTACAAAAAAGGTAATACATAGACATACATACATACATACATACATAATTTGTTCGCAGTTTCTAGAGACCGAGAGAGATGAACCGAGAATCGGAAGACGAAACTTTGAACAAATTCGATGTCAAAGATTGCTGAAGAGTTGCTAATTAATTGCATCCATTTAGTCACTCTCCTCCACTTGCCAAATGAAAACTCAGTAAAGTTTCTTGGATCTGTCGTCTCATAAATAACCATGAAAATGACTGCTTATGCAGCTAATTTCCTCCATACAATTTACAGATTATAACAGTTCAGAAATCCAACTCACTCTTCCCAAATAGACCCACATTAACGAAAGTTCTAACGATCACTAAACTAAACATTCACTAATGCTTGTGTCTAGGGGTTGTTAATAGAAAATCAAGGAAAAGAAGTTAAAAAATTAAGAGACGAAATATGCTGGAAGAAGAAGAGAAAGCAGAAGAATGGCAAGCAGAAGAATGGCAGAAGAACAATTCCAGAGCGGGTAATTATTCCCCTGAGATTGCCCAAAAAAAGGGGTATGAAATATTAATCAACGCTGTGACATTACTTAGGATTTGGAAGAAAAATCATCCTTTTCGGGATCTTCACCGACCATATGCATGCATGAGCACACTGACAAACACACATACATACGTACATTCATCTCTTCACATTCCTACGTTCTTTATGTACATAACATGCAGAATAATACAATAGATATATATATACATATATATATATATATATATATGTATATATGCATGTCTGCATGCATAGATGATGCATGCATGAGCACACATGCATATGTACATTCATCTCTTCACATTCCTACGTACTTTATGTACAAACAATATATATGTATGCATGCAGAGATGATGCATGCATGTGGATGTAGGCATTATAGACAGAAGAAAAGTAATGACAAAATTGGAACTGTCAAAGACAACAGTTGGGAGAGAGAAATAAATTACAGAGAGAAATTCTTTTCAAGGATTGAATAATCTTAAATGAGAGTAGATTTTGTTGATCCTGCTGCTGCTCATCATGGTATCATGATAGGCTAGAAGGAGGGAGAGAGAGAGAGAGAGAGAGAGAGAGAGAGAGAGAGAGAGAGAGAGAGAGCAGTTGGGAGGGGAGAGCACAGAAACTTTATGAATGTAGGCTTTGAATGAGCACGGCATCTCCGTGCTGGCGATGATGGCTGGCGTCCATGAACATCGATCGAATTTCAAATTCGTGATGAATCACCATAGCGCTGACCCATCAAAATAGTTTACAAAAACTTGTTTCAGAGAACAATTTTTAGAAACAGTTTTCCCGAACTCGTACAGACTAAAGCTTTGTTTTCTGGGAAACTTACACTAAACATGTCTGATGCAGTCTTTCTTTTTGTCAATCATCCATCAACTTCCACATTTACCACCTTCAACGACCTCTCTCTCTCTCAACACACACAGAATGCTGCTTCTAGAGATACATCTGAGTCCAACTACACAAAACCATCGCAGAAATTTTAATTTCTGCGAATCATTGATGGTTTTGTTTCCATCCACATCATGCATCGTCATCCATGGCAAACCCATGCCTTCTCTTCAATGGCTTCTTCTCTACAAAATATAGCCAAACAATTTCGAGCAATGGAAGCGGCGGCCAGTTCTGGATCAAAAAACTGCACTTGTTTAAGATAAATCACGAGTTTTTGCATGAAAATAAGAAGACAAATATCATATAATAAATGATTTCATCACATAAAGAAGGTTTAAAATAAGGTTTTTTAGTAAAGTATTTATTACTTTGGGTCCTCCTCTGCAGAAACTTCATTCATTTCCCAATCTGAAAACCTCATTCAATTTGCTCCCACGAAATGTATGAGCCTCATTAACCTCTCTCTTTCTCTCCCTAAAACCCTCTTTCGAAGAGCCTCTCTCTCGGAAACTCTCAGTTTGTCCTGGGTCTCATGTGGGGGAGAGGGGCCAGATGATGATGACGATGAATAGAAATCTGGAGAAATGAACGGCCGAGATCAAGTGATATTTTGGTATAGGAGGACCCCACAAACTTGATGACATATTTAGATTTGGATATCCCATTTCATAGGTAACGTCCCCATCACTGTCTCTCTTACCGTTGGAGGCTACATTTGATGCATCTCCCCCTCCCCCATATCCTCCATTCAATTCCCTTTCTTCCACTTCTTCTTCACCATCATCTAATCCGCCATTAACAACACTCTTTTCACTAAGAAAAGGCAAAAAAAGGGCATTCAATCTCGTCGATTTTTCAAATATCGATCAATCAAGCCAGTAATCACAATCTAGCTGGGTCGTAAAAGCAAAGAACTCACTAAAAACCAATGTAAATGATCTTCTGGGAGGGTCTAATCAATGGTGAATGAAAGGATTCAGGGTTGCAATTAAGATGTACTATGTGTACCTCAAATGAGACAAGACACGCTAATAAGTTTGGGACAGAGAACACATATTTGTTAACTTCATAGCTATACAAGCAGCACCATCTACGTAACGATATTTCCAGTAATTTTTTCAAATCTATGTACCTTTTTATGGTCATTTTACGAACTACAGTCACTCACTCCTCTCTCTCTCTCATGCTTCACTTCTGAGAGAAAGAGAGTTATTATGATATCAGCTTTCCTTGTCTTGAAGTCAGACTCTAAAAAAATTGAAGTTAAGGCAGAGAGAGAGGTACCTCAAAAAGGAGCTCTGAATACAGATGTTTCGAGGTGTCTGCATGCAAAACAAAACACAAAAGAGGCTTCCCATTTGCTGAAGGTGACTCCTCAATCCGGTGGTGGTTGGCCGAATGCAATGCCCCTTTTACGCTCCTCGGCCCCACCTTTCCAATCACTCTTTCTCCTATTTTTGCCTTCAATCTACACTTACTATCTAACACATGCAATCGCATACGTTAATATGCGTACATGTATAAAAGTAAGTGGCATAGTGTAGTGATGTAGTTAAATGTGACTCTCTCTACTCCATGTTATGGATGTAGATTTCACCATGCAAATAGCCCTCATTCATGGCTATTTGCATGGAGAAATCTTTCTAGACTATTACATATACAATACTGATTAAGAACAGCACATAAGACCATGATATACTCCCAAAACAGATGTTCAAGAAATTCGAGTTCGATCTAAATGTTTGGGGATGTTTATTTCAGTTGCAGAATTTAATTTTTGTCTTTGATTTATCCTTTCAATCAAATGCATGTTTACCACTTCATTAAATTTGAAAATGTGAAATACACAAGCTGGATTTGACAGATGAATTAACGACATTTGTTTAATTAATGACATCAACAAGGTGGAAATCATGTCTGTAAAAATAGAATTATTCAAAGTAATATCCAAATTGCACTCTATCCTTTCTATAAAAAGATGACCGAATCAAGTTCACCTTCACAAAAAAATGTGATCTCTCCAAGTTCACAGGGTTTGATGGAGCAAGGGAACAATAGATGAAGCTAAAAAAAAAAGTAGTTTAACTGAAAGGACAAGTCTTAGCAACAAGAGAGAGAGGCTAACACTGAGAAAACAACGTCGACAATCTCCATTACCATCTTCGAGGAACTTAAAGATGAGGTCTCCGCACCCAATATGATTTCCTGTTTTGATTTTGTTTAGGTCAAATTTGATGAACTCTTCTTTGTGGTTATTCCATCATAGACTATAGTAGTAAAGCCGAAATGTTTTGAAGCCTCGATCCAATGCTCTTCAAGTAAAGTAGCTGAAGTCGTTCGAGATTTTCCTCCAGCAAATTAACCTTGGCCTCTTGTATTCCACCTGCAAATATCAAATCTTGCTTCATAATTATAACAAGAAAAAAAGATAAAAAATATAAAATCAATTGATCAAAAAGATGCACAAGAGAAGATAGGCGGCTCTATCGACCTATTTGAACTAGTTTCTGCAAAACCTAGGTGGTCTCTGTCACTAGCCATAGCAACCACGGGTACCAAATGCTAATAGGAAAACGCCATATTGATGGTTTTCACCGTATGAAGCTTGAATCCGACAGTAATTCCTATCAGAAATAATGAGAACCTGTTACAAGAGAATATTTCCATAACTTAAGCAATCCAAATTAGTATCAAACTCAGAGGCAAAAGATGCAATCCACGAGAAAATAAAAACAGTGGACATGGTGGAAATATTTCCAAACCTAACTTTCGGAGACAAAGTGCAGCACAAGTTGCCGTTGCCGCATTTTGAAGTTGATGACTACCAATCATGAGTAGAGTTTGACCTCCGAGAATTCAAAAATCTTCACTAATGAAATAGAAGTCAGATTTAAAAAGAAACGGCCCAAAATCAACAATGATTTCAGATAATTAATGCATTCAAAAAAATAATACATGTACCAGCTGAGAACTATATTTTGTTTGAATCCCAATATCATAAGTTTAGCAAAGTCTGTCAGCATACACGGTGATGCTTTTTATCAGGCATTTCCTTCCAGCATCTGATGCTGGCACCATGGGGGAACACATAGATGATGCTTTATTGTGAAGAATGCGCTCAATGTGTGGCATAAATTGTCAATCGAGAACAACCTAAAGTAAACAACTTAATAAATAAAAAAGAAATAAAACTATAGAAGTTGATAGAAAAAAAAAAGACCAGACAAACTACATTGGCTTTTGTGAATTGTTCCTAGAAAGTCAAGAGAAACTACGCCACCATGGTTTCGATTATCTTTTTCTAAATAACGATATTATACAAGCTTCTATCTGGGTGAAAAAATATGTAACTATACTCACACTCCAACTGGAGCGGAGCAGTGGAGTCAGGAGTGTGTTTGTTATTTGATTTATTAGGGACCATTGGTAGGATATGTTCTGTTTCTTTTCTGTAGTATGGCTATCTTGAGAGTTTACTGGGTTTGTTCCACGCTAAGATCAGTGATTTGGAGTTTCTTCAATGTCAAAGAATTTGAATGATCGGTTAAGCGAGATCATGGTAATGCACAAGAATCACAATGAAGAACAATCTAACTAGGCATGATGTTTAATAATCCCGGCCTTTGCTGCTGCAATGCTTTCTAAAGAGCCCTAAAGTGCAGCCAAATGTTCTTCGCTTATCGAGGTTATGATCGAAAGAGAAAGTCCTGAGCCGCAAATCACATTCGTTGCATCTCGGGCACCTCCCAACCCTGCCTAATGACAGTCAAATAAACAAAGCAAAGTCATGGCTCCACTCAATCTGCTGGAGACACAATGAAATAATAGCAAACGTATTATGAAAAATGATAAACCTCAACAACTGCAATATCAACATTTTCCTGAGCAAATAAAGCAAATGCCATAGCTGTGACAACCTGACTAAAACAGTCGAGAATTCACCTTGAATTCGTGAAAAGATGTCAACAAAGTGTTAAAATGTGTGGTCAGAAAGAAATGAAAGAAAGTAACATCTCTGAAATTGAAACAACAATTATCTTCAAATATGCTTTGAAGAGATAAGTTTCATGCAACATGTAAATATAAACTTTCAGATGATATGTCGTTATAATTAGCAAGCCTGTACTTCAATACATGGTATAAGAGCCAACATTATATCCTTCTGCTCGTAAGATGTTGGACAGAAATGCAGCAGTTGGTCCTTCACCCTTCGTCCCCACTATGTGAATAGCCTGCAAGATTGAAGTGTAGGATTAGATGGCAGACCATTGTCATTGCTTATCGGCGATTTTCCATTTTCATTGATTATATACTCGTCCGTATCGAAAGGTGGGGAGATAAAATCTTAAATTTTCTGTTCCCAGGTCCTTAATTTTTGTTTGCGCTAGATTTTCTAAGAAAACCGACAGTGGAGCAGCTCAAATGCTGCCAAATTCAGAAGAATGTGCGTCAATAAAAAATCATATTTGAAGTTCAAATTTTTTCTTGAAATCATTTTGTAGCGTAGTAAGATAGTATTGTTAGAGTTTATCCTTAGATTTGTATATTTTTTTATTGACGTACAAATTTTAATTAATTTTTTTTATTTTTGTATTAAAAAAATTAGAATATGTCGTATAATTAGAGCTGGCAAACGAGCGAGCCGGCGAATTTTTTTAATGCAGCTCGTTCGAGTTGGCTCGTGGGCTCGGAAATATCGAGCCAACCGATCCGGCTCGAAAGCCAGCTCGAGAGCTGGCTCGGTTGGCTCGGACCACTTGTAGTGCGGTCGACACTTAGTATACACGCGGTCGACACTTAATGCATATGTAAATTTGGATGGCCGACCGCAAAATAAGGTGTCGACCGCTATACGTTCCAGAACGTTTTTAAGTGTCGACCGCTAATTAAATGTCGACCGCAATACGCATGATTGTTGTGAAAGGGTCGACCGCGTATAAAATAGGGTCGACCGGTAGTTGTATAAAGGTCGACCGTTTTTATAAAGAGGGGCGACCGTTATAATGTAACGGCTATAACTTCCATATGCAACGGTAACGTAAGGTCGACCGTTTTAAAACTGAAGGTCGACCGCATGTAGCTGTTATGCGTGAATTCTATAAATTGTAGAGGTTAGCTGATAAATGTTTTACGTAAACTCTCTTGTGCAAATCACTCTATAGCCTTCAAGCATCGTTCTACTGCAATTAACAAGCTGCAACAAATCGGTGAACGGTATTAAGTAGATTTTTTGTTCAAAATAGTCATTATTTATTATGGATTCACCGCCGAAATACGTAGAATTTGAAACGTTTCCGTCTTCCGACGACGAGGTGCAAGAAGTTGCACCTATGAAGCCGGCTTTTTCTGTCGGATTAACACACACATCTGCACAAGCATCCACGTCTGGCCCTCGAGTAAAGAAATCGAAAACGTCGGAAATATGGAAACATTTTCAAATAATAGAAGTGAAAATAGGAACGACAATAGAAAATAGGGCACAATGTAAATATTGTGCCAAACATTATGCTTATGAATCAACAACTAGCACAATGAATCGGCATTACAAAAAAAATCACGAGCAACTGCATATGAAAGATTGTATGCAATCTCAATTAAACGCTCTTGGAACCGGAAATTTTGTTTATTCGCATGATAGAATGCGAGAAGGTGCTGCAAAATTTGTGGCACAGCGAGAGTTACCTCTCTCAATCTTTGATCACGAGGGAACCGTAGAATTTATACAACAATTCATTAATCCAAGTTTTAAGCGAATTCCTCGCAGTACATTGCGAGGCGACATAATAAAATTGTATGAAAAAATGAAAAATGATTTACTTCTTTTATTTTCGCATGCGCTCACGATGTCTATATGTATTACTTCTGATTTGTGGAGTGCACCCAATGCACTCGGTTATATTGTTGTCACTTCGCATTTCATTGATGCGAATTGGCAACTTAATAAACGAATTTTAGGTTTTCGGAGTTGTGAATACCCTCATAGTGGTATCACAATTTATCGATACATTGTTGGTATTTTACAAGAATACAACATAAGAGATCGAATTTTCAGTATTACCTTAGATAATGCTTCCGCTAATGATGTTTGTGTTAATCAATTTAGAAAATATTTTCAATTCGATAGTAGTCATTCATCCCTTTTTCATATGCGGTGTGTTTGCCATATTTTAAATTTGATTGTTAAAGATGGCATGCAATTTGTTTCTCCACATATTGATGCAATCAGGGGTGCAATTTCTTTTATTTCTTCGTCTAACGCCCGACAACAAGAGTATCGAGAATTTTGCAAAGCGGCAAACCTGAAACCTCGAAAACTAAAAACCGATGTTTCAACTCGATGGAACTCAACATATCTAATGTTAGAAAATGCTAAACCATATTGGAACGTCATTTGTGATTTTATTAGTCAAAAGACACAATGTCTTACTTTGGATATTTGTAGTTGTGATATGGCTAATCTATTTCTTGACTTTTTGCAACCATTTTTGGAAGCCACCAAAGAATGCTCGGGAATTTATTATCCGACTACGCATCTAGTGCTTCCGTGGTTCGTAAGATTGACTTCTACCTTTGAAAGATATAAAAAAATTGATGCATTTAATGAAATCGTAACTTCAATGGAATTTAAATTTCACAAATATTGGCTTCAAGTACCTCCAATTTTTTCATTTGCTAGTATTATGCATCCGAAATATAAAATCAAGGGCACGAAGTTGATGCTCGATAAAATTTCGGAGAACCTAGGTTTCGCCCCCGTATGCAATCCTAACACATTGCATAGAGACCTTGCTATCTTGTTTGAGACTTACCAAATTAGATTTTCCAGGGCAAGAACTCATAGTTCGTCCAATGTGGCATCAACGTCCGGTGGTAGTTCTAGTTTCGGAATACCACTAAATGCTATGGATGCCATTGACGCCCAACTAGAAAGCGACGTGCATTCGTTTGCTTTCGATAAGAGTGAACTCGACGTGTATCTGGACAATCGAGTTCCAATTGCTCGAGACGAGGCCTTCGACATTTTGAGTTGGTGGAAAACCAACGCAGCCATGTATCCCGTGCTCGCTAAAATGACACGGGATTTACTAACACCGCCTGTTTCAACTGTAGCTTCCGAGTCGGCTTTTAGTGCAGGTGGACGCGTATACGACGATCGACGCGCAAGTCTGGCACCGGAGCTTGTGGAGGCACTCATTTGCATGAAGGACTGGAGCGACGCAGTCCGGAGGGACCAACAACGAGTGGACGAACTGGAAGAGGATTTCAAGAACTTGGAATTCGAAGAGTAGCTGTTATGTTCCGGCGACGAGTCGAAGATCTTTTTCATTTCGTGTATCCCGTACATCTGTCTTTCGTTGTAATTTATAAACATTAACATTTGTTCTTTCTGTTACTCACTTTTCTAATGTCACCAAATTTCCATTCTTTCAGTTAATCTTATTCGTCTGCATGAAATATATCTAAGTGTCGACCGCAAATACAATGAGTGTCGACCGGACTACGTTTGGTGTCAACCGCAGGTATACGAAGGTGCCGACCGCGCATTATAAAGTACGTTGACGGTGTCGACCGGGAGTATACGGTGTCGACCGCAGCTCATTCCAGCGTGAAAAAGGTGTCGACCGTATTATACGGGGTCGACCGCATCTCCGTCCAGAGAGTTTTATGGAGTCGACCGCCATTTAATGTGTCGACCGCAGCGCATTCCAGAGTGAAAAAGGTGTCGACCGTATTATACGGGGTCGACCGCATCTCCGTCCAGAGAGTTTTATGGAGTCGACCGCTATTTAATGTGTCGACCGCAGCGCATTCCAGAGTGAAAAAGGGGTCGACCGTATTATACGGGGTCGACCGCATCTCCGTCCAGAGAGTTTTATGGAGTCGACCGCTATTTAATGTGTCGACCGCATATCCATCGAGCACGTTGTAGGGGTCGACCGAAGGTAAAGGTGTCGACCGCAATTCGACCAGAGCATCGACTTAAAACCCTAGAGGCGAGGGTTTCGTCTTAAGTTAACGAAATCCAAGTGTCGACCACACGAGCCATTCAGACGTCCGACGACACTTTCCGACGCCCTCGTCGAGTTAAAAGGTAGTGGTATGTATCACTTCCCTTGCTCTTTACTCTACAAACCACGAAACCACCTCTGTTTCGAAATAACTCATCGGCGATTTTCTGGAGACAGAAACCAGCATAGGTGTCTACCGCAGCATCGCTAAGGGGACGACCGCAGATACATCCCGCTTGATAGGTGTCGACCGAAAAATATCAGGTGTCGACCGCAAACTTAGGTAACTATAAATTCAGCTGAAAAATGACTTGCATCGAGTGTACATACGGTTTAGGAGGTTAGATGTTTATATTTATTATTTTCATTGTCTAGGTTACTTCAAATGGCATCGACCTCGCGTAGTAAAAAATGCAAAGTTTTCAAAAAATCCAAGGCTTCCTCCGTTTCGATTCCGGAGGAACCGATTGTAGGGCCCATGTTCGATTCTTATTTGTATATTGATTTAGAATGTCAACAAAAATTTTTGTCTGATTTCCAATGCAAGTCCATTATTCCAAGCCGTGTTTTCGTACCAAATTCCATCAGTCACTTACCGATACACGATTTATTGAATCGTGTTGGCTTGTCTGACTTTTTTCAATTCCAGGGCCTGTAATGGAGGCGATACATACAAATGTTATCATGCAAATTTTTTTTTGGCTTGAAGAAAACAATATGCAAAAATTGGTTATTACATAATATCGAATAAGTTATACAACTTCAATATACGAAATTTTTTTTTTCTTGATTGGCTCGTTTGGCTCGGCTCGGCTCGTTTATGCTCGACAGGCTCGGATCGGCTCACTCGTTTAGGTTCAAGGCTCGCGAGCCGGCTTGAGCCAAATTTTTTTGTAAAAAGCTCGACAGAACCGGCTCGAATAGGCTCGACAAGCTCGAAAGGCTCGGCTCGTTTGGCTCATCAGGCTCGACGAGCCGGCCTTTCCCGGCTCGATTGCCAGCTCTACGTATAATAGTTGAAAATTTACGAAACCTTGCAAAATGTTATGTTATAATATTATAAAAATTTTAAGTTAATTTAATAATATTTATATAGTACAATTAAATAAAAATACTATGGTTTTGACCGGTTTTGCCCATCCCAAAGTACTATGGTTTTATATACCATATCATTCATTTTTATTTCAAAAATTACAAAAATATTAATTTATTTATAATATTATCTGAATTTATTAAAATAAAAATATTAGATAAGAACTCAAATAAATTAATGAATAAATAACTAATATTAAATAATAAATATTTGTCACTTGTATGACCATACCTTATTATAATTGCTCAAATTTATCTAATATTTTATTGTTTAATTTTTTATTTTTTTACCAAACATAAAAAAAATGATGAATTTTAATTGTGACAACCGTTGGGTGGGTTCGAAGTTAACATCGAACCTATTACCACCACTATTAACTTCTAAGAACTAATATTATATTATTAATCAACAAACAACTAAAATTATATCCAAAAAAATAAACTTTAAGTTTTAATTTTTTACATAACAAAATAAAAAATCTTTTAAATTATATTATTTTAATATTTTCTTCCGTTCAGTTTTATTTTTACGCAGCTTTTTAGAATTCAAATCAAGAACCGAACCAATTATCATCAGTTTTAGTCGGTTCATGGCATAATTCAATTTTTTACAATTTTATACCACATTGAAATCGAACCCAACCATAGGTTCCGTTTGGTTCAATTTTTTGGTTCAAACCAAAACATTTTTACCCCTAGTTTGTATATATATATGTAGTTTTTTAAAACTGCATATGAATTTTGAATGAGACGGTACTGATACGAGGATGAATGCTCTTGATACGAGGATGAATGCTCTTGAGACTTAGGTGCCAAAAGTATCATAAAGCTATTTCTGCGCCTCCCATTGCAACAAGAGTGTGACGGTTGTTGATAACCCCTAAAACTGATAAGTGTTTTATGCAAATTGGATCGGGTTGCTTCGTCCCCATCATCGCGGGTGATGTGGTGGATCTTCGGATCGCCGTAGATTTTTTCTGCTTGATGAGATGTTGAGCCCTCTGTCTTCGTCTTTTTCGTGATGTGCCAAACGAGTTCTTGCGTGGACAAATTTTCACGTAACTGTGAGAGTACTTTGTCGTATTGTCATTTACGTATCTTACGAGTTTTATAAATACACCACAGTTGTGGGCATGTTTTGATTGAATTCCATATTCGCATGTTTTTACAATATTACTATTGTGCTATGGTTTGGATTCATTTTTATATGGCTTTTAGTTTGTTAAATGAATTTAATTTATTTTCCTTAACCTTTGGGTGGGGCCCAAATCTACTCTGGTAGACTTGGTCGTCTAACTGGACATTTCTAACGTTCTCCATGGAAGCATCTTCGAGTTTCTTTGCAGTAGTTCCCGAAGTACGGTTGTGTGGTGAGCTTTTGTAATCCAAAACACGTCCTCCTTGATAACGTCTATCATTCTCTAACGAAGTTGACCAAAGATATCTCCGATTTGCTCAGTGCTTACAGCCTCCGACGACGGGATCGAACCACATAACTCGTACACGAGTTTATAAACCAATGCACAGTATGGAAGGTGCTTATTGGAAACCATCCAATGTATCACGATGGTTTATTCTCTATTGTAATAATAAGAAAACTATGCACCGGAAAATTATCGAATGTCGTAGCAGTTGACAATTCATAATTGTTCGATTAAATCATCAAATTGCATAATTGTCGACGCTTGGCCACCGACAACAACCGACACTTTGGAGTTCGGACAACTTTTAGGAAGACGAAGTTGTGAAAGAGGACACCCATTATGCTTCAAGATGACAGCAAATTTAAATCAACCACAAATATAAACTAGAAAACAACCACATATTCTAGTTTTTCGAAACTCAGAGAAAGATTTCTGTAAAACCCGACTTTGAACTCAAAAATCAACAACTCGCTAACATTCCAACACGGCGCTATAAACATAACGAGTCGTTCAATTTTACTCATAATTCAATATGTATACGATAATAAACTGTAAAAAAAGTCATTGAGAACATCACAATCAATAGAAAAAAGAAAATCAATCTATCCGTATCAATCTATGAAAAGTTTCCTCTGCAATTTGCTAAAAAATTAATGACAAGTCGGTTTCTGTACACCGGAAATCTGTGATGCCCATTGCAGAAGCAACCTTATCTCAAAATTTTCTAAATTGCTGAATCTATAAAAAGGAAGAAAAAAAACAAGACTTACTTTGCCATCATCCGTGTCCCAATCCCATGAACTCGATTCTCAAACTTCAAAATCTTCTCCCCTCCAACTCAACGCTTCTGAGGAGATTATGGTAAACAGGCTTGGAGCCGAAAAACGTAAGAAACTGTGTATAACTAGGTTGCATAGTTGTGATGCAGAACATGTTTCACGACTTCATAGAAAGAAACCACAATTCCCACTGATGGCCCGGCCCTGCCAACGCGTGGTCCCACTCCGGTAAATAGGCCCTTCATTCCCCCACCTCTGTTTCACCAGTTTCATTTCAAACAAGAGTAACAAAAGTAGCACAAACTATATTTCAAGCTATAGTGTGAAACCAGTGGATGGATACATGCTAAATTATGCGGCCATAAAGAAATTAGGTTCGAGAAGAGCCGTACCTCCAAATCTCCTTTAATGTATTCCTGGTTGTCATTCTCGATGCCTTGACTGGATCTTTCTGTAAAAATAAAAATGCTATAAGAATAAGATGTTAATCGAAGAGAAAATCACCTTTTAGTACATACAACAGAAATTTTACTACCGTGAGTTCAGGTTTTTTCAAAATGCATCCAACCAAATTTTTCCACCACAGTTACGAAGTGAATGTAGATAAAAAAATAACCATATCATCCTACTATTACTTTTATTAATGCAACTGCAAAAAGCTTGGCTAGAAAAAAATCAATCATATTGTATTAGATTTATTAACACAACTACAAACAGATTTATATAATGAAAAAAAACCTCTATCTGCCTCCGGGTTTTGGCAACATCTAAAGGACAAGTGGCAGCCGCAGCAAGACTTCCCGCAACAAAACCAGCAGAAAAATTTGCACCAAGAACACTGCCAACATTAGCTTCATCAACCAAACCAAGTAGATTTCTTCGAACCTTGAAGAATGAAGAGAGAAATTATCATCAAATGCTTAGCAAGTCAAAGGCACTACACATATCAACATATAACTAAATTTCCTACTTACTGGCTCGAGGGTTGACCAACAGATTGCAGAGAAAGGAACATCACGAGCAAGCTGTGCTCCCATTCCAGTCCACAAGACCCGGTAACCTCGTACTGCTTCAAAAAATCTTAATAATGAGATTGTCCATAATATTGCAGTGAACTTCTTGTGAATTGATGATAGATGTGTGGAAGGAAGAAAAACGAAGGTAGTTTTTTTTAATTCTCAGTCAAACAATCTCATAGTTGCTAATCTAATGACCAACATGTGTTCGCCTTAATTAATGATCAGTAGAGAAAGGGAAATAATACTCTGAGCAGGATACACAACTTTGAACTGGTGGCTATGATGGAGGAAGTATAAACCCTTTCCAAAGTTATCAACCCAACAAAGCAAAAGATACACTAGAACATTTAAAACACCGTTGCCCCGAACAAAAGTAAAATATTTACCAAATAAGGTCATTGTAAAAGAGTTCTCAAACTTGTTATATGACAAGAAGTATGAGTAAAGTTTGAATGTGTTTGGAAACAAATCAGAAACAGAAATCCAGAACATGTCAAAATCATATAGATTCTGAAAATAATCAAATACAAGAAATATAGAAAATATCTAATCATCCCAATTTAAATCACCTTCAAAGTTAACAGAATATAAGATTATCTTATTGTATTGTGAAAGATCGCTGGCTGTGAAATCTATAGATTAAGGTTGTCATAGTTCAATTATTTAAGTTAATGAGTTATTCTCGACACCAAACTTCCTTCAAAGTGACTTAATAGATTATCTAGCCGTAAAGTAAAAGACAAGTGAGTATTTTCCATTAACTTACAAGAGGCTTCTGCGCTGGCTGTATTTTTGACATTAGACATGATACTCAATAGAGTTTTCCAAACTCCATGAGGCTTCTTTCCTATTTTGGCCTCCTTGAAAGCCTATAACGAAAGTAACGATGAAATTAAGTGCAAACCAATTCATTCATTCAAATAATTATGCATCTAGAACCTGACATTTGGAGTCCAACACAATGATGCATTATTTGATTATTGTGTAGACATGTAGTGTTCGAAAGCTTAATACTTCTACTTGAAATTGAACAACTATGTTTCAAACATGATATTGCCTTACCTGCATTCGTGTTCTGGCAAGTTCAATGGGATAGCAAGTTGCACAGGCCAATGATCTAGCCAATGAGCCAGCAACTAAGGGAACATATGGAATAGTACTCGGAGCATACTGATCAGCAACTTTTTCTAACCAGTTTCGAAACATGTCATAACAGGGTAGGTAAATGGCCACCTGAATTTGAATGATCACAAACAGAATCAAGTAGGAACATATTTTGTAAACAGACATTGAAATGCATCTATTTTTGCAAAGTAAGAGGCTTGGAAGAGCTTGACTATCGATGAATCCGAGATCCTACCGTCGGTATGGCAAGTGCTAATCCAGCATTTGTGCCTGTCCACAACCTTGCGAATCCTTCCTGTAAGTTCACTCCCCAATTAAATTTTAAATATCATTATATAGTGGACAACAATGTCCACCTTTGTTTAGTAAAAGTACGTGATAAATTTAAGTGTCATTGAACTACTTGTAACAAAACATGCCGAAATATTGGCATCTTTTCATGAAATATAAGAAATACATGGTGAATTGTGTCCACTCTCAATCAGAAGAGACTACATAGACATCAAAGAAGTTTATCTAGGTTCAAATTGAAAAGGAAAATCTCAAACCTGTCGAACTATCTTGTAGAAGACGTCTAAAGTCCCTTTATACTTAAAACAATCAGGAGGACATATTGACACTGTCCCATGCACGGCAGCACGGTTACATGATGGGGAACACCGTAAATCTGCAAACATCTGAGGCAAAATACAAGTATTCATACAATATTACAGAGGGGAATATCATTACAGATGTGCATATAGACCTATAATTCCTTTTTAGAAATAGTAAAAAATTTATGAACTAAAACACTAACCGTGTTTGGTCCAAAAAATGCCATGCGACTTGTGACGTTACTTAGAGGATGTGAATAAGGCACTCCAGCAGCCTGTGCTTGCAACCTTGTCTGAGAAATGAATGAAAATCATTCTTTGTAGTTAAAAGCTCAAAGATTATTTATAAAGTCTCATTAGAACTTTAGCAAATAATAAAGCGTTTTTAGATTGAAGTAGTTAATTACTCAGATAAAAAATGAAACTTTGCCAATATCATTGGTAATTAATCCAATTACAAAACTCAGCAAAATCACGAGTTGCAGATTAAGGTTACTATGCAATCATCAAATACAATGAAAAAATCATTAGCATCATCATGCAAATATATCTCAATGGAAGAACTATGTCGTCCTTGTATGCTTGATCTTAATCAACAGCGCCTACTATTCAAATTTTGTAGTTTCTTAGAGATGACTCGCTAAGGAAAAAACTAAGAAAAGTATAAAGTACAGTATAGCAAGCAATTAGATTTGGACGAAAAGCAAGATAAATTTCCTGAGGTCTTATTATAAAATAAGAGCTTGTTATGTTATTTTTTTGAACTCGAAAGTACTTCACAAAAATATCTAACACAAGGCATACATAGAAAAGAGGGGAGAAAATAAAAATGCAACAATTTATTAGTAATAGTGTAATAGTTACCTTGACGACGTCGAGAGGATTTACAATAATCGCAGAGAGAAAAGCAGCGCCGGCAGCAGAGACAGCTCTCTCTACAAAACCTAAGCTTTCATGAGAGCTACTTTCCCTCGAACGCTGAGCCTGAGCAACAGGAAAGCCAACATATTCTCCATCCCTAACAAATGATCCGAAAACAGAAGAATCGGGGCCACCAATAGCAACTTTCCGAGTTTGCTCGGCACTCATCCAAAAACCGTTAATCCGGTCCGATGCCACCATCCTCTTCGTCTAAGCGACTGAAAACATTCAACAGATAGCTTTCAGAGCAATACATTAGGACTTACGAATCGCGAAACAAAATAAACAGGAAAAAGAAAAGAAAGCGAGGCAGTTTGTTACCAGAACTCCTTCTTCAGACTATTGGAGCACAACCTCTTCCATTGAAAATTGAGGAGAGACTGAAGAATTTTCGGAATTGCTTGGAGCGCAGGAAAGGAAGGAAAGGTGGAAAGTGAAGGACGGGGACGAAGAAGAGCAACGAGCCGTATTCTAGAAATTCTATTCCCAACTTTCTGTTGTAATTAGGGCCACGTCTGTCTCTGCTTAGCGCTCCTAATTATAATCAATTTCGAATTAATGAGAATTTTTATTAGATTATTTCCTTAAATATTATTTTTAAGGTTAATTACCAATTTTTACCCTGACGTAGTTACAAGAAATATTTTATATTTTAAAAATTATCAATAAATATTTTATATTTTATCATAATTACATCATTTTTTTCTAATTTAAGGTATATTTAATGTTTTTGTTAGTATGTTTAATTTCAATAATTATAAAAAAAATAAAAGAATATGGAATAATAAATTTATATTTTATTTCACTCATCAAACTCCATTAAAATTAGTCACAAATGTATACTTTTTTTATTAAAATTTATTAATAAAATATGTTAACTAAATAAACAAATGTGATTAAAATTAACAAAAAATGTGATCAGCTCAAGATATCTATGAATGACTTTTAAATAATAAGATATATGTTGTAATTACCTTCGTGAGTCAAATTGTAATCGCTACTTATCTTATTTTTTAATAATTTTTCTAACGCCAACATTAATCACAATGACTAATATTTTAATTTCATCATTCCTCACTCTGCAGTTAAGAAGTAAGATGTCAACTCGTCGATACTCGGCTAATCTCGACCACCAAAAGCACGGGCATTTTAAAAAAAAAAAAAAAACTTACTTAAGTATATGGTTAAAAGTCCATAAAATAAGGGTAAAGAATTAGAGTAAAATAAAGGCTAGGTGTCGAGAATTAGAGTAAAATATGGGAAATTAGTAGGGGTGGGCAACCCGAACCGGATCTTAAGGTCTGGCCCGAAACCTTAAGGTCCGGGCCGGGTACGGGTAGGGAGTCCGGGTACCGGGTATTGTAAAAATACTCGATACCCGTGTTTAATACTCGTTGCCCAGCCCAGCTCAACCCTCCAAGAATCAAGTTTACTATTTTTTTCATGATATTCTATTTTTTTATGAAAATCCAAAAATACCCGGATCTTACTCGGAATACCCGAATTCAGGTAAACAACATTTCAAAAAGATTTAAATTTCGTGTAGACCTAAAAATACTCGGATCCTACCCGGAATACCAGGATTCAGGTATGTTTTCATTTTTTCGAATAGGTCCGAGTTTCGGGTACTGCTTCATATCCGATACCTGAACGGACTGGGTATTTTTTTTTAAAATACTCGGCCCGTTACTCGTTCGCCTACCCCTAAAAATTAGTGAGGGTGGTAACTTAACCAGAGTAGTAGATTAACCAGGGTCTCCAAATTTGGATAATTTTTTTTTTGAAATAAGTGTTGGTATATTACGTGTAAATAGAAAGACTGGGTTTCCAGGACCTTCTCTTCGGCTTCTGACCAAGGAAATCTCCTGGCCTTCAATAACGATTTATTTATTTATTTATTGATTTTTCTGAATAGTATTTTTTTCAAATTTATTTTGGGAAGAACAATGACTTTTAGGCATTGACAAGTGTATGCGTTTGCGTTAGCCTCTTTCCTGGACCATAATTTTGTAATTTAAGGAAAAGAAAAAACGCTATTTAATATGCGACATTTAAAATACTTATTTGACCTTTTAAATCATGAGATAAAAACAAACTTGGCTTAATGTATTTTAAGAGAAGAAAGTTTATCTTTTTATCATAATTTTATTATTATAAATATTAATGTATTCAGTTATAATTAATCTAATTAAAGTATATTTAATTTATTATAATTATAATAGTTATTTATGATATTTATTAATTATAATACTCCAGCGACCTCGTGCTGGAGTGACTGTGATGTCAAACTCGGATGATTGGCTTTGAAGATCCACTTGCCGTCGGTGTTTTCCACAATACCCATCATCGCAAGGGTAAATTCGGAATATGTGTCAACTCTCTTAACCGGGAGAGATGTCTCGGAAGAAGGAAAGTTGACACCATGTTGGTGAAAAATTTTCGTCAACAAAAGGTTGAACGACATTGACTTGGACGAGTTTTCAAAAAGATCAATCATCCATTTTAAAATTACATAACCAACGTTAAAGTTGGTTCCAGTGAAAATGTGGTAAAAAATGTGTAAATCCATACCACTCACGTGATCTCTATGACCATCCCTAGGTAGGAGGTTGTATGAGATCATGTGATAGACAAGACGAGTCGTGACGTTCAAGTCATTGACTTTTGGTTTAGGGGGAATGTGAGTATCAGGATTTTTCACAACGGAGCGGAGAAATTGAGTGTATTCACTCGTTTCGACACAAGGATGCTAGGTGAAAGGCTCGTAGTAGCGAGAGGCTCTCTCGTTGCCTATGCAATTCAACATCTCGTTGAGCTTACGAGACGTGATAGTTATGCGTTCTCCGTACACATAACTAGACACTTGTAAAGCGTTTGGTGAAAACGAAAAATTGGCATAACTCGTGAATACGGTCCCCGAAATTGAAACAGCTCAGACAAACCAACACGATCGATTAACTCGTGAATCAGTAGGTTACAGATAGAATTCGGTTGGAAAACACTGCTTGGAATAATGGACTTGCATTGGAAATCAGATAAAAAATTTTGTTGACATTCTAAATCTAAGTACAAATTAGAATCGAACGAGGGCCCTTCAATAGGTTCCTCCGGAATCGAAACGGAGGTAACCTTAGATGTTTTGGAAAATTTGTATTTTTTTGTACGCGAGGTCGATGCCATTTCAAACGAATAGGTAAAATGGAGGAGGAGAAGTGATAGTTACCTCTACACTTGACGATTCGTCACAAACAATAGCGAAAACACGAAGAAATTGGATTGATCTGCGGTCGACCCCTTACTATGCGGTCGAGACCCTAAAACGCTCTGGAATGAGATGCGGTCGACACCTGACTATGCGGTCGACACCCAAAAACGCTCTTATTGATATGCACTCGACCCCTTCCTATGTGGTCGACACCCTAATATGCTCTGGAAATTCCAACGGTCGACACCTGAGTGTGCGCTCTGATGTGCAACGGCGGGGTGTTTTGCACGTCGTGATTGGTAGGCGTGTGCGCGAGCTAGATTGGCTTGGGCGTTTTGTGAAAGGTTGATGGAATGGTCGATAATGTGGTGTTTTGCGGAAGCTTGACGATGGAAATAGTGAGATGGCACGGTGACTATGATCGGATGATCGGGAATGTTGATGATGGCTCGGGAATGGTGCGGGTTATGGAGGAATCAGATGATGAAGATGAAGTTGGACGATTTGGACGCTTGAGCAATCAAAGGATCCAAATCGGTAGACCTTGGAGAAAGCTCGGATATGACTCACCGAGGTTTCGATAAGGGTTGACGGAAGCTTGGCTGGATGTGACTCATCGGAGAAGTAACGTCGTTTGAGGGAATTATCAAAAAGGCTCAAAGTTCTTGTATTGATAAAATTCACTTAGTAAACAAGTAGGTCTAATGTTCTTTAAATAGACAAAAACAAAAACGAAAATCTAGAGAACTAGTAATCTCAAGTCATCAGATGAATTGGACGTCTAGGATGATTTGGCACGTGGATCCCGGAGGTGCGTCGTGGTTCGGGTGCGCTGCACCGTGGGTGCGTTGTCGGGTGCACTGGCGAGTGCGGTGCGCTGTCGGGCTCGCTGGCGGGCGCGCTAGGCCGTGATACGTATCTCCGAGAATCATGGGATTTTGTGCGTGCGAATCCCCCCAAATCCTCTTGGTTGTTACTTTCCAGCTAAGGCATCTTTTCCATGAAGATTTGACACGGGCAAAGTTGAAGGATGCATTGGGCTTCCTTGAGTGTTGCATGGGCCTCGGCCTCGGCTTGGTCTTGGGCTAATAATCCGTCCTTTTGATGTCTAGGCTTGATCCTCTTCATTCTCTAAGTCTCTAAGTGCTGAAGGGAAATGTGGTGCTCGATCACTTATTGAAGATGGCCGAGACCCTAATGGGTCTCGGCGTGGGCCGTGTCACGTGGCCCGGTCGATCCGTTGATGGTGTGCGTCGTGGTCTTGTGTCCGGCGTCATGGGCCGTCAAGGTGAACGCCATGGTCGTCGGCCCGGCGTGTGCGGTCAAGCTCGTGTGTCCCGCAGCATGGGCCGCCATGTCCGACCCGGTGTATGCGGTCAAGGTCGCGGCGTGTGCGGTCAAGGCCGCGCGCCCCGCGCCATGGGCCGCAATGTCCGGCCCGGCGTGTTCGGTCACGTTCGTGTCCAGCTATGTGATGGACGTCTTGGGCTTTTCTTGGTCGTTCTCCGTGGGTGACTCCGAGGTTATGTTTCTTACAAAACGAACAACTAAGTTAGCATAAAACTCTCGGCCCAATGGAGTGGACCTCCATTGTACATCACGCTCGACACCCTAAACGTTCTGGCGAAGGTGTGGTTAGTGCTGTCAAACGAGCCGGATCGAGCCCGGGACGGCCGGCTCGTCGAGCCTGCCGAGCCAAACGAGCCGAGCCTGTCGAGCCTATTCGAGTCGGCTCGTTCGAGCTTTTTAAAAAAAATGGCTCAAGCCGGCTCGCGAGCCTCGAGCCTAAACGAGCGAGCCGAACCGAGCCAGTCGAGCCGAACCGAGCCTAAACGAGCCGAACTAGACAAGCCCAACATAGAAATTTTGTTTTCGTATATTGAATTTTTATAGATTTTTGTATTATGTAATTTTAAATTTTGATGAAAAATTTATGTTTTTTGTTTTCTTCAATCCAAAACAAAAAATATTGCATGGTAACGTTTGTATGTAGCGCCTCCATTATGCCAAAGAAACACGAAAACGATAGCATCGAATCAATATCTCAAAGAAACTCGAATACAGTAGCATCGAAACATTAAATCAAAAGCATTGTATGAATTGAAATAGAAATACCTAAATCATTTATTGTGCCAAATAAAAAGTAAAATAAGTAACAAAAAAATATTCTAATTGTTCAAAAAGATTACAGAAGAACAAACCTACTCTACGGAGGGATCGTCCGATGCAGGTGGAACAACATTTTAATGGCGGTCGACACTTTCACTAACGATAAATATTTTGCGGTCGACATATATGAACCTGGTCGACACCTAAAACATTATGTAACATATGCCGGTCGACACCCTCTTATACGGTCGACCTACATTTTTTATAATGTGGCTTAGGTGTCGTCCGCTATTATACTAAGGGTCGACCGCACAACAGTTAGTCCGAGCCTACCGAGCCAGCTCGCGACGGCTACAGTCCCGCTGTTTTTCATTTGGCTCGAGCTAGGCTTGGCTCGACACTGTAGCAATCCGAGCCAAGCCGGCTCGCTCGTTTGCCACCACTAGGTGCGGTCGGCACCTTCGTATATATACAGTTGACACTATTGTTATGTGGTCGACACCTTGTAGCTATGCGGTTGACAATTACGCTTATTTCAAGAAAATGAAAAACAGAAAGTAGAATGGAAATTTTCTTACATTAGCATTGTTGACATTTGCATCACTACACCTTAGATGCATCCCAACTAGGTTGACACCTATCTAAGTGTCAATCATGTGCAAAATATCAAACGATTACAATTGTTGACGTTTACATGAAATCACAAATGTACACGCGTACAAGAAATTAAAAAATTCTTGAACTCCTAATGTACAACGTCGCAGTTAGTCTTCAAATTCCAAGTTATTGAACTCCTCTGCAAGTGCGTCCTCTCGTTGTTGGTCCCTCGTGACTGCGTCGCTCCAGTTCTTCATGCAAATTCCAAGTTCTCGATACTCTTGTTGTCGGGCGTTTGACGAAGAAATAAAAGAAATTGCACATCTAATTGCATCAATATGCGGTGATACAAATTGCATGTCATCTTTAACAATCAAATTTAAAATATGGCAAACACACCACATATGAAAAAAGGGAAGGCTGAGTACTATCAAAATGATAATATTTTTTAAATTGATTAACACAAACATCATTAGTGGAAGCATTATCTAACGTAATACTAAAATTCTATCTCTTATATTGTATTCTTGTAAAATACCAACAATGTATTGATAAATTGTGATATCACTATGAGGGTATTCACAACTCTGAAAACCTAAAATGCGTTTATTAAGTTGTTAATTCGCATCAATGAAATGCGAAGTCACAACAATATAGCCGAGTGCATTGGGTGCACTCCACAAATCAGAAGTAATACATATTGACATCGTGAGCGCATGCGAAAATAAAAGAAGCAAGTCATTTTTCATTTTCTCATACAATTTTATTACGTCGCCTCGCTTAAAACTTGGATTAATTTATCATTGTATAAATGTTACGGTTCCCTCGTGATCAAACATTGAGAGAGGTAACTCTCGTTGTACCACATATTTTGCAACACCTTCTCGCATTCTATCATGCGAATAAACGAAATTTCCGGTACCAAGAGTGTTTAATTGCAATTGCATACGATCTTTCGAGTGCAAGTGCTCGTGATATTTTTTGTAATGTCGATTCATTGTGTTAGTAGTGGATTCATAAGCATAATGCTTGACACAATAATTGCATTGTACCCTATTTTCTATTTTCGTTCATACGTTCACTTCTACGATTTCAAAATGTTTTCAAATTTCTGACGTTTTTTATTTCTTGGCTCGAGGGGCAGACATGGATGCTTGTGCAAATGTGTGTGTCAATCCGACGGAAAATGTCGGTTTCATAGGTGCAACTTCTTGCACCTTATCGTCGGTAGACGGAAACGTTTCAAATTCTGAGTATTTAGGAGGTGAATCCATAACAAACAATGAAGTATTTTTAAAAAAAAATTCTACTTTGATACCGTTCACCGATTTATTGATGATTGTTAATGGAAGCGTAGAAAGATAAACAGCTAGAAGGCTTTTGAGCGCGATGTCTTGACATCAATTTGCACAGAGAGAGTTTCGGGTAAGAAATTCTCGACTAACTCCTACAATTTATAGAATTCCCTCATAACAGATACCTTCGGTCGACCTGCAGTATTTCCAAGGTTGACCGGATGTTTCCGTTGAATATAGAAATTCTAGTCGTTATATTATACTGGTCGACTCTTTTTACAACGTCGGTCGACACTTTGTCGTCTACCGGTCGACCCTTTGATATCGGCGGTCGACATCTTCTTATGCTGTCGACCTACAAAATTTAAAATGTTGATTAAGTGTCGACCGCAGTTACACTAAGTGTCGACTGCACTCCAGGTATTCTGAACCTACCGAGCCAGCTCGCGAGCTGGCTTGCGAGCCGGATCGGTTGACTCGGTGTTGCCGAGCTCACGAGCCAGCTCGGTATGGGCTCGAGTCAGGCTCGACTCGGCTCGCTCGAATGTCACCATTACATCAGTGTATTTAATAAGAATGTAAATTTAATATTATTCTTAATAAAGTAATAACAAAAGAAGATAAGAAACTAAGTGAGTCCATACTAAACTATATCATCCAATATCATATGTTTATGTATGTCAATTAATTCACATATTGATGTTAAACTTCTACGTTTTCTATTTATATTAGTGTTTTAATTGTAAACTAATTTGTTCAAAATTTATTTTTTATTTATTTATTCAAAAAGATTTTTAGTATAAATTTTGAACTCCATATTTTTTTCTTTTTTTTTTTCATTTCACGTTTCATTTTCAATAGTTGATGCAAAAACCTCTCTTACAAAGTTTTCTAGAAATCTTATTTTGATTTATTAGAGGGAACAAACTATCTTGCAAGGTTAGTAATATTTTTTAAATTGAAATTTCAAAAAAAGTGAATTGTAAAAAATATGAAAATTGTGTTATTTGTTGATAGTCATGCAACGAATAAGAGTAAGATAGTTTTGGTTTGTTCCGCTTCTATGGCGGCTCATCCTATAAAAACGAAGGCGACCTAATATGTTGTTGATTGTTAAAATTCAGGTCATGCAAATGAAAGTGCACAATCTCATATCGCTTCAAAAAGTGATAATTGTATTATATGTAAGTTGTATTCCTCTTTCTACTTAGTACAAGTTATTTTAGACTATAAATCCAAAAATAAATTCTTGAGGGTTTTAGTTCAAAGCAGATAATATTACACTAGAACACCAGAGACATTACAAATGGTATCATAGTCTTGTCCTAATAAAAAGTATGTTAATTGTATTGATGACGACGTCAGACCCTCTTTAAGTAGAGTGAATTGTGGCGACTCGCCCTATAAATGCAATGACGACTCCATATGTTATTGAATGTGAGAGGCTTGCTTATACTAATAGATGTATAAAAAATGGATTGACCCAGACAAAAAACAACTCTTCTTTGAGGCTAAATCGGTACTTGTTAGAATTTGTTTGAACTAAGTTTAACAAAATTCGTAGATCTTTCAACATCTTTGGAGATAGGTCGATGCCCTTTAAAATCTATTTGATTTAAGTTTAGCAAATGTACAATGGTTCACACCAATGGAAGATACTTTATTTCAATTAATTTTAGCAAATTGTTAAAGCGGTCGACACCTATGGACTATAGGTTAACACTTAGAATATTTGTAATTAATTTTAGCTAAATTTATAGACCAATTCATACATATAGAGATGAGTCGACACTTCTTACAATTTGTTAGATTTAATTTTACAAATTTTGTAGATCAACACTTTTTGAAGATAGTGTTGAACCGATATTCAAATTAAAGGGGTTCGGTGATTTCAGTTGATCCAACTTTTTAGTTATTTAATTAATTTGATTTTTTAAGTAATTATTGTAATAAATATAAAAGAGCGAAAGTTCAATAAATTATATAAATGCGTAAACGTAGTTTAGCCAACCTTGTCTACATATGTGGTCGAACATTGAATATTCTTTTCTCGTCCCACGAGAATATATTACGAGTGTCAATCAAATCATTACAATTGACACTTCGTTTAGAAATTTGTCACCATTTTTTTCACTCTTCTTTTAAAATGGCGTTCCTTTTTCTCTCTATTTTCATTTCAAAGAAATTCATATAACTGAATTCCGATTTTACAATGCGCACAATCTAAAGCTTGAAATAAACAAAAAATTCAAGTGAAAATTGTCACAATATGAGTCATAATTTTGACAACATTTTCTCGTCTTTTTGCAGATGATGCAATTCTTGATTTTTGCTTGAAGTTTTCGGTCGACATTTGCTTCAAATCGACTGACTTAAATTTTTGTAACTTGATAACTTTATCTTCAAAATATTCACTTTGTTAATCTAAATATCAAACACTTAATGAATACGTTAGATATATTAAATATCTTTTTAAATGGTATTTTCAATAAAATCACAAATGATTAAATTCATCATACAAAATAATAAATATTTATTATCTACTCCATAGATCAATAGATAGATCTAACAAAGTGCAGTTCAGCACTAGTTATTTCTAAAAATAACTTAAATAAACTATATTTCAATTAAAACTTAAAACGTTGAAACACATAGGTTGAAAATATCAAAGATCCTTACTAGAAAGTATTTTAATATTAATAATTAAATTCATCATAATAAATAATAAAAGCTTATCACTACACTATAAGCCTATAGATCCATACTTCTTAAAATTTGTTTGAATTAAGTTTAGTGAAATTTGTAGATTGGTCGACACCTTTAGATATATGTAGACACTTCTTATGAATCTTTTTTGGCTCTTAATTTACAATAATTAGTAGATGAGTCGACACTACCAAGAGATAACTTTAGTTCAACTTAAAATCAAAGATTAGTAGAACTAGGGCTGGGCGGATCTGACCACATCCGGCAATCCAATCGGATTGGATTGGATCGGGTCAGGTCAGATCAGGCAACGGTATTCTGTCGGCAAAGCTGAGTTTCGATCCGAACGTCGGAATCGTTTATCGGATTGGATCGTTATCGGATTCAAAGCGATCTGATCCGATCCGAACATCAGATTGCCGATTATAAACGAGTCCCAAATCGAAAGTCGAAACGCTTCTGAACTCCCGACGATCGACTACGTGGCCCGTGACACGAACCTCTCATTTTTTTTTTGTTGAAGTTCTCATCTTTGTCGATTGTCGGTGCCGACAATCTCCATGCAAATGGGCATAGTCGAGTGGCAAGTGAATACTTAGTGGAATAAAATTATAAAAGTCGCATTTTGGACGCATTCTAAGGTAAAACCCTCCCTTCTTCCACTTTAAGTTTATAGTATGATATTTTTGTGTTTCTCATCAGTATTATCAGAACTTCGCCTTCTAAAATTAGGCATTTTTGTTAATCTTTTCTTTTTTCAATTTCTTTTTAAATAAATAATTGAGAAGAAGAAAGTGTTCTTAACTTTCTTGCAAGAGGAAAAATGGCATATAAAAAAAAGAAAAAAAAAACAATTTTATTTTTTTTTACTTTAGTAGGAACTCTCACAAAAGAATAGAAAGATCAAGAAGAGCACAGTGAAGAAAACAACACACGACACAAAATCGAGAGATCAAAATACTTCATATGAATGCGTTCTTTAATTTTTAATTTCACGCTATTAGAGGTTCTCGAGTTTGATATAGACGTAGGTCAAGAGAATTTACGTCTGCATTTCAAGGCCTCCCAAATCCATTCATTTTCCTTCTCTCGGATACAATTTTACAATTACGTTTACTACATTTTCAATATAAATCTCGAGCATAAAGAGTATGTTTGAATAATAAATTTGGCAGTACTTCGACGTGATTTTTCTCTTAAATAGCTTCTTAAANAATTTTATTTTAAAATAAAATTTAAATTAAAATTTATAATATTATATTTTTAAAACGGTCACTAAAATTAACTATTTTAATTCTATTTTAATTTTAACACAATTTTATTTTATATTTAAAAAATTAAAATATAGTCATAAAATATATATATTTATTATATTTGAGTCGAGTTTTAAATTATTGTACTGGTTTATAAATAATTTTAAGATTTATATCTGATTTTATTTTAGGGTTTGAGTAAAGTTTTATTCGATTTTAGAAATTGTTGGACTTACGATTTTGGTTCCAATTTCACTGTTTTTTATTCTTAAAAATCGACACTGACACATAAATTACGATTTTTTAAAATTATAACAAATACCGGATTAAAACTATCAATTTTTGTATGATTTACAATTCTAGTTCGAGTTTTCCTATCCCTAACCGCTAACATAGGTCTATGATTATATCGTAATTGGTGTCACGGATTCGTAAATGCTTTAATAATATTAAATAACACTAAAAAGGGTATTATTATGATAATAATAGGGAGTGTAGTTCATTAGCGCATTCACAATAAGGAGAAGAAATCAAGAAAAGAGTGAGGTTTTAGGTGAAGATTATTCCACCTTTGACTTTTCCGCCACGCAGAGTTGAGACTTGGTGGACTTCCATCACTTCCCCATCTCACCTATTTTTATTTTAATTTCCTTAATTAATTATCAAATTAATCACTCTTTAATTAATTATGCCTGCCTGCATCTAATCAAGCATATTTACTACTAATCAAATAAAATAGTCGGCAAAATTACAAAGTCTAATAATTATTTCTTAAATTAGCAAAAAAATAACTCTTGCTACATTCTCAGCCTTTCTATTTTAGCTAATAAACGTATAAAAATCTGATTCCGATATTTTTCTCTGTTCCCACCGCCGGTCGCCGACTCGCCGGCACAAATCGGACGAGTTATGGGCGGTGACCGGGTTCAGAGGGCCACAAGAGGGTCTGAACCGAATAAAATGTCTTCAAAAAAACAATCTTCTTCAGTCGACGAAGAGGATCTGAAATCTTCGTTTATGTCGGGGAAAAGATTGCCCAAGTTTTGATTCCATAAAGTGTCGGGAAACTGAGTTGTTTTCCCGTCGAGAAAAAGATCAGGTTCGAGAAACATGTCCTGCTCGGGAAATGGAATCTGAAAAATGTCGTCGAAGAATGTAGAGTCGAGCGTCAAGGCGATGTCGGAGTGGCCAGTTTCATCTTGGGATTCTGGTAAACAATCGGAAATCGACGACGGTTTAGATGCTTCCGGTTCGACTATTGGTTTGGACGGTTCAGCTTCCGCCATTAATTGGGTCCTGTAAAGGACTGAAGTCGGAGACGCAACGCGGGTCCCGGAAACCTCGTCGGATTCATAGCCTGAAGCGGAACCAGAAACTGAGACGCGGACAGTCTCCGGCAGGTCTCTCGTCGGAGGAGTAATGAAGTTGGTCAGAGCATCAGGCCCTTTGAGCTTAATAGCGGCATTGTCGTAGACCATAGCTGCTTCCTCTGCAGTGTCGAAAGTACCCAGCCATAGCCGTACGCCTCGAGAACTATCTCTGATTTCCGCCGCCCATTTTCCCCACGGCCTCTGCCGAACACCCCGGAACTTTCGCCCGTTCGCCGGCGACGGCTTACACTGTTTCCGGCAGAGTTGAGAATCACCGGCGACTGCTTTCCGGGCGTTTGGAACGATACTAGCGCTTTTACAGGCCGTTTCGATGGTGATTTCGTCGACGTACCGCTTCACGCGCTTCCGACTGAAAAACACATCCTCCCCCTCGTCGCCGGAGGAGTCGGTGGCGTCTGGGTCGGTAACGGAAATCCGAACAACCTTGGGAGCAGTGAAGTCCCGCTCGAACGGCCTCTTAGCCTGCTTGGAAGCAAACTTCTTGGTGAGACTTTTATGCTCCGTATACTTAACAGGGTAGAAGAGACTCTGAGAATCCATGTCTAAAAAAGAGAAAGAAGCAGTTTAGAGAGAGAGAGAGGTAGGAAAGTGAAGCGAGTTTAAAAAGGAATCCAGACGACAAAAAGAGAAGTTCGTCTGAATCAGGCGAGTGCAAAAGAAGAAAGTTAATCTGAAAAGGCTGGAAATTAGAGAGGAAAGAGAAAGCAGGGGCGTTCAGACGGCGGCGCCAAAAGAGAGAAAGCCCTGTCGTCCGGCCATGAAAAGCCGACAGGCCGAAGAAGAAGAAGAAGAAGAAGAAGAAGAAGAAGAAGAAGAAGAAGAAGAAGAAGAAGAAGAAGAAAGTAGAGGAGAGTAGCAATGGCGAAGAGAATTAATAATGGAAGCAGAGTCCAAGGCGTGTGCGCGGGGATTAGAAAGAGCGCCATGGGAGGTTTATAAAGACCCAGAATAACCCTTTTCTTTCCTTTTTAATCTCTAAATATGATTAACAGCTGTTAATCACGATTAGTTTTCCTGATTAAGTAAATTAATCGCAAATACTCTTCCAGGCTCCACCATTATGGAAACAAAACTCTATTCCAACCATTTTCCATACGGGTCGGCCCTCGCCGCCGCATCCCGTCCCTGGGCGGAGCTCCGACACGTCACCTCTGTGGGGCCCTTTTGCTTCTCACGTGACACCTCCCGGTTTCGCGTCGGTTAATTTCTTTAATTGAAAATTTTATTTTAAATAATGAGTTGTACGGCTCTGAGGAGTTTGCTCGTTTCCACTTCCCATTGCTGCCCGTGCTCTTCACGCGCCTTCCTAATTTAAAAGATGGGCACGTCACTGAGTGTCTGTTAGATTAAATCAATATTTAATACATGACTGTGTCATTCCAAATGTCCCTATATAAAACTATTTTCTTTTTATTTTATTTCGTAGAATTTAATATAAAATTTAAAAATATTTTTTTATTCCAAGGGAAGTGTTATTTTTTTGGATAGATCTTACACTGCATGGCTACAACGACCATCTTAATTTTGAAGTCGAACCACGCTCTTGCAAAGAAAACGATAAGAATCGATTAAACCGAACAAATTTTTAAGCTTTCTAAGTCGGGAATGTGACGATATTTCGACAAGTAAAATGAGTTAAAATTTTGGTAAAAATAGAATTATTTCGACAATTAAACTTCAATATAGTCTTATTCGAAAATTTTATATTCCACTATTTCCATCAAACTATTTTAATTTATTGAAGTTACAAACCTTATAATATGGCTCACCAATGAACAGCATCCACCAAGCCTCGGCCAGGACGAAAAGACTATAGTCTAAGCACCAATTCGCTAGTGTTGGACCATGACCCGCGACATTAATTGTTAGATAAACTATACAAATAATCACTTGATTTGGGACAAGTTTGGTTCGGCCAGAAAAGATTGAACCCGCATGACTCGGCTGTTTGACTGCGTATAAACAAGTAATTTTTAGTGTAAACTCGAGTGATTGATCTTCGGAGTGTCATCGATTCTATGCATGTTCATATTTTTGTATTAATTGACCTTAAAATGGAAGGCAAGATACGTGAATAAAAAACCCAAACAGGTCTGCCGACTGAATCGAAGAGACAACATTGGATGAGCCGAAAACCGTAGAGCCAGGGATCAGACAAGAAGATGGAGCCACCACTCGTGCGCACGATTTGATTCATTTAATTTATCAGACGATGATCCTCCACGTGTCGAGTGCCAAAAATAGATAAAAAAACTGGGACATGCAAGACAGTGGTCGCCATGTTCTTGGTTATTTTATTTGAAATGAGTGAGATTTTAATGCTGCCATCACGTGTTTTCTTCCCTTGCTTCACACACGCTTTGTGGCTTGGTTATCTTAATTCTGTTCATAATTCAATCTTCTACCGAATAAAACAATCACCCAATATCGATTGAAAACCGATACTATCGTTCCAACTCGTCCTAATAAAGAACAAGTGTTTGATTCAAGGAGAGTTTGCGCGAAGAAATGAGAAGATTCACGTGATTGTCCAAATAACGAAGATTTGACCAAATATAAAAAAGGAAAAAGAATTGGTGCATGTTTTTAGCACTTGCCCGAAGTGGGTCCTTAAAACATGAGTAATTAATGAGGGGAAATGGGCATTTTGAGTTTCATATATTACATGAAAAAACAGACACTCTCCAAACATCATTAATTTCTTTTCGACATCAGCAAACATGAACTATGATGCAAGGGTTAGAATCCTTCTACTCCGGAATAGGAACATTCCATCGGATTTGTCAGCGATGAGTGGCTAACTGCAGTAGCCGAGACCTAATTTGCTAGGTCCCGAGCCTGTCAATAGAAAATAAATATAATATTTATTTTCTCAGTATACTTTCTTGTAACACATGCAAATGTCTTACAAACATCGACACGATAAATGTAAATATACAAGATGAAAATGTACAATGTCTTGTTAAAAGACCTATCTTACATCACCAAGAAAAGAGTGACAAAAACTTGGGGTCCTGTAAATGATAATAATTCACTCAAGATGTAAATGACAGGTATTGGAAGTTAATGAAACAACTCGATGCAAAAACCTCTTATCTCTAAATCATACAAGTCCATCGATTTAAAGCATTTAGGACAAAAAAGAGTTCTAAGAAAGAAGCTTTGTAGATGTAACATGATCAGGGATTGAACTGTAATACTCAGTCAAAATGTAACCATAGAAAACCATCACTACTGAAGTCCCAAACCATTAATGTATACAAGTGCTAGATTTATCTTTTTGACATATCTTCTTAATTTACATTCTGACGTGTCGAATTTTGATAAGTCAAATTAGAGTGTTTTGAAGGTTTTGTAATTAAAATAATTATTTATAATATTTATTATACCAATCAAAATTTGACATGTCAAAAGTTAAGAGAATATACTAGGAAGATAAAATTAACATTACCTCATGTATAAATATCTCATAAAACTACATGACCATTGACATAAGGTGTAAATAACTATAAAATGCCTTCACATATTTGATCACACAAGCATGCAAAATAGAGATTGATTCGAAATCAAGTAGTGTACAGACATTCCTGTAAAAAAAAAGGCAATCTACCAGCTATCATATTGAATTTTTATAAAAAATGCAATCACATTGATAAAGCAAATGAAGTTCTTAGTAAAGACCTTTCACATGCATGATTTGGGAGTCTTGAATGGATAATCTGGCCGAACAAGGACAACACCACCAGCATATGGACTGTGTGGAAGACATAATTCTTGCTTGCCAGTGAAACACTTTGGCCTGAAAAGTCCCATCTATGTAGCGGTGGCAATCGAGCCGGCTCGAGCCCAGGACGGCTGACTCGTCGAACCTAACGAGCCGAACGAGTCGAGCTTGTCGAGCCTATTCGAGCCGGCTCTGTCGAGCTTTTTTTAAAAAAAAATTGGTTCAAGCCGGCTCGCGAGCCTCGAGCCTAAACGAGCGAGCCGATCCGAGCCAGTCGAGCCTAAACAAGCCGAGCCAGTTGAGCCTAAACAAGCCGAGCCAGTTGAGCACAACATAGAAATTTTGTTTTCGTATATTGAAGTTTTATAACTTTTTTCGTATTATGTAATTCTAAATTTTGATAAACAATTTATGTTTATTGTTTTCTTCAATAAAAAAAAATTTGCATGATAACGTTTGTATGTATCATCTCCATTATGCCAAAGAAACACGAAAACAATACCATCGAATCAATATCTCAAAGAAACTCGAAAACAATAGCATTGAAATATTGAATCAATAGCATTCAACATATATATCATCCAATTTGAAATCAATTCGTAAAAGAGTTAACAATTAATAATCATGCATTGAACGAATCAAAATATAAACACTGAAATCATTCATTGTGCCAAATAAAAAGTAAAATAGGTTACAAAAAAATCTTCCAATTGTTCGAAAAGATTACAGAAGAACGAACCTACTCCATCGAGGGATCATCCGATGAAGGTGGAGCAGCTGTGGGTGTGGCCTCCGGCGAGTTGGTAAAAATTTCGGCCTAGTGTCAGTTTTGTGCCTCGTCGAACCGCCGATCCAATGTTGAGATGCGGGCATCCATCGTGTGAAGCCGTCTGTGAACTCTCTCAAATGAATTCTCCATGAATTCCCGGTGGTTGTGCAAAAACGCCTTGATCCGGCGGGTTGTTGATAGACGATGACAACTAGCTGCTTCAGCTTGTTGTTCTTGGTCTTGCTCAGCGCCCTCGTGCTGGAGTGCCTGTGATGTCGAACTCGGATGATCGGGTTTGAAGATCCACTCGCCGTCGGTGTTTTTTACAATACTCATCCTCGCGAGGGTAGATTCGGTATAGGTGTCGACTCTGCTAACCGGGAGAAGTATCTCGGAGGAAAAAAAGTTGTCACTGTGTCGGTGGAAAATTTCAGTCAACAGAAGGTTGAACGACATTGACTTGGACGAGTTTTCAAAAAAAATCAATCATCTTTTTTAAAATTACATAATTAACGTTAAAGTTGGTTCCAGTGAAAATGATGTAAAGAACGTGCAAATTTATATCACTCACGTGATCTCTATAACCATCTCTAGGTAGGAGATTGTAGGAGATCATGTGGTGGACAAGACGAGTCATGACGTTCAAGTCATTGGCTTTTGATTTAGGGGAAAAGTGAGTGTCGGGATTTTTCACAACGGAGCGGAGAAAATGAGTGTACTCACTCGTTTCGACACAAGGAGGGTCGGTGAAAGGCTCGTAGTAGCGAGAGGTTCTCTCGTTGCCTATGCAGTTTAACATCTCGTTGAGCTTACGAGACGTGATAGTTATGCGTTCTCCGTACACATAACTAGACACTTGTAAAGAGTTTGATGAAAATAAAAAAAATTGGCATAAAACATACAAATTGGGGTTTCGTAATACGGTCCCCAGAATTGAAACAGCTCAGACAAACCAACACGATTGAATAACTCGTGAATTAGCAGGTTACAGATGGAATTCGGTTGGAAAACACAGCTTGGAATAATAGAGTTGCATTGGAAATCAGATAAATTTTTTTGTTAACATTCTAAATCAAGGTACAAATTAGAATCGAACGAGGGCCCTACAATAGGTTTCTCCGGAATCGAAACACGGGTAACCTTGGATTTTTTGGAAAATTTGCATTTTTTTGTACGATAGGTCGATGCCATTTCAAACGAATAGGTAAAGTGGAGGAAGAAAAGTGATAGTTAACCTCTACACTTGACGATTCGGCACAGACAAGGGCGAAAACACGAAGAAATTGGAGTGGGACGTCGGAAGTCGTCGAAAACCGTCGGAAAAATGTGATTTTAGGGCACCGGTTTGGGATTTAATGGGGCCCGCGGTCGACACGTAGTGCCAATGCGGTCGACACCTTGAACTGGTGGTCCACAACGGTCGACATCATGAAACGCTTTGGATTAATCTGCGGTTGACACCTTCATATGCGGTCGACACCATAAAACGCTTTGTATTAATCTACGGTCGACACCTTCAAAGCGGTCGACACCATGAAACGCTCTGGATTAATCTGCGGTCGACACCATAAAACGTTCTAGATCGAGCTGCGGTCGACACCTTCAAATCGGTTGACACCTTCACACGCTCTGGAATGAGCTCCGGTCGACACCTGAGTGTGCGGTCGACACTATAAAATGCTTTGTATTGAGGTTCGATCGACACCTTAGTATGCGGTCGACACCATCAAATGCTCTGGATTGATCTGCGGTCGACACATTATTATGCGGTCGACGCCTCAAACGTTCTGGCGAAGGTGTGGTCGCCACCTTCGTATATATGCGGTTGACATTGTATTCATTCGGTCGACACCGTGTAGCTATGCGGTCTACACTTACTCTTATTTCAGGAAAATGACCTACCGAAAGAAGAGTGGAAAGTTGCTTACATTAGCATTGTTGACATTTGCATCACTACACCTTAGATACATCCCAACTAGGTTGTCACTCATCTAAGTGTCAATCATGTACAAAATATCAAACGATTACAATTGTTAACGTTTACAAGAAATCACAAATGTACATGCGTACAATAAATTAAAAAATTCTTGAACTCTTAATGTACAACGTCGCAGCTAGTCTTCAAATTCCAAGCACTTGAACTTCTCTACAAGTGCGTCCTCTCGTTGTTGGTTCCTCGTGATTGCGTCGCTCCAGTCCTTCATGCAAATGAGCTTCCACGAGCTCCGGTGTCATACTTTCTCGTCGATCCTCGTACACGCGTCTACTTGCACTAAAAGCCGACTCTGAAACTACAATTAGGGGTGGGCGCGGGTTCTTATCGGATCGGGTCAGGAAAAATCTGACCCGACCCGCACCTTATCGGGTCATGAAAAATTGACCCGATTGGGGTATGAATTAAAGGTGACCCGAACCCGACGCGACCCGCTCTTTATCGAGTCTTATCGGGTCGGTTATCGGGTCAACCACTAATACAAAAATTCTGACAGAATCTTCTTTAAAATTTCATCTATCCTACCTACAAACAATCAATTCAATATATCTCAACAGTCATCCATATTCCATTCAAAATGCATTCACAACTACTTAATATAATTGCAATCTCAATCATAAATAACAAGTTAAACAAGTTAAACATTTACATTTACCAAATGTATTTGAATTTTGACAATTCAAAACAATTAAAATAAGAACTCAAAATGTATACAGGTAAAGAACAGGTAAGAAAGAACCACATATTTTTCCAAAATAAAATCCTTTAGAGAGTCAAACTCAAAAAAGAAAATGAACACTAACCTCGGGGCTAGACTTAGATTGCTTCTGAAATAAATTAAGCTTGGATTTCTCTAGAGTAACGGCGCCAAATGCCCCGTACTGTCCTTTCATTACAGGTCCAAACGATGAAGAAGATGAAGGCGACGAGGACGAAGCCGAGGATCCATCCGAACTACCAGGAGAGGCTACAAAGCAGCGCTCCAAAAAAGCTATGTTGTTTCCATCCACTACGGCCGAAGAAAGAGACGACGACGCCGCAGAAGCTTTCACACCGATCAGTACTCTGCGACGGACGTGCTTACCGTAAATCGAACGCGGAATCAACGACACATGACCTTGTTTGAAAATCGGCAAGAAGACCTTTGTAGTCGAGTCCTGAGTGTTTATCGGCATGATTTGGGCCGTTTGGAAGATTGCATGAGACATTTCTTCTTGACTCCAAAGCAGCGCCGGGATTTATCCGCGGAGATTCTGCCGTCGCTCCCCGGATGGGCGTTCGTGGAGTAGCAGAGAGGGGCTGAGAACGAGAGGCTGAGCAAGAAGGGGGTTTGGTATTTATATGATAATTTTGGAGAAGATAGCCGACTACAAGTGTGCAACTGACGGAAAAGGGCAAAAAACTTTGTAAAGTTCTGAAAGTGTCAATATTACAAAAACGGAGCAGCCTGAGGGAGAGGCTAAAAATGTTAGGTTTGGTTTGCGAGTTTGCGGGTCTGCGGGTCAAACCCGTGAACGTAACCGAATCGAAACCCAACCCGCCCCGACCCGATAAGACGCGGGTCGGGTCTGACCCGCGGGTCACAAACGGGTTGCCCACCCTTAACTACAATTGAGACATGCAGTTTTAGTAAATCCCGTGTCATGTTCGAGAGCACGAGATACATGGCTGCGTTGGATTTTCACCAACCCAATATGTCGAATGCCTCGTCTCTAGAAATTTGAACTCGAGACTCCAAATACACGTCGAGTTCACTCTTATCGAAAGCATATGAATTCACATCGCTTTCTAGTTGGGCGTCAATGACATCCATAGCATTTAGTGGTCTTTCGAAACAAGAACTACCACTCGACGTCGATGCCACATCGGACGAAATATGAGTTCGTGCACCGAAAAATCTAGTTTGGTAAGTACCAAACAAAGTAGCAAGGTCGCTACGCAATGTGTTTGAACTGCATACGGGGGCGAAACCTAGGTTCTCCGAAATTTTATCAAGCATCAACTTCGTGCCCTTGATTTTATATTTTGAATGCATAATACTAGCAAATAAAAAAAAATAGGAGGTACTTGAAACCAATATTTATGAAATTTAAATTTCATTGAAGTTACGATTTCATTAAATGCATCAATTTTTTTTATATCTTTCAAAAGTAAAAGTTCATCTTACGAACCACAGAAGCACAAGATGCGTAGTCGGATAATAAATTTCCGAGCATTCTTTGGTGGCTTCAAAAAATTGTTGCAAAAATTCGATAAAAAGATTATTCATATCACAACTACAAATATCCAAAGTAAAACATTGTGTCTTTTGACTAATAAAATCACAAATGACATTTCAATACGGACTAACATTTTCTAACATTAGATATGTTGAGTTCCACCGAGTTGAAACGTCGGTTTTAGTTTTCTAGGTTTGAGATTAGCCATTTTACAATCATCTAATTGCATCAATATGCGGTGATACAAATTGCATGTCATCTTTAACAATCAAATTTAAAATATGACAAACACATCGCATATGAAAAAGGGAGACTGAGTACTATCGAAATGAAAATATTTTTTAAATTGATTAACACAAACATCATTAGCGGAAGCATTAACTAACGTAATACTAAAAAAATCTATTTATTATATTGTATTCTTGTAGAATACCAACAATGTATCGATAAATTGTTATACTACTATGAGTCTATTCACAACTAAGAAAACCTAAAATGCGTTTATTAAGTTGCAAATTCGCATCAATGAAATGCGAAGTCACAACAATATAGCTGTGTGCATTGGGTGCACTCCACAAATCAAAAGTAATGCATATTGACATCGTAAACGCATGCGAAAATAAAAGAAGCAAGTCATTTTTCATTTTCTAATACAATTTTATTATGTCGCATCGCAATGTACTGCAAGAAATTCGCTTAAAACTTGGATTAATGTATTGTTGTATAAATGTTACGGTTTTATCGTGATCAAACGTTGCGAGAGGTAACTCTCGTTGTGCCACATATTTTGCAGCACATTCTCACATTCTATCATGCGAATAAACGAAATTTCTTGTACCAAGAGTATTTAATTGTAATTGCATTCGATCTTTCGTATCCAAGTGCTCGTGATATTTTTTGTAATGTCGATTCATTGTGCTAGTGGTGGATTCATAAGCATAATGTTTGACACAATAATTGCACTGTGCCATATTTTCAATTTTTGTTATTACGTTCACTTTTACGATTTTAAAATATTTCTATACTTCCGACGTTTTCGATTTCTTGGATCGAGAGGCACACATGGATGCTTGTGCAAATGTGTCTGTCAATCTGATGAAAAATGCCGGATTCATAGGTGCAACTCATCGTCGGAAGACGGAAACGTTTTAATTTCTACGTATTTCAGTGGTGAATCCATAATAAACAATGAAGTATTTCAAAAAAAATTCTACTTTAATACCGTTCACCGATTTGTTGATGATTGTTAATGGAACCGTAGAACGATCAACAGGTAGAAGACTTTTGAGCGCGATGACTTGAGAGCGATTTGCACATAGAGTTTCGGGTACGAAATTCTCGACTAACCCCTACAATTTATAGAATTTCCTCATAACAGCTACCTCCGGTCGACCTACAGTATTTCAAAGGTCGACCGGATGTTACCGTTGAATATGGAAATTTTAGCCGTTACATTATACCGGTCGACTCTTTATGCAACGTCGGTCGACACTTTGTTGTCTACTGGTCGTCTCTTTGCTATCCGCGGTCGACCCACAAAAATTATAATGTCGATTAAGTAGCGACCGCTGTTACACTAAATGTCGACTTCACTCCAGGTATTTTGAACCTACCGAGCCAGCTCGCGAGCTGACTTGCGAGCCAGATTGGTTGGCTCGGTGTTGCCGAGCCCATGAGCCAGCTCGAGCGAGCCAACCTGCCGGGCTCGGAACGAGCTCGAGCCTTTTGCCAAGCCAATGAGCCGGCTCACTCGTTTGCCATCTCTACATCTATGTCTAAAAAGATTACAAAGAAATGCACAAATAATATGTCAAGTTCACAAGGAGCAAGTTTACTATCTCATTGAGAATTGACCAAATTCATTGCAAACATGGTTGAAGAATTAAGTTGTCAACTTATACAAATAAAAATTTAAGATGTCACTAGAAAACAGTCTTATTTATAAGATGACAAATGATAAAAACTCTTTTTCATATAATCAATAAAAATGAATTAAAATACAAAACAATATTTTTATACTACCAAAATATAAGAAATCAGTCGTATCAAGTTGTTCTTGCCGACAACTCAGAGTCGGATATGTCAAGCATTAAAATAAAAATTTAAAGTATTAACATACACCTCCATTTTAACGACATCAACGTTGAAGGAAACCTATGAAAAAACTCATGTTCTCTTTTAAATGTGAATTTTCCAGGAAGTCAACGCAGTCGGTATACTATTATGAGAACTGATCTGGATTTGTTTTGCTGCGGATGAGAGGAACGCCATCCAACCTCCATACCACCCGTTCTTCGCACAAGGCCGCCACTACATCGACGTACAGATTATGCTCCTAAAAAAATTTGCAAAACAACAACTCGTATAGTTGTTCTACTTCAACTTAATCTGGCAAGCATGGGGACAAGTTCCCTACCTCTTGCAGCACTCTTGAAGCCAAGTCTTCGGCCGAGTCATTTGCAAGCACAGGGACAGCCCTTTGAGCTAGTATGGCGCCAGTGTCGTAATGCTCGTCAACAAAATGTATAGTAGGCCCTGAGTATCTAACAAAGTCACAAATAAATGGTTACTTTCTCTTCACTACCACATAAGAGATATTTTGATTATTAGCATAATTCCATACTCACCTTGCCCCAGAAGCAATCACAGCTTTATGCACTTTCATTCCATGATAACCTTTGCCTCCAAATGCTGGAAGAAGAGATGGATGAATATTAAGTATGGATCTTGGGTAAGCTTTAATCAACTCGTCCGGTATCATTTTGAGATATCCAGCTAGAAGGATAAAGTCGACCTCAAAAGTCCTAATTTCAAAATATCAATCGATAAACGAAATATAACCTTTCTTCATGAAATAGTAGCTATACCTAAGTGAGTTTGGATATTATGATATTCTTCAAGCAGCAATATATGAATAGTACCAACACCGAAAGTCAATTTTATAGTGATCAAATCAGATGGATCATAATATAATTGCAACTTTCGAACTTTCTAGTGACTCCAGTAAACCACAGATTGTAGGACCATCTAGTTTAACATTAGAAAATCTGAAACATAAAAGAAAAATTTTGAAAGAAAATGGTAATTGACAAGTTCTTTAGTAAATCAGACACAAGGAAAACACAGAAGACTGTTTCAGAAACCATATGCAACATAAATCAAACATACAGAGAATGCAAGCAAACCGAAAAACAAATACTGCAAACTCATTGGTGTACACGTAACAGATAAATAAACACAACTTAAAAAATCACCTAAGAGCAGCTACAATATCGGCTGGCAACAGTCCATCGGGTTCATTTTTAGATTTAGGAAACAGAAAAACAGGGATGCCCTTACTTTCCGCATATACTGCACCTCCACAATCTATAAACAAAAAAAAGGAACATAAGGATTTGGATGTACATCATTCAAATTATAATTACCATTCATGAAAACAAAAAGGTAAACATGATCAACAACACAGTAAAATTCAAAACAAGATAAAGCAATGGAAAATGCAGAAGATTCTTATAGAAATAGAAGATATCTACTTTTAGAAATATAGACGAATAGCTCCCCTTCACTTGCTTTCACTTTTCTTTGAAAACTTGCATATATATACATATGTATTGTTAGGATCGGATTCAGGTTGCTTGCCCTGAGATCGGGTAACCATCCATCTTCCGTTCATAGAGAAGACGAAACAAAGAAAATAAGAAAATACTGAATAATGGATTCCTCCACCCTGGGGGCTAGGGTTCTTAAATAGAAAACTACAAACCTGACTTCCAAAATACGAAATGACCAAAACGCCCAACAAACTAAAGGGAAAAATCATTAAAAGAAATAAGACAATAAATAAGAAAACAGGCTAATGCTAGACTCGTCTAACATATTGTTTTCCTACGAAAGCGTCCATAACATCACTCCCCTCCTCGGAAAACAGCTTGTCCTCAAGCGTAAAGGAGGGAAACATCTCTCGGAATGTAAGCAGGTCTTCCCAAGAACCTTCCTCGTGAGGCAGACCCGCCCACTGAACTAAAATCTCCCAAGTGCCGCGGTTGAGGCGAGAACGTAGGACCGCAGAAGGCTCGAGAGCAGAACGACCCTCAGAAATCGGTGGGAGGACAGCAGGGATAACCGGCGGCGATCCCTTGAATGGCTTCAATAGGCTGACATGGAACACATTATGAAGACGGCAATCCGCTGGTAGTTGAAGACGGTAGGCTACCTCCCCAATGCGCTCAATAATCTGAAAGGGACCATAATACTTGGGCAAAAGTTTATGAAGTGAAGATTTTGCCAATGTGCGACGACGAAAAGAATGTAGACGAAGCCAAACCCAGTCATCAATCTGAAAAATCACTTCACGGTGAGTCCTGTCGTACTGAGCTTTCATACGTATCTGAGCTTGGGCGAGCTTCTCCCGAAGGTGAGCCAGGGCATGATCTCGGTCTTGGAGGGCTTCATCAACTGCTGCGACGCGAGCCATACCAGGTTCGTAAGTGAGCATCGACGGTGGGGATCGACCATAAACTACCTGGAACGGAGAGGACTGAAGTGCTGAGTGGAAGGAAGTATTATAACAATATTCCGCCCACGGTAACCAACGAAGCCAGGACTTGGGCTGTTCTCCCACCAAACAACGGAGATACATTTCCATAGTGCGGTTGACCACCTCAGTCTGTCCATCGCTCTGTGGATGAAAGGCGGATGAAAGAGCCAATTTAGAGCCAGTAAAGGAAAATAACTCAGTCCAAAAACGACTAGTGAAGACTGGATCTCGATCGCTCACAATCGACTCAGGAATTCAGTGCAGGCGAACAATATGATAAAAAAAAACTCGAGCCACGAATGGAGCCGAGTATGGGTGCGCCATGGCTATGAAGTGGGCATACTTGGAGAAACGGTCAACCACCACCAGGATAACTGATTTGCCTTCAGCGCGAGGTAGGGCATCCACAAAATCCATCGAAATATCAGCCCACACAATGGAGGGAAGGTGCAAGGGCTGAAGTAGGTCGGCCGGTTGTAAGTATTCGGATTTATGGCGTTGACAAATTAAACAGGCCTGCACATAAGAAGCAACTGAGGCGCGTAGACTCGGCCAATAAAAATCCGCACGGACGCGAAGAAGGGTTTTCTGAACGCCCTCATGCCGTGAATCGTGCGTGTTTGCCAGAATAGCTGGGATGAGAGGTGAATCAGAGCGGATGTAAAGGCGGCGCCTATAAAATAACAGCTCATCCGAGCATGTCCATGCGTCAGATAATTCTCCTGCAGAGACGCGCTGAAATAAGAGACTTGTCTCAGCTGAAGATGCCGTGTCACGACGTATATCGTCCAGGAAGGAGGATAATGGGCGAGAAATCGCTAGGAGCTGAACTGTAGACTCGTCACGGCGAGAGAGAGCATCAGCCGCTGTGTTCAGCTTACCTGATTTATATTCTACCGAGAAATCGTAGCCCAACAATTTACTGATCCAGTGTTGCTGTGGGGAAGTGGAGATCTTTTGCTCGAGGAGGAATTTGAGACTGTAATGGTCCGTTCGTACAATAAATTTTCTTCCCCAAAGATATGGACGCCAATGTCGAACTGCCTGAGCTAACCCAATAAGTTCCCGCTCATAAGCTGCCAAAGAACTGTGGCGGACTGCTAGCTGACGACTGAAATACGCGATCAGATGTCCCGATTGCTGTAGAACGGCACCGATGCCTGATCCCGAAGCATCACATTCGACAATAAAATCGGAGGAAAAATTTGGTATCTGAAGAACAGGCGCAGTAGAAAGGGCTGCCTTCAAGGATTCGAAGGCCGATTGAGACTCTGTTGTCCAGTGAAAACCGTTGCGCCTTAGCAAGGCGGTCAAGGGGGCAGCAGTAGTGCCATACTCACGAATAAATTTGCGATAATACCCGGCAAGACCGAGAAATCCCCTGAGAGCGGTGACGGACGTCGGAGTAGGCCATGACGAAATACTGTGGATCTTGTCCGGGTCAACGGATACACCGGATGCTGAGACAAGGTGACCTAAATAAGCTACCCGAGAAGAAGCGAACGAGCACTTGGACCGCTTAAGAATCAGCCGATGTTGGCTTAGGAGACCCAATGTAATGCGCAGATGGCGCAGGTGCTCTGTTGGAGTCTGACTAGAGAAGGTGGTCTCGTCATGTGGGAGTGCAACCGGCGCATAGGGTGTGTTGAAAGGCGGTGACGGGTGCACTGGAAAGGGGTGCGCAGCTATGCTGGGTGCGCGGTGGCCGGCTACGAGCGCTGGTGGCGCAGACACTGGCGGCGCCATCTGCGCGGCGGTGAACAGAGCAGAGAAGGCGCGGAAAGTGCTGGTGCGGCCTGTGCGACGNGAGGGTGGCGGTGCACGGCTGGTCGCGGGCAGCAGAAGCGCAGAGGGCGCGCGGGCGGAGGCAGGCGGTGCGGCTGGTGACCCTGCAGACGACGACGCACTGAGGTTTAGTGCGTGCGATTCACGCAGGTGTTGCATTAAAATTTCGTGATTTCTTTGCGCCCTTTCTTCGCTTGATCGTGCTTGTTCTTGGGTTGCCCTAGATTGTTCTTCCATGAATTGCAGCATTCGCTGTATTAAGGGTAACATTGTTGAAATATCTTCTTGCTTAAGCGAAGCTGTCGGAGAATCAGATTCCGAAGAGGGATTCGGCTCTGATACCAATTTGTTAGGATCGGATTCAGGTTGCTTACCCTGAGATCGGGTAACCATCCCTCTTCCGTTCATAGAGAAGACGAAACAAAGAAAATAAGAAAATACTGAATAATTGATTCCTCCACCCTGGGGGCTAGGGTTCTTAAATAGAAAACTACAAACCTGACTTCCAAAATATGAAATGACCAAAACGCCCAACAAATTAAAGGGAAAAATCATTAAAAGAAATAAGTCAATAAATAAGAAAACACGCTAATGCTAGACTCGTCTAACATATTGTTTTCCTACGAAAGCGTCCATAACATGTATATTTCCAATCATTGATAAACTGACCAAAATCTTTCGATACAATGAATACAATTAACACCAATCAATGATTATGTTAAACGAAATTTTGAAAGTTTCACTTAACATCAGACCGTTTACGAAATTATAAAGATACACATTAAATTCATAATTAAGTATTAGTATCAATAAGTATTGCATAGACTTAAAGAATAAAGACACGATAAAAGAATAACAATTACAGAATTTGGGTAAAACAAACCTGATTTATTGGTAACCAAAACCACAACATCTCCAAGAATTAATTGCTGAAGAGATGCTTCATGAATGGAACGGAAGTTAGAACCTCCACCAGAAACAAAAACGGCAAGCCTTTTCCTTTTTATCAAAGCACCAGAATTGTTTTCATTGGAAGAAACTTCTTCTAAAACATGTGTAGCACTGTTAACCTTGTCTCTTTTGGCAGATGGGTTTTGCGAAAGAGAATGCACTGCTTTGAATGATACCCGTTTATGTGAGTTGGAAAAAGTACAAGAAAGACATGGGATCACACAGAGTGATGTTTTGGGTTTGGAAACTGTTGAAATGATTTTGTTCGAGCATAAGTTATAAATCCATCTCTGAGCTTCCATTAAAACTTATTTACAAAATCAAAGGAAGAGTAGTAAATTTGGTTCAAAGTAGGTGGTCAACTGTTATTTGTTCAGAGGATAAGCGAAGATAGATATAATCAGGTAAGAGAGAAAGGAATTTGTATAACAGAAAAAAAGAGAGAGGATGTGTTAGGGTGATACAAACAGGTCTCAAATCTGTGCGGAGATAAATGTGGTCTTAACCAGTGAGCCAACAACTCCCAGCAATTTTGTTGCTTTTCCCTGTTACATAGAGAGTAAGGAAAAACCGCCAACATGGAACAACAAGGGTAAAAAAAAGTTTGAAAAGACATTTGTGTTGATGTGAAATCAACTGGAGTTGGCATAAACATTAGCATTGATTGGTATTTCACAGATAAAAAATATCCAAAGAGTAAAGTAGGAAGACAGATCATACAGTTCAATTTATTTTATTTCAGCAAAGATAACAAAAGCAACCAATAAGAGTAAAATAAATAAATAAATAAAAGAGAGAAATAGTAAGAGGAAAATAACAAAAGCAACCAATAAGAGTAAAAGTGAAACAAATTGGAAAGCTTGCAGGGGTGCAATCATTAACAGTATAGCAATAATATCATGTGGCCAAAGAAAAAATCAAACTAGAAGAACGAAGACACTAGTTCTACACAACATCAGACGAACTGATAATAATATGATGGGAATGGGATTGCAGTAAAATGGCTTTCACGAAATGAATAGTCTTGAGTAGAATCACATCTGTAGTAAATTGGCTTTCACAAAGTTGGCAGGACCGTTCCGTAATGGACTGGGTTTCACGGTCCAGTCCCGGTCTGGTCCCTGGCCGGATTACAATAGTTTAATAATATAAAAATGATAAAGAAATAAAAAAATTTAATTAAAAACGAGTTGCAAAGTCTGTCAAGTGTCAAGTATCGTACGAAACATAAACAGACCTAAAAAACCTTAAAAAATTAAAACAAACCAGCTTTCTTACAATAAAGAAGAAATTAAGGAATAACAAAACCAGTAACATTGAACAAAGATACATCCTATTTGCAGTCCAGACCAAGTGATACAAAAATCCTCAGTATATTACACAAAAGATCAGCATTTTTTTTCATAGCAAAGATGTTCATTAAAGCATAAATGCACAAATAACAAACCAACGAAAAAATTAACAAAACCAACAGCACAATCAACAAATTCAACCAGCAAACTCGACCAAGACTACTGTACCAAAAAAAAAAAATGAAAATCGTGCACAATAAGAGCGAAATTCCAGATTCAGAGACAGAAGTTGAGAAATATACCGAACAGAGACGATGACCGGGTGTCAGGCGACTAAACGGACTAGGCGTCGGGCGACTAAAAGGACTGCAGGGAACGGAAAAAAGAGATCGGTGACATGGTGAGGGAACGATGTACGAACGGCGAGAAACGATGAGCAAATTGACCGGCGACTAGGTTGCGGAAGAATTGGGAGCAGCCGGCGGCATCAATTGAAGAGTTAAAATTAAATTTTATTACAAATTTACAACAATATCAAATCAAGTATTAAAATTTTTAATATTTATATGATTTATTATAATTTTTTTAATTTAATAAATAAAAAATTTAATTAATTTTTTTTTACCATATGTTTATAATGTTATATTTATCTAAAAGTTTTTAAAATTAATTATTGACGTCAGTATTTTTAATTAAAATTATTTATTTATTTTATTTAAAAAATTATAATAAATATTAATTTTTTTACACTTTTTAGATTATTCTCTTGCATTATCTTAAATGTGGTAAAAGATTACACATTATTTCAATAATATTTACTGTTCGGAAAATTTCAAAAATTGAACCGTTTGGACCGATAGGATTTGATCCATCTTTTTAAAATTCAAGATTTTTTATACCTATTTATTTATAATTCAAAGTTTTTATTTTATTTTTAATACTTAACCAAAATAAACGAGCTTTGTTTTGGGTTAGGGTTTGAAAAAAATAAGAAATAAGGTTGAAATTAATGACGATCGGTTTCCCATGGTTTTTTTTAACAAAACCACGGACTCCGGTTTTTTTCTTGTCCAACACCAAGGCCTGTTTTTAAACACCCTAACCGGTCCGTACAGTACAAAATTGCCTGTCCAATTTCGCAGTCACGGGCCAATTCTACACCTTACACAAAGAATATGCAGAGAGACCCATTATAGCTATTTTCTTTGGTAAGCATGATGACACAAACTGGATACTCCTTTATTTACGTCAATATGAGCTGAAGCATTATGGCTGGTTTGAAGATATTCTGGTATTAATCATTTGAACGTTCCTTTGTGAATATTGATCAATCCAATTAGTATCAACAAGCTTTTCATCATTAGAACTCATTGGAATGTGAATTGGGTTGCTTGAGTTGTTTGATTTATCGACTTAATATTTTTTTAAATCAATTATATATACTCAAGAGGTAATTAATCAAATTAGTGCATAATGATTTCTTAACTCATTTTTTTTTACCTTGCAATGAGAAGGGAGTGAAGGAAGAAATTATTCAAAAGGCAACGCCAGATTCAGAGTTATATTCAAATTTTGTCCAATCATTATTCGCGCTGTAACACTCACCATAGTACAAACTACAACCGACAGTTAGTCACCAGAGGATTCTTCAACTCAACCATATTCTAAATTGGAGAAAGAAGTAATATTCAAACAAGTGGAAAATAAGTAGTGATACCATCTTTGCATTCTTGAACTCTAATGGTCTATGCCACCCTCTTCTAATATCGTTCCACCTCAATTACAGGCGGCGTTCAACTCGAGAATTGTGCGAATTTGAAGACACGGGCAATCCCGAGAGATCAAACATTTCCACCGAGATTTGATAATCGCTGTGGTTTGCTGTTTGTGTTTGAGGTTATTGTAAGAACATTTCATGCAATCCATTTGAGTCTATTGAATATTCTGCAGAAATATTCATTTGAGTCTGTTTGTGTGGGATTAGTGAGTGATTTGAATGATCCACTTCATGCTTAAGTTGGCCTAAGTTTGTAATATGTGAAAAGGATGTCGATTGGAGAGAGACAAAGAGGGTTGTTAAGTTGGTCTGGTTGGTTTCTTCCTGACCTGACCTCTTTTTTCATTTTTCATTGAGGCCTGAAAACCTACTCAAACTCGTCGTAGCACAACATTTTCGGCCCGACCGACAATTTTTGGGTCTGTTTTGGTTTTTCTTTGTCAAAAAATCACTTTTTAAATTAAAAATAAGAAATATTTTATATTTCAGTAACGTTACACTTATTTTTTTAATATAAACTCTTAACTTAAATCTGAGGTGTTTAATTCTTATTGGTATAATAAATATTATAAATAATTATTTTAATTATAATATATTAAAAATATTTTAATTAAATCACTTTTTAAATTAAAAATAAAAAATAATTAATATTTTAGTAATGTTAAACTTACTTTTGTGTATAAACTCTTAACTTAAATTGTGAGGTGTTTAATTTTTATTAGTATAATAAATATTATAAATAATTATTTTAATTATAATATAATAAAAATATTTTAATTTTAAGAAAATATTTTTAAAAAGTAAAATTATCATTACTCTTAATATTTTATTAAAAATAATCCACTTTTAATTGAAAAAAATTCATTTTTAATTAAAAATGATTTTTATATTAACTTTTTTTTATTAAATATTCTCTTTTAGGTTTGCCGTTTGGTTTTCGGGTTGACTGACTAACAAAAAACCGGCAAAACCCAAAGCAAATGATTTCACCCGACCCAACAACCCAAAATCCAAAAAAATTAACATAAAAACCAACCCAAAAAACCAAACGGTTCGGTTTGGTTTTGCCCAGGCCTACAGTTAAAGAGTTTACTAGCTCTGTTTTGTCTTATGAATCATTGATCATAACTAAAACAATCAAATTTCACATTTTTTTCCAATGTCAAAGTCAGGAACAAACATACAACCATTTCAACGAACCTCAATGAGTATTCGAGGCAGATCCGATCTCGAACACTCGGCCCGCTGGGGTCGAATTTTCGGATTTCGAAAAATCACCGTTCAATTGCCGAACTTGCTCGATCCTGGCCAAAACATCGGCCATTTTCGGCCTTTGCTCGGGCATTTTCGCCACGCAAGAAAGCCCGATTTGTAGCATGGCCACCATCTCTTCCTCTATGTTAGGATACTTCAAAAGCTCAACATCAAAAACTTCGGCAGTCCACTCTTCTCTCACCACTGAATTCACCCACCTCACCAAATGAACAATCTCTTCGCCCCCTCTCGCATCCACCGGCGACTTCCCGGTGAGAAGCTCGAGCACCAAGACCCCAAAACTATACACATCGGATGGCTGCGATGCTTTCCGCACATCCATCAGCTCTGGAGCTCGATACCCCATCATCCTCGATACAGGTGCGGGGAGGGGATTCATCAGCATTGACATGCCCGCATCACTAACGCAGCCAAATCCTTTTGCGTTAAGGAAAGTGTTCGAAGCTTTTATGTTTCCATGAACGAGTTTACCGTCTTTTTCCGAGTGTATGTGAGAAATTCCTCTGGCTGCACCTATAGCTACTCTTACACGAGTATCCCAATCGATTAGAGTCCCTCCATCCTCTCGCTTACCTGCAAAATCAAATCGTCGAAGAACTAGTCAAAGGCTTTGCAATCATCAAATTAAACGAATAAAGTGTAATTTAGATACCATGTAACATTGATGATACGCTTCCTTGCTCGTAATAATCGTAAACAACGAGTTTTTCGTCTTTCGAATAGTAATACGCCTTGAGAGCAGCCACATTTTCATGCTTAATACTTCCAAAAACCTCCATGTATTGTTCAAACTCCTTCTTTGTGACACTTACTTCTTTCAATCTCTTCACCACAACGGTTGTTCCGTCGTCCAGAGCAGCCTTATATGTGGTTCCGAAAGTTCCTTTACCTAACACCTCGGCCGAAGCTCTCAACAAATCCTCAAGATCGAACGAAAAGCTGCAATTATTTAAGAATTTGAGAGTTCCATCCTTGTTTTGAATCTCAGGAGTTCTGTTCTTCACAGAAATCTCTTTCTTCTTAGCTTTGGATGGAGTCTTTGTCACCTTTCCTCTAGCTGACCAACATATAGCCATAACGACAGCAACTACAGCAAAAACTAAAGCCAGGCCTCCAATTAAAATACCCAATAGAGCTGCGTTGCTAATACCATTTCCATTGTTGGATGGCGGTGTTGAATTTGGTGGCAGAATTGGATATGCAGGAGGAAGAGCAGTTTCTGTTGTGAGATTGTTTCCTCTGAAAACCCAACTTGGAAATCTTTGTAAAGATTTAGGAACTGGACCAGAAAGATTGTTGTTCGACAAATCTAGATGCTGCAAACTGGGAATATCTAGGTCGGGGATATGGCCGGAGAGCGAATTGTTAGCCAGATTCAAAGACGAGAGGTGTGTTAGATTGAGAATCGAAGACGGAAAGCTGCCATTGAAAGCGTTGTTGGAGAGATCAATTACAGTGAGATTCTTCCAAAATGAGAAATCATTAGGCAACGGACCTGAAAACTTGTTGTGTTGCAAATAGAGTCCATTCAAGTTTATTAGCTTGGAAAAATCAGAAGGAAAAGGCCCTGTTATATAGTTCGATCTGAAGCTTAGTATCTGAAGTTCGGATAATCGGCTAAGAGTGTTCATCGGGATCGGACCGTTGAATCCGAATCCTGGTAATCGGAGTTCTATAACTCTGGATTCATCGACATTACAGTACACTCCAGTCCAATGTATGCAAGTGGAAGTACTCAAATACCAATTGAGCGGGCGTGAATGTGGGATGTTGTTAAGAAAATCGATCAAAGCCTCCTTATCCTCAATCGGCTCACCGATGATCATCGGAGTCAAGAAAATTGCAGCGAAAATGAACAGAAAATTTCTCCTTAGGCTCATTTTCAGTCCACCCGTTCAACTAAACTCAAGATTCATCATGAAAATAGATAGATAAAGAAGAAAAAAAAAAAGAATCAGTACTTGGAGATTAAGAACATTTCTACGATGATTTGGTTCGTGAAACAGCGTAGCTTTCACTATCAACTATTAATTTCGGTCTCCCAGAAAACGATGTGAAATAAGTGAGAGCGAGAGAAAAATCCAAACAACTTCCAATTCGAGTAACAAAACATCGATTGATAAACAAAAACAAATGAACAAGAACAGAAACGAAAAACTGGAATTACCTCACTTCCAACTCTCAGGATCCACAAATTTCGAGAGCAAAACAGCTGCAACCCAGCTCGTATAATGCGAAGAACAGCACGGAGAGCAAACCCCAGGAGAAGAAATCAGAGGAAAGCAAAAAACAGAATGAAACCCAAAAAACGGGTGAGTAATCTGGCACAGAATCAGTAGTTGGAGAAGGAATTCCCCAACTGGATCATTGAAAATGATTAAGTGAGCTGGGTTTTTGCTTGATTGTGGAGGGTGGCTTCGATCACATGCAAACCAAATTCAACCCATTTCTTATTTGGTGCGAGGCCTGAAGAAGAGGAAGACGGTGGGATTTGTTTATTGCTTCCCGTTAAATATACTCTCTTTACTTTATATAATAATCATATTTTTTGTCTTTTTTTTTATAAATATAAAATATTTGGGACCAGTTACAAATTCATTCTCCACTTTAGCTGTCAATAATTTTTATTTATTTTTGTTTATTTAGACTTGTAATATTTTGCGGGGCATGATTTTAATCGCTCTAGTTATCATAACCCAATTTCAAATTTTGTCGTGGGACGATCCATCGAGTTTCAAGTCGATTTAAAATCTTTGTCAAACTCGGAATGTTCATGTTGAATTAACCAATTAAATTGATGATGAAATATAACTGCAATTAAATTTACGTTTATTGTTAAAATTAAATAAAAATTTATGTGAAAAACTCGAAGAGTAAAAAAGAGCACAGACACATGAGAAATTAACTATCAAAATCGAAGTAGACAGTAAATTATACGACTCGAAGCGTGATACAGGTGTACTTATTATAGAGCTTAATTACGCTTATTTTAGAGCTTAATTAAGTAAAATTTAGTGCTTATTATAATATTTGAACGTAAGAGAAAGAGATGGATGCATGTGCATTGTGCATGCTTTTTTAATTTAAAAAATTATTCAATATTTCCATTTGCCTCCATCCTAGTTTTGGGTGATTATTTTTATATAAATTAGAAAAATACAAAACTGCATTATCATGTGTCAATAATCAACGTCAAACTAGTATTTTATACAATAATGCTGTATTTTTTAAATTTAATTACCCGTAATTGCGTTACTTAGTTTATTAAAAAAATTAAATTATGAAACGTTGACCAAGAGGAGTGTCACAGGCAGTCTCATAAGTTTATGTTTGCTTTGATGATGGTAAGAGCAGCGACCAATCAATTACTCGCATTCATGCTAGCGACGTGACAGGTTTGTCCCAGTACTGCCACGTGGATATTGCATCACCGTTCTTCTCGTGTCAGCTCAGTTTCAGAGAAAAAATTAAGATGGTCGATTTTATTGTAAAAATACTTTTATTGTTTTTGTAAAATTAATAAATTAAGATAGTCGATTTTTTTTTTAATTTTTAGAGAGTAAATGAAATATAATCTAATAAAGATTAGGAATGATTAATTATTTATCTAATAAAAAATATTACATTGTAAAATAAACGGCAAATTACCTATAATATCATGTACTATAGGGTATGTTGCAACTTTTACATTGAACTAAAAAACGTTTCATTCAATACGTTGAACTATCGAAAAACTATATTTATTACCTTCCGTTTAAAATCTGGGTTAATTGTAACGGAAATGGGTCACGTGCTTTGCACGTGACATGATGTTAACAGTCCGTCAAAAGGAATAAAGTTAGCAAAGAAATTATCTGTGTCGACCTTAGAAAAGACATTGTGTCGACCCTACAATATTTCATGTGTCTACCCCTCAAAGTTGAGCCTGCACTTTACATGTCGACTTCAACGTTCAATTTATGTCGACCCCAAACTACATGTGTCGACCCTAAATTTTCAGAGACGGATATTTCAGATTTGTGTCGATCCCAACCTACATGTGTCGACACAAATTTGAAGGATCCGTCTCTGAAAAATTTAAGATCGACACATGTAAGTTGGAATCGACACATTTTGAACGTTGGAGTGACATGTTTTCTGCAGTGAAAACATAATTTGGAAGGCCTTTAGCCCCACAACCATCCATAGTGGCACGAGAGCTGAATTTGAAGGGGCTATCATCGCCTTGTTCCATTTGTTAATAACAAGAACCGATAAAGTTAGAGCTCTACGAGAAGCTTTCTATCGGCAGAATAGAAGGTTAACAATATCCTTTTGACGGACTGTTAACTTTTGCACGTGGCCCATTTCCGTTACAATTAACCTAGATTTTAAACGGAAGGTAATAAATATAATTTTTTGATAGTTTAACGTATTGAATGAAATATTTTTTAGTTCAACGTAAAAGTTGTAACATACCCTATAGTACGGAGTATTATAGATAATTTGCCCTAAAATAAATATGAAAAGAAAAGAGAAATTGGCAATGAACTATATGTCGAATCCCAGTTTGAGTTGGATTGAACGACGCGCGATATATCGTCCAAAACTCAAAACGATCAATAAATACTGTAGGAAAGTCAAAGTGCTCAAAACGAGACGATATGCTTACCTAGGGGGAGAGAGAGAGAGAGTATCGCGAGAAGTTCAGTAGCTGGAGCTGGAAGGGAGCCGAAATCCGGTAATAGATCCATTGAAGAGAAGACCGAATTTCTCTCTCTCACTTTCTTCCAGTAATTTCTCGTCATCTTCTTTCCGTTTTCTCATTCTAATCATTTCATGCCGTTTCTTCTTCGGGATGTTCTTGATATTATGATTTCTCATTTTTGGGGAATTTAGGTGTTGTTGTCTGCCTTAAAACCGGCTGCGCAGAGTGGCTGAAGATCACAATTTCTGTGATTTTGTTACTGAGAGAGTTGGTTTTGTTGTCGAATGGATTCGTTTTCATTGTTTTGTTACTGGTGGAGCTATAATTTTACATAATTCTTTTGCCAATTTTCGAATAGACTGATGAAAGTGGATATTTGTGCTTTCTTGCAGGGCGAGGAGCAGTGACAATTGGCTGCTTTCAAATCCTCAGTGAGTTCATATTTTTCTTGCTAGTCTAGCTCTCACACACTAAAGAAGTTCTCTGCTGTATTTTCCTGAAATTCTATTTTGTGACTCTCGTCGTTACTCTACTGGTTCTACTGTTCATGGATGCAAATTCTCTTTATTGTTTAGATTAAACTCGAAGAATTCTTGATGGCTTGTTTGCAGTGGTACGCGAGAGAGATGTTTGTTGGGAATATGCTGAGAAACTAGATGGAAACAAGGTTAAATGCAGATTTTGTTCGAGAGTTTTGAATGGCGGAATTAGTCGATTGAAACATCATCTCTCTAGGCTTCCAAGTCGGGGAGTGAATCCGTGTAGTAAAGTTAGGGATGACATATCGGATCGAGTGCAGGCCATTTTGGCATCCAAGGAGGAGACCAAGGAGACTTCGAATACTAGAAAACAGAAACTAGAAGACAGCAAATCATTCGCAAATGTCTCGAGCAATAAGAGTCCTGTTTCTAAGGAAACTCCTCCAATTATCAAAGTTTGCACTTCTATTACTGCTATGGCTCCTGCTACTCAAATCAATCAGGAAAGCGTCGAGAGAAACATTGCTCTCTTCTTTTTCGAAAATAAGCTTGACTTGAGCATTGCTCGATCTTCATCTTTCGAGCGAATGATCGATATGATTGGAAAATTCGGTCCAGGATTCGTTGCTCCGACCGTCGAAACTTTGAGAACAACATGGCTGGAAAGGATCAAATCTGAAGTGAGCCTGGAGGCAAAGGAGATTGAAAACGAATGGACTACAACTGGTTGTACGATAATTGCAGACACATGGACAGACAACAAATCAAGGACTTTGATAAATTTCCTGGTCTCTTCCCCTTCGAGAACTTGTTTCCATAAATCCATTGATGCGTCTGCCTATTTCAAAAACACAAAGTGCCTTGCAGATTTATTTGATTCGGTCATTCAAGATTTCGGCCAGGAAAATGTGGTGCAGATAATCATGGATGGTAGTTTCAACTTCACCGGAGTTGCGAATCATATTCTCCAGAATTATGGGACAATATTTGTTTCTCCTTGCGCCTCACAATGTTTGAATTCGATTTTGGAAGACTTCTCGAAAGTAGATTGCATAAACAGATGCATAAATCAAGCACAAACCATATCCAAGTTCATATACAACAACTCCTTGATTCTAGAGTCGATGAGAAACTTCACCGGCGCTCAAGAACTTGTCAGAATGGGCGTTACAAAGTCAATCTCGAGCTTTCTTTCTCTCCAATCCATGTTGAGGCTAAGATCGAGATTAAAACATATGTTCAACAGCCCTGAATACACAACTGCCTCTTCATACGCAAATAAGTCACAGACCCTGTCTTGTCTTGCAATCATCGAGGATAATGATTTTTGGAGGTCTGTCGAAGAAAGCGTCGCCATTTCCGAGCCGTTCTTGAAGGTACTAAGGGAGGTTTCTGTCGGAAAACCGAGCATGGGTTTTATATACGAGCTAATGACGAGGTCGAAGGAGTCTATAAGAACTTACTATATAATGGACGAGATCAAGTGCAAGACGTTTGTAGAGATCGTGGACCGTAGATGGCGAGATCAACTCCATTCCCCTTTACACACTGCAGCCGCGTTTATGAACCCGAGCATTCAGTACAATCCAGAAACAAAGTTTGTAACTTCTCTTAAAGACGATTTCTATAATGTTTTGGAAAAGCTTCTCCCCTTGCCGGAGACGAGACGCGATATAAGCAAACAAATATTCAATTTCACCAAGGCAAATGGGATGTTCGGTCATAGTCTAGCCACGGAGGCCAGAGATAGAGTTCCGCCCGGGGTATGGTGGGAGCAATACGGCGACTCTGCGCCTATTTTACAACGAGTAGCCATTAGAGTGCTTAGTCAAGTTTGCAGTTCTTTCTCGTTAGAGCGAAACTGGAGTTTGTTTCAACAAATTCACTCGGAAAAGCGCAACAAGATTGATCGAGCTGCATTGAATGATCTAGTTTACATAAACTATAATCTGAAATTAGGTAGACAGATGAGAATGGCTTCTGCAGAAGTCGATCCTATCCAGTTTGACGACATCGATATGACTTCGGAGTGGGTCGAGGAGAGTGAAAATCCTAGCCCGGCTCAGTGGCTCGACCGGTTCGGTTCATCGCTCGATGGGAGTGAGTTGAATACTAGACAGTTTAATGCAGCCATTTTTGGTGCATCTGATCATATATTTAACCTGTGATTGTGCGACCATTTGCAGTGTTTTAGACAGAGGAGTTTTGCTTGGTCCAATGTATTGACTACCTCTGGCAAAGAGGAGAGGGGGACATTGTTGCTTGGCAATTGTGTGTTTATAAAAATGGTTATTCGGATTATATAATACTATATTTGTTAGTTTGTTTTAATTTTTTTTCCTTTTATCTTGCGTTAATTAGAGTAATTAACATAATGAATTGGAGTAAACTTGTGGATATCCTTCAATCCAACTATATCGAGGCACCATCTTCAAGTGTATGGAATTCCACTTCTATATACCCCATCCCTTTTTGTGTTTTCTGCTGCCTCATTTGATTCTTGTGACTTTTTTGGCTTTGGCAATACATATTGTGGAACAATTTCTATGTGAATAATGCTAGGTTTACCATATTAGTATACTGTCTTAACATGCATTTTGATGCATCGTGCTGTGATTAGTGAAATAAATATTAAAATAATTTTAATTATAATACATTGAATGTTTTAACTAATCTATCATAGTTCGGCACGTCATCGTGTACAATAAAAATGTATGCTAAGAAGGTACTCATATCATTACTCTTTCTACGTTGTTTGAATGCAAACGTTTGTGAAATTACTAAATAGTGACCCTTGAGCATTTTATCAGAAAATTATTCCTTTCTTCATATAAAAATGATCTTGCTGTGTGAATAGTTATAACTGAGCTCTTCTTTATCTCAAATAGTTTCAAAATTAAATAATAAAAGAGGCTTACATGTATATTATCTTCACTATTCATCAACGATATTTGTAGTTTGTACTGTCTTTGACTTCACTTACTCTGGGCCGGGGCAAATGATTATTCATATAAGATGTGGACGAATGAGTAAATATGGAGACAATCCGACCAAGGTAAGTTCTATCTACTCTGACAGTCTGTCTGTCTCTTGATTTTTGGGAATTCCTTTTATATTGCTACTAATTCGATCCTTAGTTTTATTAATAGAAAGTTAATTGCACGATGATTTATACCAGGTTGTTTCATCTCCATCAGCTTATAACCTTGATCTTCTGAAACAGTTTGACATTTTACTTCGTTCAAACTTTGTTCTGATATATTTCAACCCTTTGGATTCGAAGGTTAGGGAATTTGTGGATGCCTATGGACTCCTGCGCGAAATGGGCTCTTCATCCACCAAACTTTGTGTACATTTTCTTGGTTGCCGAGGAACGAATAGTAGTGGTATGCGTTGTTTGTCGTATTGTAAAGTATTTTCCTATCTTATTGGTTAGTTTCTAGCTTACCAATTCTTAAAAACGGCAAAATTAAAATTAGACCGCAGGTCAAAAAATGACCAAAAATCCGATATAAGTTGAAAAATCAGTTTTAAATTTAGTTAAATCACTCAAAACTCGATACAAATATGATAAACATATGTTTTACTTTTTTAAAATACGAAATTAGATTGGAAAAATCTAGAATCTCATCGCATTTCATAACTCTAATTCTGATTACTGGACTATACAGCAGCTGAACCAAGTATTTAAGATTTTGATATCCCTCACAAATCTATACTCAAAAAACATGTCTCTGTCTTCAGGACCAATCTATGCTGCTAGCTAGTAGGTTGTGTTGAGTAAAGAAAATGCCTTTGAACTAATTTACACAGCATATTTTTCTGTTCATGGCGTAGGATAGGGTCATACACAAGCATTAAAGAATTCACCTTCTCTTTTCTCTCTTGTACAGCCACAGTTTGAGAGCAAAATCATCATTTCTTTTGGGCTATGGAGCTTCTGGATATGGATGCTTGGATTCTTCATTTCTCGTCTGTTGTCTTGAACCAGAACATGAAGGGGGACCAATCGGTTTCAGATCCTTCTCTTTTCTTTCGTTTGTCCGAGAATTCTTCGTTCATGTCCGTGTCTTTCTCCGACATCCCTTTTCCACCTTGTCTGCTGTTTTCGTTTTTCAAATCAGTGCCTAACTCTAGCTCCAATGATATGAACACAAAAAAAAGCCAATTCATTTGTCTTTCGAGGCTCGCGAGCTGGCTCGAGCTAAATTTTTTTTAAAAAAGCTCGATAGAGCTGGCTCGAATAGGCTCGACAGGCTCGAAAGGCTCAGCTCGTTTGGCTCGACAGGCTCGACGAGCCTGCCTTCTCCGGGCTCGACGAGCCTGCCTTCTCCGGGCTCGACGAGCCTGCCTTCTCCGGGCTCGAGCCGGCTCGATTGCCAGCTCTACCTCTTTGCACTGTTTTTTAATTGTTTATATTATTTGGTGCCATTCAGGGAGCGTAGGATAGGATATCATGCAACTCGCTTCTGTTTAGTCTCTTTATGCAGCATTTGGAATACAGTACCGAATAAATAAACATTTTCATTTGCCGTTTTTGTTCCTCTTTTTGATGACTAATCTTTGATGATTAGAGTAATTTTTCTGATATAAAAAATGGGTTGTCTTGCTGAAGATTGAAGAGAAGCAAATGACGAAAAAGATATTGGAGTTGCTTGTGGATCACATACTCAATTTTTAGAGAGAGAGAGAAGAGAGGAGAGAGAGAGAGAGAGGTTTATATCTTGCATCTCTGTTGGTGTGTATATGTAGTTCTCTTGTTAACCCTTGAGCTACATTAGTGGTGGCAGCCATGGATGCTTCTCAGCCTCTCTCCATCGACAGCTTTTCATACAGTTGGTCAGTAAATCTCAAACCATCTCTAGAAAATCCAGAAAGCTCTTTCGGAACATCGCTCGATGAATCCGATGAAGCTTCTTTCATCGAAATGGATCCGAAAATGCCACCCTCCAAGAGATTCTTCAGAAGCTCTCATGATTTCAAGTTTGATTTCCCTGTCTCCCCCTCTGCTCTGAGCTTCGTCCACGCAGACCAGCTCATCTCCAATGGCCACCTCATGCCACTATTTCTCGACCCTTTAAAGGTGGAAGCGTTTCAAGACCCTGGTTCTGTTCCAAGCCTGTCGAATTCTTCTAATGTATTGAAAGATGTGGATCGAGCTGGTAATTCTGATTGTTCTTCGCTCCGAAAGTGCAGGAAATTCTCGAAGCAGATATTCCAGAAGTACTTAAATTTTCTAATTCCGTTATGCAGAAGAGTAAGTGGAGCTACGAGGAGCTCAAGAGCTGCAAAATTGGGGAGAAGATCTCAATCTGTGAAGAATTTGAAACAGGTTTATTCATCAGAAACATCTCCACGTGTCAGCGTAGCCTACTCTGTGGATGATTGGAGAAAATCATGTGATTCGGAGAGCTCGATTTACGAGGCTGTTCTTCACTGCAAGAGATCCATAGGCGAGTTTTTTGTCTCTCCATTTTCGAGTTTTGGATCTTATTTTCTACATCTCACCATTGCACTGCAACTTTTTGAACTCAAAAACTGATTTTTATACAGGAAAATGAAAAAGGGGACCTCAGAAAATCAGAAATTGAACCAAGGATAGAGAGAGAAAGAAGAGCCACTTGTTCTTTGTCTCATTTCTCTGCATTTCTTGGACGATAATGTTCAATTTTGGTTGTCGGGTGAAGAAGTAGAATGAGTCTTGCGTGGATGATCAGCCACAGCCACGGAAATTCGATGATTGCTAACAAAAGGGCTCATTAAAATTTGGTTGTCCTTGTCGTCGTCATCAGACATAAACCACTAACTGCTACACAATATCTCTCTTCTTCGCTCCTGTAACTCTCAAATTTGTTCATCCTTTATTTACATTTTCAATGAATATATCTATCAATTTTTGCATTTCGATAGGTTGAGATTACAAAAAGTTTCATACTTTATAATTGGATGATCGACTCAAACCGACTCACAGATTCGACTCAACCAATAATATTCGGATCAGTTTTTAGTTCCAAACATTTAATCCAAAACTAAATGAATCAATTTCAGTTCATCCCTATCGATCGATATGAATGCTTCCCAGAGCCGAAAGAAGTGTCTGGTTTTATAATATGTATTCTATCAGTTGTGTTCATGGATTTAGAGCTGGATTATATTTGTATGTGTTTGAAAAGATTTACAGAACAACATAGCAAATCATATGTAGCCCGCAAATGATGTCATATGCTCGTGAATTTCGAGATTTATAAAGATTTTTTGTGACATTATCATAACCAGAGACATTAGTATGTTGATGTCGGAAAGGGTGGGCACGGTCCGGTCCGGTCCGGTTTCGGGATGAATTGTAACCGGAATCGTAAAACACGGTCCGGTTTCGATTTTTCCCGGTTCGGTTCTAATATTTAAAAAAATAAAAATAAAACATATTTTTATTGTATTTGAGTTGAGTTTTGATTATTTGGATTGGATTTTTGAGTTCATATTGGGTTTTATTTGATTTGGGTCGGGTTTTATTCGGTTTTGGGTCGGAATTTATACAATTTTGGGTTTTTTTTAACTCACGGTCCGGTTCCCGGTTTTACGGTTTTCAAAAATTAGGACCGAAACCGGTCCAAAACCAGCAGTCCCGGTCCGGTTCACGGTCCCGGTCCGGTTTTGCCCACCCCTAGCATGTCGGAAATCCAAATGAAGAGTTCCAGAAAAGCAGGACCACATGATCCATTCTTTCTTGCATTAAAAAGAATACAAAAACCTTACTGTCTGATTTTAAATTCAATCCATATTGGCTGGTAAATTATGCATAGAACACAAGCGAATTCCCAATCGGGGATGAAAAATGATGCTGTGATTGCTGCGATTATCGATATCATCTTACAATTTTAAAGGTATTTTTTCACTGACCCAAAAGCTTTGTCGTTTGATTATGGTTCAAATTTGAGAAATTTGTCACATGCCAATCTCTAGAAATTCAAGACATGGACTCTCTCTCTCTCTCTTCCTTTTGTTTTGCTTGTTGGATTTTTTAGCTTCCCAAACAAAGGAACCACAGCCCTTGAGTCCCTCACTAACCTTGCTTCTTTGCCTTGGTTTCCATTTTTACATTAATTATCGTCTTGTAGTGGGCCTAATCTCTATTTGGCTTGGTTTTGAGGTCGATCTTAAGACTTTATCCGTACTTAGTTTATGATCATATCTCGAAATGATGTTAGTATGAATGTGACATTATTTCAGGTTCGGTAAGTTAGATTTGAGAAGCCGATCGGAACGGCTAATACGATTAGGAGTTTTCGGTAAGAATCATTTTTGATTGAAACTTCTCTGTGTTTACACTGAATTAGGCTTTCTCCATGTGAGTTTGTTTCTTGTCTTTCATTATCAAGTCCAAAATCTCCAATGGCAGCCTTTTAATGGACAAAATATCATCGGATTATGAGAAAATGCGACGATTTCTGAGTTTTTGGATCAGAAATTCCTGTTAAATCCTTCAAATTCTAGCGATTTCTCTTGTTTCACTTCACTTTCTTCACTACCCTTTTCCAAACATGTTCATCGGACCTCACATCGAGCCTCGGAAATCAAGCTCCAATAGGNATGGACAAAATATCATCAGATTATGAGAAAATGCAACGATTTCTGAGCTTTTGGATCAGAAATTCCTGTTAAATCCTTCAAATTCTAGCGATTTCTCTTGTTTCACTTCACTTTCTTCACTACCCTTTTCCAAACATGTTCATCGGACCTAACATCGAGCCTCGAAATCAAGCTCCAATAGGTTTGAGCTTTGAAGATCAACAAGTTTCGGGTTAATCGATGAAAATCGGATCAATTTAGGAATCATCAATTCTCGATCATTGATAGTTGCGTAGAATCTTCAAACTCCTTCACGCCTAAGCAAGAAAATTTAAAGAACTTGTCGACATCCTTGCGATGAGAGCTTCTACATAAGCAATACTGTTGTGTTTCTACTCGTTGTGAGACGGAACCAAACCAACCGGCCAAACCGAACCAATCGATATTCCAATAAATTAATCTAAGTAAAAAATAAGTAATGTAATTAAAAATGGTTTTATAATTAAAATTAAATATAATTTTATTTGAAAATATTAAAATTAAAAAAATGAACTTAAATTTTCAATGAACAGATTGATTCTATCCAGGGTGGACAAAATCGGCTCAGACCAAAGAACCGGACTAGAACCGACATCTTTGGATAGACTCATCCCTTCAAGTCAGCTTGGCTCTAGGATAGACTCAAACCAAGTCAAGAATGTGTGTGAGTTAAAGGAATTTGATGTAGTGGGTCGATTCTGAATAATCAAATCTAAACCGAAACTAATAGGAAAATAAATCTGAACTTAAATTAACTTAAAATGTTTATTTTTATTTGAGTTCAAATTCAATTCTGTAAAATTGAAATCAATTAGTTACTAGCCAAGCCTAACTAAATTTCAATTAATTCTTATAAATTTTAGATTGAATCGATTAACCGAACAAATCTAGTGTCTCAATTTATAAAAATTAGATTTGAACTCAAATGATCAAATAAGTGACTTAAACCAACAAAAAATTTGAATCGATTTTGATTTTGGATTGACATTGATTTTTTTAAATTTAAAAATTTATCTAATTCGACTCAAATAATCAGTTTGAGTCAGTTTAGTAGGTCATCAAGTCCGATTGACACCATTTATGCGAGTTAATCCTAGCTGCAGCAAAGAGGAAGGAGAAGGGATGAAGCTCCTTTGGAAGCGCCCCGTTATCTCTCATATTATATTTTGTGATTTCTTTTACTATTATTATTGACATGAGAACTAAAGGTAAACAAAACTAAACTAGAACTGTTAATTTTAATCTGATCTTTATTTTAATTTTTAAATCGTTATTTATGGGCCGTCTTTAAGAGTAAAAAATGTGAAATCAGAACCAAGACTATGAGTAAAAAAAATTTTAAAATCAAATAAAATTCAATCCAAACTCTAATAAAATTCGATATAAATTTTAAAATTAGTTATAAACTCGTCAAATTACTTAAAACTTGGCCTAAATATAATAAAAAATATATATTTATATTAATTTTTAAAATATAAAATAAAACTAAACCCACCCATTTAAAACGACGAATCATGAGTTTAGCTCTGTAACGCTTTGCTCTCTTTAATATTACGTATGATATTAAATGCTCCATCGTGTCAAATTTGGAGCGGTTGATTTAGGGCTACAAATATAAATGTTGACTTTAAGAATTGTTCATCTAATTAAACGACGAGTCCAACGTGCCCAGCCTCATGTGTGGAACGGGGCCCACCCATTTGATTTGAGTAGGGTCTACCTTATATCTACAAGCATTTTATTGTCCTTGCCAAAATCATTAACGTTAGTAGTTTCAAAAGGGAAAACAAAATTCTTTTTGTGAATTATGGTACCTTAAATAATTATTAATTAATAAAAAAAGATTAATCATCACTGCCATCTAACTTTTATTGGCCATATTTATCTTCTAAACTAATATTTTTGTGAATTTTTTTTTTAATATCAAAACATTTAAAATTGAAAAGTCAAATTATTTAAAAATTAAGAGTCAAGCCCCAACAACATTTGTACAATTCTGCTGTAAGTTTTAGGAGATTCAAACGTGTGAATGTAGGTCAATGTAGCTGTATCGGACGTTTGATATGGAAGGTCAGTGTGTTTGAATGTGAGTTAACGTGTCTGTATCGGACGTCGGATGCAGAGGTCATTATATTTGAATGGAATTAGTGCATCTATATGTGGAAGGACTCAAAATTAAGACCTAAATTGGGGTTTTAACCTTGTATTTATTAAAAAATTGACTATCTCTACACTAATTTGAACTATTTCTATTTGTAACTAAATAATGTTGAAAGGAGAATTTACGGTATCTCTGTTGAAAAAGTATATATACTATTTTTCATTTGTTTGGTTTATTTCAAATTTATTGCGTAAAAATACCCACAAAAAATTAAATATTATAATCATGATTTGACAAAGCTAATTAGGTTGGTAGGGTAGGGTAGAAGTCTAGAAGAAGAATAAGAATGACGCATCAAATTGCAGAAGAATAGCCGTCAATTAGATCAATCAGCACATGCTCCTCATCTGTCTTCACCCCTGCCTGTATTTATCTCTCTCTCTCTTCCGAACAATCATTCTTCGTTTCGTTTTTCGTTAATGGGTGTCGGGTGATTTCCCATGCTTCGTGGCTGGTGTGGACGCCATCGAAACTCGGCCATTGATCCCAGATCTCGTAGTTCTTTGTTCGTTGAAAACATATAATCACAGTTCTTTGATCTGGCAGAATGCAGGAGAATTTGATTCTGAAACTTGCTCTTGGACTCGCGTCAATTCTACTTTTGGGGCTTCTTCTCCTCGTCTTCCTGCTTTACTGTAGAATTCAGAGAAGATGAAAGGAAGACGAGGAGGAAACAGAGCAAAAGCAGACAGAAGAAACCGAGGCCGAGAATCTTGTCACTTTCCAAGGCGGAGAGAACCTCTCCATTGCCGACATTTTAGAAGCTCCGGGCGAGGTCATCGGAAAATCAAGCCACGGGACTTTGTACAAAGCTCTGTTGCCGGAGAGCGACGCGGTGCTGCTGCTTAGATTCCTCAGTCCACTCTCGACGGCGAAAAGAGCCGATTTGGGTCACGCTATTCGGTTTCTCGGGTCCATCAGGAACCCTTATTTGGTTCCTTTGCTTGGAGTTTATTCAGGCTTTAGAGGAGAGAAGCTTCTTGTTCATCCGTTTTACAGCCATGGAAATCTCTCGCAGTTCATTAGAGGTATCATTCTGATCCGCCATGGTTTTTCCTTGAGGCTACTCATTAAAAATGTGCTTTTAACTTCATTATGTCCTCGGATTTGGACGAGAAACAGTGGGCAAGATCCATTATTGGATTTTGTTTTTTGCTTTCGAAAAAAAAACATTCTTCTTGGATTCATTCTCGCATAATTCAATCACGTCTGCCTCAGAATTTGTCATTTTCTCCCATTTTTCTTCCAAGAAACAAACAAAACTTCAGCTCAACTCTGCCACTTTTCCATATCTACTACGACCCATCTTCTTCTTCGTCAATTTCTATATCATACAAGTATTAAATTTTCCATTTTTGCGCACTCTAAATAAAACCATAATGCTCAATAATAGCAAATCTGATAATGGTCTAATTATTATCAAAATTTGTGCATCATTTTTGTAGCAATTGAAGTGGAAATTTCTTGAAAACGTTGTGAAATTGCAGTGGGAAACGCAGAAACTCACAGATGGGCGATCATCTACAAGATTTCACTTGGAATAGCCAGAGGGTTGGATCATCTTCACACTGGCTATGAAAAGCCAGTCATCCATGGAAATTTGAAGTCTAAAAACATTCTTCTTGGCAGAAATTACCACCCTTTTGTCTCCGATTTCTCCCTTCGTCTCCTTCTGAATCCGACTTTCGGACAAGAACTCCTCGATGCTTTGGCGATGGACGGCTATAAGGCACCGGAGTTGATCAAGGTGAGGGATGCAACCGAAGAATCCGATGTTTATAGCTATGGAGTTATCCTACTCGAATTACTAACCGGGAAAGAGGCGGTCAACGATCTCGACTTGTATCTGCCAAACATGATGAGAAATTCTCTTTCGAAAAACAGTTTTTGGGATTCGATTCATCCGGATATATTCATTCGTAACAAAAGCTACGATGAAAATGTGGTCGGGGATGATCAAATTGTCGAGTTCTTGAAGCTGGCCATGGCTTGTTGTTCGGACTTGCCTTCTCATCGACCGAGTATGAAGCAAGTTATATGGAAGCTGGAAGAGATAGGAAAACAATAGACGAGGCTAGCGACAGGCCATGACTTGTTTCATTTGTATAGATGGAGTAGATTGGAATTGATACAAGGGTTCACAGAGTAAAGCTTGTTATTCTTCCATTTTCATCTAGGATTTAATTTACGAATATTTTAATTTTATGTCTTCTAGTTTATTACTTAATATAATGCTCGAATAAGGCTCTTTTGCTATATCTTTTTATTATACATTCTTGATGTGTTGCTCTGTGATTGGACGATTCATTTAATAAATAATTATTTATATTTTTATTCATTAAATGTAATTGAATTGATTCAATTACGTGACGATATATAAAAAAGTATCACAAAAAGTATCATTAGAAAGTAAACCTAAACAAATTCAAAATCTAATAAGCACATGATTGATATAACAATATAATACTTATAAATAATTAATATATTATATCAATTAGATCAATTATTATTTGATACGTTAACAAATAGTTTAATGGACTACAATTAAAAAGTAAATATTAGCTGAACAAATACACACAAGTCAAATATAATATAAAAATAAAGTAGTAAAATAATTATTTATAAAAAGAATAAAAAAATATTAAACAACAGGGCCACTAAGAAAATAAATTGTAACTTAGGTTGGAACAAGCCTCAAATAATCATGGGTTAATCCAACCAACATTAAACTTTGGGATAAAAATTTTAAAAAAGCTTAAAATTTTAAAAAAAAATAGGTTGAAAAACCTTAAACTTTTAAATAAATAAAAAAAAAATCTTAACGGGGAACAGATGGCTCCAAGATGGGGGGCCGTGTGAAAATGACCCAGGGGGCTCAGCCCCACGCCCTCACCTAGGGCTGAATCGGATTGAGGCAAATTCAATCCGATCCGATAACAATCGGATCAAAAATTTTAATCTGATCGGATTTGGATGATTGTGTCATCCGAATCCGAATCCGAATCCGATTAAAGAAATCGGATCGGATCGAATTAGATTTTTAAAAACCTGTAATTCAGAAATTTTTGGTTCTCCGTCGATTCCTCCTCTGTTCTTCGCGGCCGTCGTTGGAGGGAGACTCAGAGTCTAGGTGCAGAGGGTCGGCGATGCGGCTCGGCTTCGTCATCGGAGTAGCGGAGTCAAGAAATTGGGACGAGTGATTTTCGGATTCCAAAATCGGAGTCGGGGATGAATGATTTAGGGTTTCGACTTTCGACTTTTAGCCGATTTGAATTAAGCAATCTGACTTTCGGATCAGATCGGATTGACTATCGGATTTGGCTTTGAATTCGATAGTCAATCCGATCTGATAACGATCTGAAAGTCGGATCAAATGTAAAATTTCTCTACCGAATACCTGGTCCGATCTGACCGAATCTAATCGGATTGGATCGGACCGTCGGATCGGACCGTATCTGCCCACCCTCACCCCATGCGTCGCCCTCCCCTTGCACACCCCGAGCCACTCTCACCCAACCCTCCATCTCGGAGTTGTTCGTCACCCACGTTGCCCATCTCTTGCCACCAAAATTATAATATATATATATTTTTAATTTAATGTTTTTGTAAAAAAAATATTTTTATTAATTAAATATTAGTAGAATGACTTAAAATTTTCATCACGCATTCACAATAATCTAAAAAAATTCAAAATTTGTTAACATTTATAATTTTTTATAATTTGTTTATTAAAAATAAAAAAAATTATTGCAAATATATGCTTCATTAAAAATATTCTAAAAATTCCAAGCTAAAGTCATATAATATATTTTTTTGAAGTTGTGAAATTATTTTAGAAACAAATTGAAACCACAAATGACTATTACAATTTTTGCATCAGGTTTATTTTTATTATTTTAACTAACAATTAACCAGTAATTTTTTTCAATTTGACATTTTTTCCCACAATCAAAGAAAAGTCATTACAATTTTTGCATCAGGTTTATTTTTATTATTTTAACTAACAATTAACCAGTAATTTTTTTCAATTTGAGATTTTTTCCCACAATCAAAGAAAAATATTATACGAGTTTATCTTAAAATTTTAAGAATTTTTTGATGAAGTATGTATTTTTAATAAATTATTTTATTATTTGAACTAAAAAATTATATAAATATTAAAAATTATATAAATAAAAAAATTTACATTAAAAACATATACCCCCTAACGTTACTCTCACGTGACGCGGCCCCCTACTCCAGAATCGTTCGCCCACGCTAAGATTTTTTCAACTTATTTCTTTAAAGTTTGAGTTTTTTTTTTAATTTTTACCCTAAATTTTGAAAACGTACCTTTGGTTGCATATACCGATGACATGGTGACCAAGTGTATGCTCATTCATATAATATATTTATTACACAAAATATAAATTATCATTTGACATATTAGCGTATATTCTAAAAAAATATAATAACCATGTAAACTTTATATTAATATTTTCAAAATTATGAAAAACATCCATGTACTTGACTATAACTAGGGGTCAGCGAAACCGGACTGAAATTGTAAACCGAACCGGAATTGTTGTTTTTAATCTGATCTTGGTTCTAATTTTTAAAAAATCTTGATTTATGGGTCGGTGCCGATTTTTATGAGTAAAAAATATTAAAACCGAAACCGAGACTGCATGTCAAAAAAGTTTTATATTCGAATAAAATCTGACTCAAACTCTAAATAAAATATGATATAAATTTTAAAATTAATTATAAATTCGCTCAATTTCGTAAAATTATAAAAAAATATATTTTATTATTTTATTTTAATTTTCCAATAACGTTTCTATTTTGAGATAAAACCGAATCACATCGGTCTATGTCCACCCCTTAACTACAACTAGAGTTGGCATCCGAGCGAGGCAGCTCGCACGGGCTCGATCGGAACTCGAGCCTGGCTCGAGCCCAATGTCTGGGCTCTCGAGCTCGAGCCAGCTCGGAGGCTCGAATTGAGCTTGCGAGCCTGGATCGCGAGCTGGCTCGTGAGGCTCGCGAGCCAGCGATTCTTCGCGATCCCCTCTGCCGACTTCGTCGCCGTCGCCAGACGCCAATAGCCATCGTCGTCCATCGGCCGTCATGTCGTCCCTCGGCCGCCATCGTCACTGCTCGTTCGTCGGCCGCCATCGCATCAACAGCCTCGCACGAAAGCAGAAGGAGAACGAGAAATCAAACCAAAATCAACGAAATCAAACGAAAAAATCAATCACAAATAGATTCAGAAAATGAACAAAAAGTTTGAATCGACACACTTACCGTCGTCATCGAACCTCGTCATCTCCAGGTCGTCATCGATTCGCAGCAACGAATCATCGCCTTGCCGAGTCGCCGACCTCAATCGACCGTTGCCTGAACGATCGGCAGCGTCTCTCAGCAGATTGCCGACCATTGTGCTGCGCGAGAGAGACAACGTCTCTCTGTAGATTGCAGAGAGACGTTCTATTGCAACGTTGCAATTTGCAAACGGTCATCAGACCTGATCAACGGTCTGATTTTTTCCCCTATAAAAACTTATCATACTTCTTCTATTTCTTTACACACAAACTTGTATTCTCTCAATCTTCTCTCAATTCTCATTCTCAATTTTCAATCTCTCATTATTTTTTGATTTGATCTCCACTCTTTCAAAAAAATTCAACAAGGTATGTTTACTCTTAATTACGTTATTATTAGTGTTTTAATGTATAAATTAATGTGTAATTATGAACTAACATTTTTTTTGGTGATATTTGTAGGACTCGTATTGTTGAGGTGATCGAGAGAATTCATACCACATACAAGTCTCCGTTGATCAATTGATGTGCGGTATCAATTTACAATTTTATTGTTTGTAGTCCGTTATTTTTTATCACAAATTCACAATGGATCCACATTTGTTTAACTTGGACACATTTCCATCCGATGATGATGTTGAGGAAATTGCCGCAACTAATCCCGCATTTTCAATCAGTCACTCATCTGCACAAGCATCCACGTCCGCACCTAGAGCTAAAAAAAGTAAAACATCGGATGTATGGAAACATTTAGACGTTAAAGAAGTAAATGTTGGTGGAAAAATAGAATATAGAGCACAATGTAAATATTGTAGTAAGGATTATGCCTATGAATCTACAACTAGCAATATTGGTAGGCACTATAGAAAATGTCATTTAAACGAGCAAACAAGAGATAGTAAACAATTGCAATTAAGTGCGAGTGGTAGTGGTACATTCATATATTCACATGAGAGGTTGAGGGAAGGAGTATTTGAAAATTTATCATAATATGAAAAATGAATTAATATGCAACATGTTAAGCCATGTTGGTTTGTTATTTGTGCTGATATTAATGAAAAAAATGAATCTACAATTCTAAATAATAGTAGTTGTGAAATTGCTAATTTATTTTGTGATTTTCTTCAACCATTTTATGAAGCTACAAATGAATGTTCGAGAATTTATTATTCCACTACGCATCTTGTTCTCCCGATTTTTGTAAAACTAACAGGTACATTTGTAGCGCATAAAGAAATTAGAGAATTTTATGAAGTTGTTGATAAAATGGAAAAAAAAATTAAAAAATATTGGCTTGACGTACCTTATATATTTTTATTTGCGTGCGTAATGCATCCGAGATATAAAATAAAAGGAGTTAATTTAATGCTTGATAAAATTTCTAGTAATTTAGATATTACTCATGTAATCCATGATAGTCAATTAAAAAGTGAACTTTATAGTTTGTATAATACTTATGAACTTAAATATTCTAGTTTTAATTATCCTTCGCATGCTCATCATAGTTATAGTGGTGGTGATGGTCACAATGTTGGGCATCCGAAAGATTTTATGCATGACATAGATAATGAAATAGATAGCGATGTTCATTCTTATAGCTCACAAAAGAATGAACTCGATATTTATTTAGAAACTCGTTATCCAATTTCTCGCGATGAGAAATTTGATATTTTGGGTTGGTGGAGAAACAACTTCATTATATTTCCTACTCTTTCTAAATTGGCACGTGATCTACTAACACCTCCGGTCTCGATTGTAGCATCGAAGTCTGCTTTTAGTGCAGGTGGACGTGTGTATGATGATCGACGAGGGAGTCTGGCACCGGATCTCGTGGAGGCACTCATCTGCATGGAGGATTGGAACGACGCCGTCACAAGAGATCAACAACGCGAAGATACCATTGCTCAAGAATTCCAAAGTTTGGACGTCGACGACGACTAGACTTTCATTCATATATGAAATTGTAATTTGATTTTATATTTTTACTACGAAGTTGTAAATGTCAAACTCACAATGAAATAAAATTTTCAATTACATGTCATTGTCATTTTATATGTTAATAATAAACGTTTATTATAAGATATCATCGAAAATTATGTAAAAAATTAAACTCGGCTCGTTAGGCTCGGCTCGTTTAAGCTCGGCCGGCTCGGCAGGCTCGCTTGGGCTCGGCTCGAGCCAATTTTTTTTTCAAAAAGCTCGACAGGCTCGGCTCGTTTAGGCTCGACAGGCTCAACAGGCTCGGCTCGTTTGGCTCGCCAGGCTCGACGAGCCCGGACTTTTCTGACTCGGCTCGCTCGTTTAGGCTCGTTTGTCAGCTCTAACTTCAACCACTTAGCCTAGTAATCCGTTTCTATTTGGATGGTTATTAAACCATAATGGACGGTTAACCAATTGGATAAAGCCTGTTTATCCATTTGCTGGGCTCCATCTATCTTTATTCAATGCTTGATAATTCAATTTCCCTCAAAAGTCAAAACAAACATAATAATAATAATAATAATAATAACAGTAATAACAATAACGAGAGAGACTTTGATGCATTACAAAAACATACCAAATCAGTGAAGTTGCAGGGATATAATAGTCATTTTAACGAGTGATTTCGGCGAATTGTCGTCAAGCCCCACGGGCTCGACTCACGACTACAACCAGCAAGACGAGAACGGAGAGAAGGAAGGAAGTTCTCAGCTTCCCACTAAACGGATCGTCTGCCGTATTCTTCATCTCTCCTTTCCCGATTCGGAACATTCCTTTCAACGCGTCAAGAACGACCCGACAGTTTGTGAGGAGGTTAAATCACGGTGACTCAGCGGCCCAGAGATATGAGGTCTTTACCTGATATCCCAAGCAAATCGTCTACCTTAGAATTAGAGAAAGTTTTGTATCGTGAATGGAATAGAGAAATTTGAAGAATATAAAAAAAAAATCTACTACGAAAATAAGAAAAACAGTACAAAATTTTTCTCTCGTATTCGATAAAGGATAATAATGAGTTTTTCAAAAGTATATTTCTAATATTTATTAGGAGCGACAAATCAGATCAGATAGATTTGTCAACCAAACTCAAACTGACTAATTAGATCATATCAATTTTTATATTCTAAAGTCCGATCAATAACCGACCTGCAAATAACCGAATAGTTTTATATTAATTTTGTATAGTAAGAGTGCATGTCAAACCAATCCGAGACTATTAAAAAATAAAAATGTATTGAAAATCCTAGATTGAAGAGATATCAAAATTGAATATTTCTTGCTTAATGGACTTATACTTAACACTTTTATGTAACCACACGTCAAATTCTCCTAATATTATCAAATCTTTCTATAACCTCGTCGTAGTTTCTTTTTTAAAATACTAATCTTAATCTTGCCCACCATTCGAGTTGGTTTGATGCGTTTATTGTAACCAATATTTGATGTGTTCAATGAAACAAAAAAATCGTAAAAATAAAACATATGTACGTAACTATTTTATATAGTATGCTAAATAAAAGTATATCGGGTCGAATTCATCATGTCAAGTAACTTAGAAACTTAATTTGTTACTTGGTAAATAAACGTCGCATCTTATAATAATCAAAACGCCTACATGTGGATCTCTGAATTTAAGAGGGAGGAGACTTCGTAGGTATTTGTACCCATAGTGAAGTGAATCATAAATTTAAAAAATTAGGTCAAATTAAGCATAACCCAATTTTATTCTAAATTAAGCATAACCCAATCTTATACTTTGGCTGTGACGTCACAACTAGAAAATTAGGTCACTCCCCTAATTTTATTTTATTCTATTTTTAAAAATTAAAAAGAGAGGAGTGAAAATAAGTTCAATTAGAACAGAAAAACCAAACCAAATATCTAGATTGTTTGGTTTTATTCTGGGAAAACCAATTTTGAATATGATTTTTTTGTTTAAAAAACCGATTTCTTAATATTTATAGTGTTTTTGAGTTTTATATTAAAAGTTATTAACCTTAAACTTAAATCCGTACCAACACAAAACTCAAATTAAATCAGAAAGTAAAATAAAGAACCAATACCGAATCAAAATAATCAATAGATCGAACCAAACCAAACCGATTTCACTAGAGTACCCCAAGAGTTCCAAACGAAGGCTGGTTTTGGTGGGTGACTTTATCACTTTTCTAATGAAGGGGAAACAGTTACCTAATTAGCTAGAGAGTAGATACGGTACACTAACAAAATAATTAATTAAATTAATTATTTGATTAAAAGTGGGCCCAGCTTTCTCTCTGTAACCTCCTAAATTTTCGAGAAACTGCAAAGAAGAATCCAAATGGGATATCGAATTCTCTTTGATCTCCGTTAAGTCAACTGCCAAATTGGCCGCCCTTTCGCTTCTCACTAAGCTCGCCGCCATGGAAGTTGCAGAGGAGCAAGAATACGAGGAAGAAGACAAAGCATGCACCATTACGTAACTAAACATCCTTAAAAAGTAGCCTAAAAGCTCACGAAATGACGTGAACTGCACGATTACGACGAATTCGAAAAACTTTCAAGTTAGGAATCCAAGATTGCTAATAAAGCTTCTAACTTTTGCTAGGGTTAGAGAGATCGGTGAAAGCTACTGTACCTGGCTTTGTTCAGAGTCAAATTCTGCAGGGGGAAGGTTGAGATCTTGACCCAACTGTTTTTCTCCATATTTTGAGGACGACGAAGACGAGATTTTAGAGCTACTCGTCTGATGATAATGAGCGTTTTTATGGCCGCCGAGTGCTTGCCCCGAACCAAATACTTTATCGCAGAATGGGCATTGAAATATTCTATTTTTGACAACTGTTTTGGACCCCCGATTTCGATATCCGCCATTGGAGACCTCGCCGGCCTCTTCTATAGCGATATTCATCTTCTTATGGCTGGCTTTGTGGCCTCCTAGAGCTTGGTATGATCCAAACGCTTTGTCACACTCGTCGCACTTGTAGACGGCCGGCCGTTTCTTACTCCGGCTAACTGAGTCGTCTTTTTCGCCGGAACTGTCTTCTGAGTGTTCATCTTCGTCGTCGTCTTCTTCTTGGATTTCCACTTTTTTTTCTCTTTCCCAGAAGTCTCTGGACATCCTTATAAGGGTCCAAGCCGCTTGTTCGGCAGAAGAAGTTTCTGAAACGGAGCGTACCTGCTCGGAAATAGGTTCCTCGTCGACGGCGATTCTTCTCCGGAATTTGGATCTTGCTTTCCAGTCAATTCTGGAGTAAGAACCAGCGTCGGAATCAGAAAGAGAAGAAGTAACAGATCTGAACGAAGCTAGGGAAGAAGAAGGAGGAGTAGAAATAGAAGGAAGGGCCTGATATGGCGATTTTGGAGGAATATGGAGCGGAAGCTTGGCTAAGTGAGATCTCATGTGCCCTCCCATGGCTTTCCCACTCGAAAAGCTTTTGCCGCAGATCTTGCATGCCCACTGCTTTTCCATGGCGGACTGAATTTTATCAAGCTAGATCAACCGAGAACAAGAGTTTTGAGATTACCCTTGATTTGAGACCAAGAACAAGAACAAGAGAGAGAGAGAGAGAGAGAGAGAGAGCTAAAAAGGGGTGACGTGATCTTTCCAGTGAAATGGAATTTGCACAAGTCTTAGTGAGGTGAACCATTTGAAGAGTTTTATAATTCTACGTATACATGTATATGAATCAAGCATGTGTAAGTATCTTATACATGAATATATACACATTTATGTTGCGTGAGTTTTTTTTTTTTACTTTATAATAAATTAATTATTTGGATTTAAACAATATAATTAAGATAAAGGGTATTATATACTTGGATTATATCTTTCTCCTACTTTTATCTAATGTTTTGAGAGGTTGTTGTTAGCTTTAAAAGGTTTTAAAGCAATCAATTATTTTTGATGATAACTATGTAAGATAAAATTGAAGTTTTAGCAAGTGCAGCTAGGCTCGTAGAAGCAACTTATGTCGACAGGTAAGAACGTATGTCGACCGCTTAAAGACCAGAGAAGAATCATATGTCGACCGTTTATCAAGTATGTCGACCGATTGAAGTCAATTGAAGTTCCAGAGAAGGATTGTATGTCGACCGGACGCAACATATGTCGACCGCTTAAAATCCAGAGAATGATCGTATGTCGACCGGACGCAACATATGTCGACCTCTTAAAATTCAGGGAAGGATCATATGTCGACCGTCTATTAAGTATGTCGACCGGCTTCCGACAATCAAAGTTCAAGACATTGGAGCGTATGTCGACCGGATGATACTTATGTCGACCGGAAAAATAACAGAAAGTTTTAATATGTCGACCACCAAGTGTAGATGTCGACCGAAGAACTTAGAGACACTGAAGTTATGTCGACCGTTCAAGAACTTATGTCGACCGTCCAAACAACAGAGAATCTCCTATGTTGACAGTTAAAGAACGTATGTCGACCGGCCAAATAACAGAGAGTTTTCCATGTCGACCACCAAGAGTAGATGTCGACCGAAGAACTT